>VTPC01091184.1:0-32975 GCA_011009095.1 Ignelater luminosus
CGATAAACCGATAGGATAAATTCTTGATGACTGAACAAGTATTTTTTTTTCAAATGGAGCCTGAGGTCGATTCGTTTTAGTTGTAGAGTTATCGGTCTTCAAAGTTGTGTGCAGACATGTTAATTTTTGACTGATCGTCGTTATTTGTCAAAATGTCAAAAATTCTTTCTAACAAGAGTTGTAGGGAAATGTCTTCTGCGTATTTTAAAACTACCATTGACTTATACAGGATGTACTGTATAACTGAAATACGTCGAATTGCAAATGTCTTTCTGTTTCTTTTCACCCTGTATAATTGGAAGTAAGTTTAGAACACGCGGAAGACAATTCCCTACAACTTTTATTAATAAGAATTTTTGATATTTTAACAATTAACGACTACGGAACCAAAAGTTAACATGTCGTCTACACGCAACTTTGAAGACCGATAACTGCGCAGCTAAGAGGAATCGACCATACAGTGTGTCCCAATCTCGATGCTCACTATTGGGATCTCGGAAATTGTAAGAGATACGAAGTCGGTTAAATTAAAAAAGTTTTGGCTATTTTGGAGATCAGTTTACTTATGCTTTTGTTTTTTCAAAAAAGTACAAGCTTACTAGATATTTGCTAAAAACCAAATTATCTTATTTTTTAAATAAAAAGCATTTCCCACTTAGTGTGCCATGGCTTTAAACGTATGAAAATCATTGGTTTTTGGCAGATAAATTACATTTGTTATGCAACAATTGCTAAAACAAAACAAAAGACGCTTTTAAGATACTTTACTGAGCATTCACAGATAGCATCATATAAGCATCTAATGCCCCATAAAAGCGTATTTATTTTGTTTTAGCAATTTTTGCATAACAATTGAGTTTTTTTGATAAAACTCCACGACTTTGTGTGTTAGATGTCATGGCACACTATGATGAAAAATAATTTTTACTTCATAACTCGGTAAAACAAAAGAATAGCTATGCCAAACCATCTATCACTGAAAAGCATTTAAGACGTGCAGTTCACTAATATGGAAATCAAGTAGGCGTTCCATTAGAAAAAAATCTTTGTTAACGTTTCAATGCCGAAGTAAAACAAAAGACAATTGCGAAAGTAATTTTTTTGTGTTTCGGAGTAAATTTTCTAAAATACCGTTTTTGCTGTTCTTTTCTATCTTTGCTCGTTCCTGAGATATTTCACTTAAAAAAAAAATAAGATAGTTTTGTTTTTAGCAAATATCTAGTAAGCCGTGAACTTTTTTGAAAAAATAAAAGCATGAGTAAACTGACCTCCAAAATAGCCAAATTTCTTACAATTTCCGAGATCCCAATAGTGAGCATCGAAATGCGGACACACTGTATAACTTGCTGTAAAACAGTAAAGTTGTGCATTTGTAGGCAAGAGATTTGTGGGTTTTTCTGCTTTATTCCCAGCTCTTGAAAACGCTATTAAATTATTGGAATTATTTGCGGAACACCCTGTATACATATACCGCGTTGATAAATAATTGTTCTATAAAAATAAAAAAGTAAGTAGACTTCGAAAACAGTTGATACTTACATCATTAAGTTCTAGATCAAGTAGACACTCAATATTTAAAAATATACTGGGTGCTCAAAAAGAAAAGTGCCTCATAGTACTCATAGGTAGTAGACCGTAGGAATTATAGTATTAATCTGTCGCCGACATGGGGCTCGATATAATGTTACAAACCTGAATCTGCCATCTTCATAATGGTAAGGATTAAAACAGAAAAATCTAGACGGTCTTGAAAACCGCTAATATTTTTATATTTGTACATCAATAGATTTTAGATCGAGTATATTTCAACTACGTTATGTAGAAATATACAGGCTGGTCAATTTAAAAAACGCAAGTTGTCTCTTGGTCATCTTAGGCAGTGGAAATTATAAAATGGTCATAATTGGCACCTACGACAAAATTTCTTGAGGCGCCTTAGTGTGGCTAGCAGAGTGATGCGTTGTGAGTTTAACGTCAGTTTCAGTGTCTTATTCTCCACTATGCAGCGCCTATGGCAAGTCGGCTGATTTTACACCCCGACCCTGCACCCAATGCAACATTTCAAATCCGAAATTGCTATTATTTCATGATCGAGTTACAATGTGTATCCTGCATGTATTTAATATACAGGATGTCCTCAGATAAGGTTTAAAATAGGTGTCCTGGATAAAAAATTTTAAGATACAAAAAAAACTTATTCTTTATAAAAGTCTTTGCTTATTTCAAAAGTAACTTTTATCGAGTTAAAAATTCAAGATTTTATAAGAGGTGTTTAAAAAAAATTTACTTTTATGTTCTAAAGTAGGGTACGGATTGAATTAATTTATTAAACAAATTACCTAAACAAGACGTGGTTCACAGGATTTAACGGCGTATGATTTCTATCTATGGGGCTTATTAAAAGAAAAGGTCTACAGACAAAATTTTGGAAATGATTTGAATAGATTGAAAATTGCTATTAGGGAGGCTGTTAATGAAATTCGACCGGAAGAGTTACATCAAGTTTTCCTCGAGTTGAGAAGATTGGAATTGTGTCAGGGAATAGGTGGTGGACTAATTGAGACGCAATAGTAGATTATTTTATTTGAAATTTTGTTTAATTTGTATTTTGGTTTGTACATAAAAGTTAGTTACTGAACACCCCGTATAAAATTTTGAATTTTTAACTCGATAAAGTTAGTTTTGAAGTAAGCAAAAACGTTTATAAAGAGACAACCCTGTATTAGGATGGCCCGCATTTTAATAGAAAGAAGGATTTTTCCGGTTTTGAAATTTAAACACGGTTTTCCGTCGTCCGTATTAGAAAGTAGGCTTTTCGACTTTTATTTTGTGGCCGAAAGTTGACGATTGTATCTGAGCGGGAGACAAAGTAATTTTTTTCTTAGATGCGTTTAGTGTACCAAATATATCGTACAATTACTTGCAAAAATAAATTCTTAATGTAGAATAACCTTGATTTAAATTTTTAATAATTTCGTAAGGTCGACGAAAAAGTTATATCGAAACTCTGGAAGAAACTTCTTTTTTCCCTCGTGTATTTTATTTCTCTCGCCTGGGCTCATGAAATAAACGGCACACACAGGGAAAAAGTATTACTTTCTTCCCTTGTAACACAAATAACTATTAACTTAGCGAAGTTTTTCTTGAATTTGTATCGAGTATTCTACCGATCAATTCGGTAGCCAAATTTCAAAGATCGTGACCATATTTCTAGAAAAAATTTCATGCATTAAAGTGTACAGTAATGTTCTTAGCTGCATGACGTGAAAAGAGCATGTGAAGACCGTCATGAATTTTATTTTAGATACCAATTTGCGAATTATTATGATTGATTTATTTTTAGATTTTCAAAGATTGCAAACCTTTTATAGCAGAGATTTCTTAGGTTAAAGACATCCTGACATAACAGAATTCAGACAATCAAATAACCCATTTTTTTATTTGTTATTATATGATTATACGCGTAGGTTTTTAGAATTATGATTAACGGTTATTTACTGACGGATTGTTGTACTCATTCGCTTCATTTCATTCCAGCCAACGAAAATTGACATGTAGTACAAAAATTAAAGAGGAAAGATTTACTTGGTTTTTTGATTGTCTTTGTCCTAATCTTAACTTAATTTTCTTATTCCTTCCTGATAATTTTAACTTAATATAGAACATGTTACATTCTCTAAAATTTTATTAATATAAGAATAGCACTAACTGGTAGTTGATTGAATGTTTTGTTTGGTATTTTCAAAGCGTTCGAGTTTAGAAAAGAAATAATAGCCTTAATAATGAAAATATTTTTACTATGTAGTATTTATAAGGAGTTTATTAACCTCTGAAGGTAACTTGCAAAACAATTCATAAGTTAATCAAAATAAAAAAAATAAACATAATGTGCTATTGTGTTTAGGACTAGAGATATCCAATCCACCCACGTTGTTTCTCATGAGGCCATTGCCTTAATTTGTATTGATGTATTGCACAATATTAATTACGTTAAAATAAGATTATATAAAATAATAAAAATGTCTCTAATTTATTTCAGGGTTCAAAATTATGGATTCTCATGGAATACTTGGGCGGAGGATCCGCCTTAGATCTGATGAAGGCTGGTAATTTTGAAGAAATGCATATTGCCATTATCCTTCGTGAGGTTTTAAAAGGTCTAGATTATCTTCATAGTGAAAGAAAATTGCATCGAGATATAAAAGCGGCAAATGTTCTATTAAGTGAGATGGGTGATGTTAAGTTAGCAGATTTTGGTGTAGCAGGGCAACTTACTAATACAACAAGTAAAAGAAACACATTTGTTGGTACACCGTTTTGGATGGCTCCGGAAGTTATTAAACAATCAGCGTACGATTCAAAAGCGGATATATGGAGTTTAGGAATTACAGCTATCGAATTGGCTAAAGGAGAACCACCTAATTCTGAACTGCATCCCATGAGAGTTTTATTTCTTATACCTAAAAATAATCCACCTCAGTTAACAGGAAATTATACCAAACAATTTAAGGATTTTGTTGAAGCCTGTTTAAATAAGGACCCTGAAAATGTAAGATTTAATTGAATAAATAAAATAAATACAAGGTTATTACGTTATTACATATTTTAGCGACCAACCGCCAAAGAATTACTCAAGTTTCCCTTTATTAGAAAAGCAAAAAAGAATTCATATTTGATAGATTTAATTGATAGGTATAAAAAGTGGAAATGTACAAGAAATGAAGAGAGTGAGACGGAATCAGAAAATTCGGATTCGTAAGTTAATAACAGATTTCCAGTTTGTTCTGATTAACATAACATTTTTTAAATTTAGGGAAGAACCTAAATTAGAAAATGATTTAGATGATCCATGGATAATGACAGTTAAAGGTAATCTTTCAATTATGCCACCTGCAGATGAATTAGCTACAAATCATAAAATAACACATAAAGTTCAAAATGGTTCGGGTCCAACAATTGCTAGGTCACCACCTAAAGATTCTAATCTCAATCATTATAGACCAGATAAAGCAACACCAGTAAGTATTTAAATTTCTTGTATGCACCATGTATCAAATAACTAAATAATTTAAAATATAATAGTCAAGACCAGTTGCGACATCACAATCAGCTTTAGAAAACAAAAAAGATAGAGAGCGTGAAAGGGATAGAGAAAGAGATGTCAAAGATCGTGAAAAGAGGATCTCCAGGGAAGTTAGTCCTTTGGATCATCGAGGAGAACCTGAAATAGAAAAGAAATCAAATAGAAGACCTGTATCACGTGAACATTCAAATTCAGGAAATAAACCGGATGTTCGATCTCCTTGTCTATCAGGCGTTATATACCCACTCATTTCAGAAGTATACTAACAAATATTAATTTCACTAGTATCGTGACTAAATGTTCAAATCTTATTTCAGTTACAAAGAAAACACCATTTTAATGGAAGGGGTGCTGAAACCTCACATAAAACTAGTGATGCCATTGAAGAACTTAAAAATGCATTTGAAATTGCCGAAAGAACAAGTCCTGGTATTAGTGAGGCCTTCATACGTGAAATGGTGCAAAAACTGGTGCCATCTGTTACAGAGCAAAGGCTCAAAAGTGTTATGGATAAAGCTACAAGGTACGTTTCAAGTTTGTAAGTTGATACATCTTACTCCTAGTTATGAATATCATTCTTATCTGTAGTAGACATTAGTTATTATTTACTTTATGATGGAATTTACTTTAAAATATGAAAATAATCATACTTGATGGTTTAATCCTTTTTTTCTTAAATAATTCGTTCAGTCTGAACTAAATTTATTGCACCAATGATATCATTATTGATAAAATTGTTCAGAGATTTAAAAATGGTTCAAGTTTTAGTAAAGGTTGATTGTGTGTCTTATCTGATCTTACGTAATAGATTGATTGTCAATGTAGTTTTAAGTCTCCTTAAAAGTAACAGAAAACAGTGCATTTCATCAATTAGGGTACTTATTCCTATAATGGCTTAAACTTAGCTTGGCTTAGCTTGAGTTAAGGTCTCACAAGGTTCAATCTTGACACCAGTGTTTTTTTATTATTTTTATTAACAATTTCACACAGTACCTATACTTGCATGTTTCAATCAGTAATCGTGTATTACTGTTTCCTTTCAGTTTCAGACTGATATTTATTTTGTAATAATGCTTTGCCTTGGTTATTTTATTTATTCATTTAAGCGATGTAGGCCAATCAAAATCTTTTAATTGGAAAGCGAAAACATTGCATGATGTCAGTCACAGTGGCTGAGATGAACTCTAAGGCAGTTTCTGGACTGAAATAAGTGAGATCCAAATTAAGCATTCCAACCTAGAACACTAAAGATGGCTGTCTGCCCATATCATAATTTTCCTAAAAATCATGCCATTTTTTAATCAAATTTTAATCAAAGTTACAATAGGTTTGTTTGTTTATCAGCTCTCATTTGATCTAAGAACTTGTTTGTGTGTTTGTATTTGAGGCAGACTGGAGTAAGCTTGACAGATGTTTGTTTGTTCAAATCAAACTGCTCTAGATACAATTAGAACTTAGTCTATCTGCTCCAACCACAACATTCAAGCAAGTTAGAGCAGAACTAAATTTATCATGTTTATAACCTCAAACTGTGAACTTGTGCATCGCAAACAAAGCATGTTTCTCATAAGAAGTAAAATGACCAGTAAACCTAATAATGCTAATTTAATAATACCGAAACACTTAGGGCCGGTTTCTACTCTCTTCATTAAATTTTAACATTCTCTAACTACCATGGCAACCAATTTTGTTCTTTTTCCTTCTTGTTAAACCAAATAAAGCGATGTTTGTTTAAATTTTTAAGGAAGCTTTGTTAGTAAGTATGAAAGGAGAGTAAAAACCAGACTACAGTTAATGATAACTGTTTTTAACTCCACATAAAAGGTTCCAGGCTGTTCTAGTGACATCAATGGGTGCAATTTAGAGCAGACAAATAGACAAACTTTGATTACTCTTCCTTGTAATTCTGGTTAGAGCAAGTTCTATGATGCAAGTGCCTTTTTGAAGATAATATTGTATCCACACAATGTTACAGACTTATAGTCTGCCATAATACTGTGTCATCTGGTCACAATCATCTATAAAGGCATGTCATATATCAATGACCTTGAACAAACATATGAGGTGATCAAACACTTATCACAGGGGGTTTAAAATGAAAATGGTAGCAGATTGGAAAAAATTTATCAAAAGAATAGTGTCTTCTAGAACCTAACTAGAAAATAGCTGACAATGACTTTTTTAAATTACACCGTATCTAGTAAGTGATGTAAATCAATAGAACAATTTATTCTTTTAACGGATATTCAATTGTGTTTGACCTTTACATGATAAGTTTCTTGAGTAAAATGCCAATAACTGGATAAATGGCTTAGGCACTAATACTTAATATTGTTTAAAATTAAATGTTAAATTATTCGCAGTATCTAATAACAATTGCACAAGTCTATTAAAGTTTTTGCAGTAACAACAATAATATTTCTGCACACACAGTTTTTCAAACTCACCATAAATCAAAATCATTTCAACCTTCCCTCAATGCAATTATGTAACTGACATTCTGAATTTTCAACATTAACTACTTTTTTCAACACTGTAAAGGACATTTAATAATGCGAAGCTGCTCTTGACACTAGTAAACAATGCAGTTGTTAGATTGTTCAAATATTTTACATTAAATCATGGCCTTTACACTATTTTACATATATTGTGATTTATTCAAATAAAAAAAAAAATTGTTATGTAAAAGTGAAAAACAATTGAACATCTGTAAACAGAATAAATCTTTCTATTGATGATGTCACCTACAAGGTATGGTGTAATTTAAAAAAATTGTGGTTGGCATTGCCAGCTATTTTTCTATTGAAGAAAAAAGAGGTGATCATGTTAGGTTCTTCTAGAGAATGCATGCATTCCTAATCAGATTTTTTTAATAATTCTTTTTCTATCTGCTATCATTTAATTCATTTTAGGCTGCTTGTAATAAGTGTTGGACCAACCTGTATAGATTTGGTATTGGTTTAGTATTTTTACTTAATAAACAAAGTTGTCTTGGTTTATGTGCTACACATGATATTGTCAGCTACTATAGTGAACCCTAATTTAACAAACCCTATAATAGGTTTGGCAGTGTAAACTAATCATGGCATACTTTGATTTTCATGTGAAAACTGTTTTTTCTCTAGTAAGTTCCACAATTAAAAGAATGCTATGCACAATTTGATATCACTGAAAAGCATGTAAAAGAGTTATTAAATGGTACCAAAACCAAGTAGGTGTTTCATTAAAAAAATAATTGTATTCAGGTTGTATGTCATGGTAAAACAAGAAGCAGTTGCGAAAGCATCATCTTTGTCTTTTTGTCAAGTTATTCAAAACCTTTTTCTTTGCAAATTTTGTAGGGGAGGTGCAATATGTATAGTACAATTTTTATCCTGTGTTTTTATATATTTCTCAAATGTAACTAATATGACCGCAATTAACAAAAACATTCCTTTTATTATTACCATATTAAAACACCTTCCACCAAAAATGTTATATCTGATGTAGAAACTCTGATTGTTTTGTAAAAATGAGATAATAAAGGATGCACCATATAAGAGAAGGTCATCTAAATTACTACCATGTCACTTTTTAAGTCATGTGAAAATCTGAATTTCTATACATAAGACATGCCTCATTAGTAACTAGGCTATATGATTTTGCATGATCTTCTTGATTTTTAACACAACACAAGAACATTTTTTTTTTGTTTTAATACTCGGTTTTTTTTGTCTTGGCGTAAAGTTGTTTTAGCAATTTCCACTGTATTAACTAAATTATGGAAAGGCAAGGCTGACATTTAAAGGTCTTTCACTTTAATGTTCAACTTTTCGTGTAGATACTAGCATAGAGTGTCCTGATAATTGGCCATACTCAATTTGTTTTAGCTGTTTCCTACATTTTTAAGGTTAGGCAACTAAAAATTAGCAGCAAATCTCAAATATGTTTATTTAACAAAATACTTCAGGAAATGAACCCAAAACATAAAAATTTTATAATTTAAGAACAGATAGAAGTTCACACTGAACAGTATCACAAATCTTTGCTTATCACACTTACAAAGTCATTTAAAATAATTGCTGTCAAATTTTCTTAACTTAGTTTTAATCCTTAACTTTAGTTGGCACTGAGTTTTCACTATTTAGTTATTGTACTACGCCACTGGAAAACTACATTATTTTTACTACAACAGAGTTGCCAGTAGTGCAAGATGTGTTGCCTAACCAACAGTTTTCGTGGTCACATGGCTTCTGTGAATTTTCAATGTCCAAGTAGTACACATACAGACGTTTTTGAAATTTGGTGCCAAGTTTTAGTTGCCTAATCTTATTATACCATATAATGTAGTTTTTGAAATTCCTTCCCGTGCAAGATGGTTGTACGTCTTCTTTTTGTATTGGCTTAGTCTTATTTAAATAAAACTGCAAAATTTGTGTAGGATATGCTTCTTTTCTACATCATACACTAAAGCAAACATTCCTTATTTGGTATATTTCCATGACTGTTCAACAATATCTGTTTCAATATTTTTTAGTTTCGACTTCCAATTAAAAAATGTAATTTAAAATAGTTCCGACATGCTTTATTTTCTAGCTTTTAATTTTTTTTAATAAATAATTTAATTAAAAAAAGAATTATAGCAAATATTGTTTAAACATGTAGCTGTAGTCTGTCCACTGAATAATTAGTTTCTTCAAATTTTAGTTACTTAGAGCCGGTTTTTTTACCTCCTTGTAAAGTGGTTTTTAAATTTATCTGCTTTGTAACTAAAAATCTGTCTTTTCACTCCCTTTTAAATTAAATCTGTCTTGTAAATGAGTTTATCTGGTTTGTAACTTACAAGGTAGTTGCACTACCTTATAACTATTTAAAAGTTATATTATAACCTCTAAAAACAGATTTGTTATTGTTGGAAAGTTGTCGTCACATGTTAATCACAACATTTTAGATGAAAAATTGATAATTCTATAATGCAGTCTTTGTGAAGCAAATATCTGGAATAGAAATGATAGGTAAGGTAGAATAGTGTAATATAGTAGAATACCGCAAAGGTATAACAGTCGTATGTGAGATAATGATAATACATAAATGTGTAGGCATAAACATGATTGGAAATGAAGAGCAAATATTATTGGAATGTGAATTAATAAATGCAGTTAATGCAATCAATCCACAAAGAAAACTGCATACAAAAAGACCACGAACAGATAACATGAATAAATGGAATGATGAGGAGTTTATAAAACGTAAATAAATAAATAAAATATAATAAAATTAAATTAAAAAAATGTATATTTTATTGCATTGAGCACGTGATTTTACGGATTTATAGGTTATGTCAACTGATGTCAAGTTCATTATTTTTGGTACACATTTGATGTCTAATATACACAAGTTCTTATGCTATTTCTCTCTACTGGATTGAATATAAGTGATACCAATTTCCTTTTATGGCATTAAAACAACTTTTAACTAAAATACTGATTTACCTATTTAAAAGACGCATTTTGTTACAAACCAGATAAATCTGCCTTTTAACAAAAAGAGAGTTTACAAGAAGGTGAAAAGACTGGCCCTTAACCTAACAGTGAAGATCACAACAAAATTAAGCAGAAAGAGTATAGTTAAGAAGACTTTTTGAGTTCTGAGTGTGCACGCTGCCTTTTCATGGTATTGGTTAATTCAGCGAAGTAAATCTAAATCACATTCTTGTTGGTTTCTATTTATTATTGTCCATAATCAAAGCTGACATGGTTAGAGTTCCCTTTTTGTTTTTTAATTTTGGCGCAGAACTTTTTAGATGTAGTGTTCAGTAACTTTTGTTACTAATTGTTGAGTGGTCAGATAAAATAAATCTTAGTGGACAGACCTATCATTACAAAAATGTAAAATCAAATGAAAATATTGATATAGAGTAAAAATGTTTTTTCACATGTAAATCTGCATGTACGTAAATGTAAGTGAAAAACATTTCTAACAATCTTTGTAGATATGCATTTTCCACTGATTTTAAAACTCACTTTGACATTTAAAATTTCATCTTTTAAAAATATCATTTCCGTTGCATTATGTGTTTCATTTAAAAGAAGTTTTGATTCACAATTGCCTAGGTATTAACTGGATCAAATAAGTATTCAAGAATGATGGGAATGTAGCGTAGTAATATACCATCACTTGTTCATAAACGTTTAGGAACTTTAGTGTCATCCATAATCGACACAGTCTGGACTGATGTGACGTCAGTGCATGGTTGTGAATTATGTTTTGCCTTTTGTTTGTTTGTTGTTTGTTTTTGATAACAATTAAAATCATTTTCAGTTTCCAAGATGTTTTCACTTTCACCACTGCCCATAAAATAAGTATCACAAAATTGTTTATAAACTAATATAAATGCTGTTGCCACTGCCATTTCTGATGATCATATAAGTAAAGTTAGGTTACAAACGACACACTCTGTGGATTTTCTTTACAGTCACACTGCTGAAGCACACTCTACCTCGAGTTTTTGTTTTGAACACATTCTTGTACTACAAAAATTCAGTTCACATCTAAATGATGTCACGACATTCAGCCAGTTATATTTAATGCATGGTTACTGCAAGTTCAGTTATGCAGATATAATTTCTGTGCTTTTTTGTTAAATTTGCTTAAAAATAAAAATGTTTCAATGTTTAAGGTTGCGTTACAATTTGTAAATAATCTTCCAGTAAAGTTTGAGTAGACTTCAAGATAATTATAGTTTCTTTGATCTAAACCTGTCATTTTACTGGCGCCTTCAATGTATGTGCAAATACTTGGGTAGATTCTTCAATAAAGATTAAACCTTCTTCCATAAAGTTCACTGTTTCTGAGATACAGGGTGTCAAGATTTAATTTAAAATCCCTTGATTTTCCAATATTTTGAGAACATAAGATACCAGAATGAAATTGTGAAATTAAAAAATTACATTTTCTAGAAAGATTGAGTTTTTCTAAACATCTCACATTCAATGGGGATAAGGTAATTGGACACCCTGTAACTCGGAAATGGTGCACTTGAAAAAAATTTAAATGGCAAAAAAGACTTAATTCCAAGGCATGTGAACTTGTTTTTGAGACATTTAGAAAAAATTACGATCTTAACACATTCGATCCAATTTTACTAGAAAATGATGCTTTCTGCAGGGGAAGTGCAAAAGCACCTTTTTTCTTGTTAATTCCTAATTTTCTAATTTTTCAGTGATGTACAATATTCCTTTAGATTAAGGTACTAGCCCTTTCCCAACTCTCCAGCCTTGATTAAATATAGAATAGTAGGTATCTGGCAATAATAAACATGTAAAAACTTTCTTTGTGATACCTTTCTCGAGATATTAGAAACACAAGGAATTTTTATATTAAACTTTAATACTCTGCACCTTGGGAAAAAGGTTTTATAACAAAGTAGACCTAATTTTTGACAGAGAATCTACATGTCAAGTATTTGCATGTAATTTGTTTACACCCTCTATATTTGCACTGAATTGACACTAACTACTGGAGTTGATGGCAAAAAGCGTCCACTTAGGGAAGTTCTTGGTAAGCTTGAATATGTGATACAAAAGAAGTGCAAACTAAAAATTCCAATCGAACATAGCATCCTTTTTCAGTGCAATCAATAATACAAGAAAAAAAAATACTCTGTGACTTTCTGAATGCATGCTAATTTTGTTTACATGTTAAAATTGGTCCCCGAAAATGTTTTAAAATCTTGAGTTTAGCTTTAATGGCACAGTTCTTCTGTTTTTTCTTATTGTATCATTAAAGTCTTAAAATTTATTACAGCGATTAACAAAATTATATCTAATTGATGTTTATTTTTTTTCAGGGATGCATCATAGGAAAGCTTATAGAAGTTTATAACAAAAAAAAGTATGGACATTGAAGTTAATTGTTATAAAAATAAAAAATTCAATAGCATAATCCAAAAATTGTTCTATGATATTACATACTACTGATTACATGACAATATCTTAAATATCTCTTGAGCTTATATTTCATAGCACTTTGTAGGTTTTAAGTAAACTACATATTTCGTCATCTGTTGCATGCTGTTCGACTTGTGTAATTTTTTTAGTCCAGAATTAATTGAGAGACGAAATTGTAGCTCGCCATTGTGAAATGTATTTTAGAATTGTTATAATATTGCCAATGTCCTGCGGATGATAATGATGATGTATATAATGTATATCTAGATTGAATTATAAAATCAGTAAGATAATATTTTTTCTTGCAATGTATTTTTTTAGAGTGTATATACATATTAATTAATATATAGCGCAATACCTTCATTTTTTTGTTAATTCTTACGTGAATTATACAAACTAATTGATAATCCTTTTTTCTTTTCAAGTAGAAGAAAAGAAAGAAGATGATTATTTGTCAAATTTTTCTTCCTTATAAAATTATGTTTTAAATAATCGTTCACACGTTTTCTTAAGTTGATAATTCTATTGAGATCATCTTTTTTCTTTTTATTATCTGTGTTTTAATTATGAATGGTGTGTCTGACTTTAATGCATGGTCTATTCCATGGTGTAGGTTGTAAAATTTCTACTTGTATTTTTTTTACATTTTAATTTCATCATAAAATGAACATAAGTTGTTCATTAATGTTCATTTCATGTATAAATAGATTAATATCTGTTATTATTGTTTACCTAGATAAATTTGTTAATGTTATATTTGGGCTTTGTATTCCTTGATGTTTTTATTTTAGTCTGATGACCGTTTTCAGTGTTGAGAGTACAAACTGTAGGAATTGGTGTTGAAAAGAATTGCTTTAACACCATTGTCAGTATTACTGTGCAAGTGTGCCAGATACCTGAGTATGGAAGGTCTGTATTGTAGTACTGTTATTGTTTTGCTCAGGCTTCCGTAGTTTGCAACAACAAGTTGGAATACTGTGATAAGAGTGAACAGATCACATTATTTGTGAAGTATTTTTCTTCTTACTAAAAAAAAAACCAAAACGCTTTAATGTTGAACTGTTGATGTCAACTACTACTACTACTTCTACTACTACTACTACTTAATATTGTTGATTTTAATGTTGTTATCTGATTTAATGAAAAAGAAAAACATATTAAAAAGAGAAAAACATTTTTTTTATGTCACAGTTAATATGTACAGTCAATTACAACTTCACATTCTACGTTTTAAGCTAACAGTTTGTAACATAATTAAAATGCTAATAAGTAGGAGATCTGCTTCTCTTGTACAGATATACATTAAATAAAGTGAAGAAAATTTTGTGTGTATTTATTATTGCATCCATTCTTATGTAGTAATTTTACATGTTATTTCGTGTTATATTTGTAAAAAATATGTAATCTGCAGGGGACTATAGTTTATTAGCTAATAGCCGTTATGTGATAATTCATTAAAGCATTTTAAAATAATCTCTTGCTATGAAATATCAAAAGTGAATGAAAAGTGTAAAATTCATTTTGAATTAATTCATGAAAATGAATAAGTGATATGTCATTACTGATGATGTATAAAAGATGGTGAATCTCATTGACAAATAGAATTGCTAGCAAATGAATGAAGTACAGTAGTGGACAAAAAAACGCATATACAGAAAAACATTTCTTTTTTAATAGATGATTTTAAAATTTTAAATATTTCTATCATTAAGTAGCAAATGCTATCAATACTATGTGATTGCAATCAAGTACTTGACAATTTGATCTTACTAAATAAACATTTCATAGCCAACTTAGTTTATGTGTATAACCAAATACTACATCACAAATTTTTAACTTTTATTATTCAGAATATGGTATAAAAACAAAAAAACTGATAACAAAAGATTATTAAGCAAACATTTACCTCAATATTATTGATAAAAATATACTGTTAATATTTTGTATTTCCACCCTTAGCTTGAATAACTGCCCTACATCTATCGGGCATACTAGATATCAATTTTTGTATATACGCAGGGCTTATTTCAGTTTCCCATACGCGTCTTATTGTGCTTCTAAGGTCTTCTTTAGTTTTCAGATGGTTTTCAGTAATAGCTTGCCCCATTTCATACCAACAATTCTCAATCGGGTTGAGATCTGGACTATTACCGGGCCACATTAGGCAAGAAACTTTTTGTTTTTTAAGAAAATCTTGTACCTAGATGTAAATCAATAATAATAAATTATTAATTAATGCTTTAACTTTATTATTATAGCAAAAAATACCTTCTTGGCTCTGTGACACGGCGCTGAATCATCTTGAAAGATTCCACTTTTCAACCTTCCAAAATGTCGTTTTATTGTTGGTATTAAATGTTCCTTTAAAACATTTATGTATATTTCAGCATTCGTTGTGCCACTTAAAAAATAAATATCACCCACTCCCTTACTAGATATACACCCCCACACCATTTGATATGAATCAAATTTAATTGTTTGTTTCAAACACTCGGGTAGAAATTCTTCACCTGGACGACGACGCACATATTGAATACCATCTGACCCATGTAGATTAAACTTTGATTCGTCTGAAAATACTACCATATTCTATTGACTTTCTGTCCATTTGACATGTTCTTTTGCCCATTTTAATCTACCTGCACGCATCTTTTTAGTCAACAAGGGCTTCTTCCTTGGACGATAGGCTTTTAAATTACTTGAACACAATCTACGACGAATTGTTCTTGTACTAACTGACGGGTCAGCATGTTCTATCCATTCTTTCCTTAATTCAGTGGAGGTTGCGTTTCTATTTTTAATAGCCAGTCTTTTTAAAACACGATCATGTTTGTCAGTAGAAATCTTCTTTCTTCCACTTCCTTTTTTCCTATCCACGGTCCCAGTATCATTTTTCTTTCTTATTAAACGTGAAATAGTAGAATGATGACAATTTTTTTTTTCGCGGAGTTAAAGGAGCCATTTCCACAACGATTTAATGACAACTGCAACTACAGCAACAATGATATTGTTTTCTTAGATATATAGACTTGATTGTAATAAAACAAAATAGAGTCAGAGGCTACTATGTTATAGGTAATTAAATTTTAATACCAAATGCTTTAATATAAAACAGGAAACCCAATAATTCAGAATATGGGGTATGTGCATTTTTTTTATCCACTACTGTAGATAAGCCACAAGAGATGTGGGTGATTACTGCTAAAAGTCTAGTAAAGGAGTATCATTGACTTATAAATTGAGAGATTTCTGATCTTGCAACAATAAGATTGGCAGCAATATTAACTACTTTAGATCACCATTTACACGGGTGTTGGGTACTATTTAAATTAAATCGAGAGCAAAGAAACGTGAAGTTTCTCCCTGCTGCAAAAACATGTATTTGACATTGTAACTGGTAATGATCTAAAATTAAGACAAAAGTCTAGAGTCAGAATTTAAAAATTTGAAGGTATTAGATATTTGACCGAAAGACTAGAAGATTATCTGGCAGTCAGGCACTAGGACTGGTATTCTCTAAAAGGTGGCTTGCTGTACACCTTCGGATGCTTAGCAACATATTTTCATGAAAGTGGTCAATGCTTTGAAAAAAGGGTACTGTTTCCTTACTGCTTTGCCAAGTGCTTTGTTAAGAAGTTAAAATACAGAGACATCAACAATGATTATAAATCATGTGACCACAATATTTACTGCTGGTTAGGCAACACACCTTGCACTATTAACAGCTCTGTTGTAATAAACATAATATAGTTTTCCAGTGGTGTAGTATTGGATCATGATAAAACTACTTAAAAACTTAAATATTTCAAATTTATTATCACACTTTGAATGCGTTAAATTTAACTTACCTCAATTAAGTCGCAAAAAGCTGATTTAGTCTTGAAAAAGGGTGATCTTTAAATAGAGCAAAATAAACTAAAAAAAACAAAAAACAATGAAGAGACAAGAGATCATGGAAGGTACGCACGCCGATGTAATTTTAGGTTAGAAATGTACTCGTGAGGGCGTTACTCCGTAGTATGACCAACGTCGAGAAATAAGATTTTACACCACTTTTAAATTAGTGATCATGTGATTTGTGATTATTTTTTTATGTCTCGGTAGAGAAAATATTGAAAATTTTAAACATAAGCTGTTTTTGATTATAAACCATCTTTTTTACTGTTTAATGGAAATAAGATTTATTTGTAACATTATTATCTTGAGTTTTAATAAAGTTGAAAAGAAAGTATTTAGTTGGTATTAAATTATTTCCAAAAAAAAATTTAAAAAAAGACTTAGCGCCATCGATTTTAAAAGGTCAAGAAATGATCATGCTATGGGACTTGAAGCGAGAACTGTAACTATTTGAGTTCATTATTTTAAAATATGTAGATAATAAGATAATGTTCTCTGAGATTTAATTCTATAGTAGAAATACTTAAATTGTATTTCCACACTCATTGTGTTACTAAAATTCTAATAAACCATTATCCTGAATTTTAAAAATTTGTTTAGTTACATTAGTACCTCAACAAAATAAAAAATGCTGTTTGTATTTACATTTATCTTAAGCAAAAGGAATGTATACAAAACCAAGGAAATTAATATTTCTAGTAATTAATGTAAACTACCCTATATACCCTAATGTAAGTTTACCCTACATCATCGAGTACAAGAAAAAATTGTGTTTGAAGTGCAAGTACACTAACAGACATATATAAAAAAACCTGGTATGGTATGCATGGTATAGATGAGGAAGATATCAATAGTTATAGTTTAATGTCTCTTTTATTGTTATACTCTTATCACATGATGTAAATAAGCAGCCTCAAACACTCATTTTTGGAGTGGTCTGCTAGGAGATTATGGCAGAGTAAGGGGAGGTAGAGCAAATCTTTTGGTCAATACTAATTGACTACCTCATTGTAATGTTATCATCTGTGTATCTTATGGTTTGACATTACTAAACTGCCAGAAATCATACTGGAAGCACCTTATTTACTTTCAAGCTGGCCAGTGAATTCCAGGCACACCAGGCTTTTTATATGTTTGCTACACCACTTCATTACAAATACAGTCTTTTCTTGTACTCAACAATGTAGGGTACTGTCGCTGCTTGGACAGCCAATTCATTGTAAAACAACATTGATAGCTCCTAAAATATCACAAGAATTCTGCCCAGTCAGATGCATCTACAGCAGTGTTGCCAAAATGTGTTCTTCATGTTTATGAAGCTTCATACGATCAGCATTAGAGAATACCAAAATCATGTGTTTGTTGCACTTCGAGGCTCACTTGCTGTAAGGTTTTTGAAAATGTTACGCTTTCTAGTCACAGTTAGTAAATACTAGCCCAGGTTGTTGTTATATGAAATTTTATGAGAAAAATGTAATATTAAAATTATTGGTTTTTAAAATTTTAATTAATATAGGATTACTAACCTGATGTTTTACACAACAATAAAAAAGAAAGCAAAGCCTCCCTGAATGAACTATGTATATTTACACCATTGATGATGACAGCCATTTTGAAGAACCTTTTGTTGTCCTAGAACTGATTCTCCCTTCAAAAAGCGATATTTTATGATTGCATGTTGCCATTTTTACACAAAAGTTAATGCTTTAGAACATTTTACTTAATTCCTTACATATTTGTAATCTTAAGTAAATTGATAGCAACTGGATTACAACTAGTTGTGGTATAGTTATGAGTATTACCCATTTAAGTGATAATCATACTACCAATGTCGCCTTGGAAAATCTATTATGACTAAAGCACAGTATTAAATTCTGCTAAAAGAAACGCAGTCAGAAGAGTAGATATATTTAAAAACAAATGAAAATATTCAGATACTTTATACACTTATTTCCCTGCTGGTGGTTCTCTTAAGCAGAATTTTATTCCAAACCTTAATTGTCATTTTTATTCGAAAGGATGTATTAGACACTCAATTAGTCATGAGTGTTGAAGAGAGTAAACTGAGCTAATAATTCTTTAAATATAAAGTCTATCTGTTGTCTTACTAAACAGTAATTCACTACTGCTCTTTTTCTTCTCGGAGAAAGCAAACCTCAAGAGGGTTTATTAAGCTCCATTTTCAATAATGACACATTAATTTACAAGTCTGACAATGTTTAGTTGTTGATTCAGGTAGGTGAGGTATTTGGCAGCATCCAAGAGCATCACCATACAAAACTGACAACATGAAAGCCGGATTACTAATGAAAAATTAAAATTGTAAGAGCTACCAACAGAATATCAGTTTGATAGTATAGATGTCATATGAATGAATAGTACTCGTAGTATACCTTATCTCATTTCTATAATTCCAATCTATTTTAAATGTTTAGGGTTTTAGTTGCATGCACTGTTATACCCCAAGCTTATTTGTGTTGGTGTCACTATTTCTAGTTACACATTTGTCACTAGAAAATCTTCTGTCAAACGAATGTCATATGTCAAAGTAGGGTTAAAATGCAATAAATTCGTTTTTAGGTGCAAATCATTTTGATTACAATTAATATTGAAGTAAAATAAACAAAAAATAAATTTTTATTCCAAATAATAAACAAACAACAAAAGGTAACTGTACGAAATACAAACATTTATCTTTTCTGAATGACAATCTAACCTCTGATTTTAAATAAAAACATAAATAACATTACTGTCAACATTTCTCAATGAAAAATTCTAGTGTTGAGAAGGTTTTGTTACCAACACAACAAAAATTTAACAGGAATTATAGAAATGAGATAAACTGTATGTGGATTTCGACTGTGAATTGAGAGTTCACGTGTGTGTTATTGTCAGCACATGGTACATGTTACAATCTGTTATTCGACAATAATGTGATATATGCACACCAAATACTTCCCTTTCTTGTCATTTTTTCCTTTTGTTACAGTATTGGACACTGGATCTTTACCCAATTTATCCATCTTGAGTTAATGATCTTTACTTGGTTCAACATATTTTCTGCTGCAAACTCATTTATTATAGTACTAATTATAAGATGTTTTAATCAATTTTAATTTTGATTAACTTTAAGAAATGATAGAACTAGTCTTAGAGTGTAGTATTTTGGTCCTTATATATGATGATTTGGAGAAAAGCTAGAAGTAGATAAGAAAATAAATCAAGGACAACTTAAAAGCATACAGAGAGTGGTAAACATAAAAATACTTCAAACTTTTAGAACAATTATGAAGCCTCTTGCATACTAATAATATTAAAAATTAAAGAAAAGATACTAATATATGAAAAAATGAAAGAAAGTGAAGTCATAAAAAATGTGCAAATAATTAATAGAGCTAGGAAACTTGCAATAATAAAAGAAGTGAAAGAATCAACCTTAGTCAAAATCTGAATAATTTTTTCTAACAGTGGTATTAAGAATGATAGTTAACATTTCAAATTCTCTAAAAGTGATAACAATACTAAATGGACACAGGAAGTTAAAAAGCTACTATTAGGGTAAAGGCTCTTAAGTGGGTCACTTTTTACAAGATTGTTGCTTATAACGGAAAACTAGGATAGATCTCGAATGTAATCATTGAAGTTGATACTGTTACCTTTCTATTTTCTATATCTAGACATATGCAGAAATGAAACATACCATTTAGATTAAAGCAGTAGTACACGTTCTGTATAACCATGACATTTGAACTAACTTGTTGAGCCAGTGACTAAATTGGACCATCTCCAGTTGACTTAATTTTCACTTACATGATGAAAATCTATGCTTGCTGCAATTAATTAAGAATAAATGATGTGGTTTGTAGTTGATAAGAAACAGATAGACAAGTTTGTTTGATCCCCAAGGTAATCCTAATCTCATATATGCTGCCTCGAAAATTTATTTCCGTAATAAAGGACGCCACATCTGACTTAAAATGTCGTGAAACATTCAAGAATAGCCGTAAAGATAATGGCGTTCTCTGCAAGATGTCATGGCCACTAGAAAAAGCCACACTTGGATGTAAGGCACACACAGGATGCTACAAATCTTGCTATGCCTTCACACACTCAACCATCACACGCACACAGACTTTGTTAAGCACGTTGTATTTTGAAAGTAATGCATTTCTCTCTCGACTTAATGTTCTTCTAGCAATTAAATGTTTTGATTATCGAACAGTTTATTATAATGAAATGTGTAATAGAGACGATATCAGGTCAAAAAATGCGTTCTAACTACTGTGCAAATTAGGCTGTTGCCGAGTTTGGCAGACGAAGCTGTATTACAGTTAAGGATGTAAAAAAAGGCTGTAAATATTAAAAGTTGGTAGCATAATGGCAAGAGACCTAAAAACGTTGAATTATCAGAATTAGAAAGTGGTTCAACAAACTCGTTGCATTTTTTTGTTCTATTTGTGCACTGAAATCTTAAATACATGATGCGTGTTGCTACGGAGTTGAAGAAATATAGATCGTTTGAATCTGTTAAAAATTATTACATAATGGAAAGAACCTGTTCTATGTTTTCAGACCTTCTGAAGATAGAAAAATGATTTGAAAACGTTACCAAAGTCGCAACTGTAACGAAGTGAATTTAAGGTAGAATTATTATCATCAGTCAGGTGTTTTCGACAGATCTGATGAATAGGCTTTTGAACTTCAACAGTCTTCAATCTGATTAGTTTCATCGAATAAAAACGATCAATCAGTATGAGACTAAGACCAATGCCCAAAAACTACACCTAGAAACCAATGTAGACCTTACCAAGACATTAAAATATTTGTAAACAACTTTGCATTCAACTTTCAGTTTTTCTGTCAATTTTGTCATACGAAAATCAATGCTAGCTGTAAAAATAGAGAATTGACAAATTTTGTTTTTGTTGACAAATATTATAGTATTTTAAAAATAAATAATATTTTTCAAACTTCGTACATGGACAGCTAACTAAAAATTTTAAGTGTGTTAGCTTTCCGGACGAAATGTCTTACGTAGCACATAAGACGCGGCTGTTCCGCGATGCGGGCGACTTACCTGATGTTGTACGTAAAAGGTCTGAAGGACGCATGAAAATCTATCCTTCAACAACAGATGCCAGAGCTTGGGGTGTAGATGGAGAAGATCGTAGACAACACATTCTTGATTTAGTAAAAGCCGAACATGAAAAGGTGATTACCATTGAAGGCATCGTTATTCATTGTAGCCCAATGCTATTCTTAGTTTTTACACATTAATTCTAACAGGTAGCACTTGGAAAATATGTACCAATTGAAGTACTTATTGATACATTGCTTGCGAATAAAAATGCAGACATTGCAAGACTCAGAGAGCAGGTAGAAGAATTACAGATGCTTTTAGATATGTATTCACAGTTGGATTTAACTGAAGATCAGAAACGCAAGTTAAATATAATGGTAATACGCAACATTCTTCCAAACATAAGTTTCTCTTTAAAGATTTTATAGAAACAACAAATGGGCAAAGCTGGAGGCGAATTAGATGACTTAGCATCTGCTAGAAGCAGCGCAAAAACTAAATCACCGCGCTCAGATACAGAAACAACCGAAACGGAAGAAACAGAAGATGAAACTACTACTGACGATGCAAGAAAAAAGAAAACCGATACTCGTTCCACGTGTTCAGCACTTTCACGTACTACAACGTGTTCTGCACGTTCCAAGGCTAAGAAAGCTAGAGCTGCTCCAGTAACCTTTGGACCGGCAGCTTATGATAGTATGAATGCGGAACAGCTAAAAGAAGTTTTAAAAGAAAGAGATGCACAGTTAGCTGTAAATGATTCTAAGTTATTTCTTGCATAATTAGTTATCAATATTTAATTTCTGATGTAGGCGAAACAAGCTGAATGCGACCAACAAAATAAAATTGCCAGGACTGCCATTGAACAATTAGAGAATCTTAAAGATATTATGGAAGAACGTGATCACTTAAAACGACAATTAGAAGATTCTCTGCATGAACTCGAAACGTTAAGAGTATGAATTCTGCTTTTATTTTATGTGAGAATTAATTTTATTAATTTTTAGAAACGTGTTCAAGATCCTTGTGTAGCAGAGATAGCTGCTTTAGAAAAAGAGATCGAAAGACTAAGAACAAGCGGTCAATTATCTCCGGACGAAGAAGCAGAAGTTATAAGAAAAGAAGTTGACGTACTGAAAAAGTATTGTGCCAAACTATCCAGCATCCAAGAAGAAAATAATAAATTGAAGGCGCAGCTTGAAAGATTACAGGAATTGTCCGGGATTCCTAAAAATGTCGAAGGTATCTTTACGAAAGGGTCTTATTAATATAGCCAATTTTTCATTTAAAATATATTCCAGACGATTCTGACTTACCAAACGATCCGGCTGAATTGAAGAAGAGATTAAAAGATCTTCGACGAAAGTTTGCCAAACTTACTGAAATCATGGACGATAGAGATAAATTTAAGCAGCGTGTTCAACAGCTTGAAGCGGAATTAAGCAAATATGGAGATCTTCCCGAAGAAATTGAAACGTTTAGGAAGAGATCTCAGATGCTGGATAATGTTATGGACGAACGAAATAATCTACAGAAAAGGCTAGATAAATTGAAAGGCATGGAAGGAGAATTAAAAGCACTGAAGAAGAAAGCCGATAGAGTGGATGAGTTAGAACGCCTGTTGGGTGTCGCCAATGAGGAAGCAACTAATGTAAGAAGAAATTCTGCATTTGAGATTCAAAATTTAAAAGCTCAAAGAGAAGCATCCGCTGCGGAATTGGAAACTGCCAAGCTTGAACGTGAACAGCTTAGAATGAAAACGACTGACATGGCGGCAGTAGAAGAAGAAGTAGAAAGATTAAGGTATAGAGCAAAAGAAGCGGAAGTGCTACGAATGGAACGAGATCGATTAAAAGTAAGGATAGATGAATTATCAGCTGTTGAGGTGGAATATATGCAGTTACTTGATAAAACTCGTGGCTTTGAAAATATACGAGCAGAAAGGGAAATGTACAAGCAGAAATATGAAGAGCTGTTGGGATTAGAATGTGAGTGTGATATGCTAAGAGCGCAAGTTGAAAGGTTTACAGAGTTAGATAGAGAACGAGAAGCTTTATTAAGACAAATCCGTGATTGCGAATGTTGTATTGCTGACCAAGAAGACGAAATCAAGAGACTTGTTACTCATATCGATCGACTGAGTCAAGGCTCTAATCAACAACAGGTAATCTTTTATTCTTATTCGAGTATACAAGTGTGGCAATTTTTATTTTTACATACCAATCTAAAATTGTAAAGGTGAGTAAAAATAAGAGTATGTTGATAGAAATGTTATTATATTACGTAATATTCAATACTATTTTTGCTTTCTAACAGGATAGAATGCAAAGAGCACTGTGTGATATGAGGGCTGAATTGGACCAGAAGAACTGCCTAATAGCGTCTTCAGAAGAGCAATTGGCTGGAGTACAAGATCAACTAAAAAGTACAATAGCAGGAGTGTCTTGTGAAACAACATGTCTAAGGGCGCGCATTGAAGAACTTGAAGGAGAAGGGAATATTTTAAAAGACCAAATTAATGAGAAAGATCGTATTATTCATTCTTTAAGTGAGGAACTTCGAAATGTCCTTATAAGTAGGGAAACTCTTCAAAACGAACTTCATGAATATACATCCCGCGGACAGGGCAGTTTTGATGGTGATGAACATCTCCAAGGAATGCTAAGGCAATCTAAGTGTGCTGTTACTAAAGTTGCTGAAGAATTAGGTAAACAATATGAAGAATGGGATTGTATGAAAGGTAAAGTTCCTCAAGATGATCCTGATCTTTTTGCAAAATACAGTGAAGAGAAACGTAACTCTTTGAAATTGTCTAAGGATGTTGACGAACTTCAGACAAAGATAAGAGAACTAGAAGAGCAACTACGTAAAGCAGAAGCTACTATTGCTAAATTGCGAGAACAGGTGAGTGGCACTGAAAACTTATCTCTTGAAAATCAAGCTCTGCGCCGTCATTCCACCGAAGTTCAAGATGTAGCTAAGGAACAAATAGAAGAGTTAGTACAGCATTTAAAGAAAGCTAAAGAGAGAATTGCCGAGTTAGAAGCTGCTGCTGGCGGTGAAGCGTCAAGCGTCGCTTCGATTGCATCTAAAGCTGATAATGAATTGAAAAATCGAATTAATGATTTAGAGGCTGAAAGAGATAAATTAAATAAGCTTGTTGCACAATTACAAGAAGATGCAAAGGATGGTGGAGCTGATGTTGGAAGTTTAAGAATGCAAATAGCAAATCTGGAAGAACAATTGCAACGAGAAACTCAGCTTCGGCAAACTGCTGAAGAACGAGTTACTAAATTGAATAAGGAACTTGATAATATGGCTGACACTGTTCAACAAAATGTTAGGAAAAGTTCTATAACAGAGACTGAATTAGAAGCCGAATTGAGAAAAATAAAAGCTGAAAATCAGCAGTTGAAAGAAAACATAAAAAGCATTGGTGACAGTGCAGCACGCCGAACTTCTTTAGCTGAAGATGAAGTAGGAGTAATTGCAGAACAAAATAAGCAGTTACTAAAAGAAAAACTTGCGTTAGAAAGTGAAAATGCTAGTCTGAAACAACAATTAGAAAGCTTAATGAAATCTTCTGGAGATGCTGCGGAAATTGCTAATCTCGTGCAAGAAAGAGATGCACTCTTGGCGCAAATAGAAGAGCAAAAGAGAGAGATTAAAGAGATGGTTTCTAAATTAAGTGTACCAACTTCTGCAGTCTCAACGACAGCTGCCGATTTAACTTTAGAACAGCTTGAAAAGGAGCGCAAAGAAAAAGCAGACTTACAAAATATGATTAAGAACCTTCAAGATCAAATAAATAGTATGGAAGGTGGAGCTCCAGTGTCATCCACAGTCTCAGACGGTTCAGCAGTAAATGAAGCTATTGCAAAACTTACACGACAGCTGGAACAAGAACAAGCAAAGGCAGCTGCAGCAGAAGCTACTTTGAAGAAATTACAATCAGGAGATGATTCTGCAGTAATAGAGGACTTGCAAGAGAGAATAAGAGTTTTAGAGGCACAAAATGAAGCATTACGAAATGAAATATATGAACTTGAACAAGAAAATAAAGCCCTGGAATCTTTATCTCTTGGCGATCAATCAGGACTGCTAAAAGAACTCGGAAGCTTAAAAAATAAAGTCAAATCAATGGAATCGGGAAATGTTGGTGGAGTTTCTGGTGTTAGTATAACTAGTGCTAGTGGTGGCCGAGCTGGTGTAAGTGGAATGAGTTTAGCTGAGATAGAAGGGTTAAAATTAGAAATAGAAATGTGGAAAGATAAAGTAAAAGACTTGGAAAATGAAAATGCTCAGTTAGCCACAGCTGCTGCTGGAGATGACTCTGCTCTACTGAATCAGTTAAATGAACTAAAACACAAAATTAATGGTCTTGAAGTGGAAAACATGGAGTTAAAGAATCAATTATTAAGAGTGCAGTCTGAATTATCCGGGGTTCGCCGCATGTCAAAAGGTAACAATTACGTTAATTGTTTAATTTCTCAAGCGCATAGTTAAGTGAGTTTTACAGAGATGGAAGCTGGTCATGCAGAAGAACTTAAAAGTGTTTCATTAGCCTTCGAAGAAAGA
This sequence comes from Ignelater luminosus, assembly GCA_011009095.1. Taxonomy (NCBI): domain Eukaryota; kingdom Metazoa; phylum Arthropoda; class Insecta; order Coleoptera; family Elateridae; genus Ignelater; species Ignelater luminosus. The sequence goes on from VTPC01091184.1 coordinate 26,567, forward strand.
CTCAAACGATCTAGTCAGTCAGTAAAGTTGCTCGAAGAAGCAATGAATCTGAGCGCAGAAGACCAAATTGCTCTAGATAAAATGAAACAAGCATATGAAGATCATATTAAATCTTTGGAGCAAGAATTAGCCAATCAGAAAAAACAATGCGCTGACACTATACAATCGTTAAAGAGTCAATATGATCGCGATTTTAAAAATATAAACAATAAATATAACGACGGAATAGCTAAGCTTCAAGGCTCTCATGAAGAGATATTGAAAGATGTAAGTAAGGAATACGAAAGAGAAGTTGATAACTTACGTACGGAATTAAGAAAGAGCAAAGAAACAATTTCAACTCTAGAATCAGGAAAACGCCAAACTGCTTCACGGGGTTCAGGGGTAAAAAACTCCAAAATACTAGTATTCTTAATACTAACAAAAAATGTTTTATAGCGGGAAAAAGGTAGCGCTTTGTCAGTGAAAACAATAGAGAATGTTGATATTAAACCTACTACAAAGTCGCAAGCATATACGAAAATGGGAGAAGAAAAGGATAACGTTTGTACATGTGGTCCTGATCTTGAAAATATCTTAAACAAGATTCTTAAAGATGGATTTGAGGTATGCTATGGTATTGAACTGATTGCCACACTTGTGACCTAAGTGTAGTTTTGTTATATGATTTTTAAAATTAAATGTATTTTCTTTAGAGTTTATCCTTTGATGAATTACAATTTTTGCATACGAAAACTTGTGAAGCAACTACTGTTCTACTTACTAAACATCCTGGTGCTGCTGCACAATCTCTCAAGTCAGCAACACCCATACCTATTCCAATAGAACCTCCTAGAGAAGTTGATAAACTATCGCTAATGAGACGTATAAGTGGACTAGAGGGCGATTTAATGAAAAAGCAGAAGCATGCTCAGGAAAAAGGCTAGTTTTATTGACTTATTTGCTATAGTTCTTCATTTTCTAAAATACTTTAGTGGGAGCTCTTCAAATAGCTGTTAAAATGGAGAGAGAACGTTTAGAAGAGTTGAAGAGAACTCTAGAAGTTGAAAAACAAAGGAATAATGAATTAATGTGTAAGATTGGTGCTCAATCTAGAGCTGTAGCTAACATGCAAGTTGAAAGAGATATGATGCGTAAACAGAGTTCTTTCCACGAAGAGAAACTAAATCAATTAATGTTTGTAAAAAATGATTCTTTTTATAATGTTTGAATAGTATTTTGTTCTAGGTGCAAGTGCGAAGAAGAAAGAGCACGTGTAAAGCATCTAGAAGACGACTTACACAAAGCTAGACAAAAACAAAAACGTGATTCGGAAGCATTAGAGGTTATTTTTGAGAATCAATTAAACTTGTTAATGACTTATGTACCTCTTTTGTAGTCGATGCGTATTAAATTAGAAAAGAGTTTAAATAATGAAATGGTACTAAAAATGCAATTAGATCAACGTATGCAAGGTCATCCTTCAAAAGCGGTAATACCTTGCGTCTGCCGTCGTAGTGCTGATGAAGACCCCGAAGAAGTTAGGCAGACCCATCATAGTCGTACATCATCGTTTTACACTGAACTTACAGTACAGGTAAAGTAATTTTGTTATGAGCCTAAATCTTCATTAAGATAACACCGTTCTTTGCTGCGTAGGACATTAGAAAAAAGAGAAACTTCGTTCATCACTGCTGCATGAAACATAGGGACCATCCTGCAGCAGGAACCGGCGAGAAAAGAAGTTCTTCTGTATTACGTTCTTCACCAAAAACTTCGGATGTTGACGACTGATAGTCGTCATTAAATTTTAAAAATTTCATTAAAGTCTTTGTGTCGTCCTGTAATGTCATGTGTTTGGTTTGCAGTATTCAAGATTATTAGTGTAAATAAAGATTTTATCTTAATATATTCTATTGGTTATTTACAGTCTATTTAGCAGACAAATAATGTATTAATTGTATTATTAAATGACAAAAATAAAAAGAGAAGGCATCCCTCATTGATACTTCCTGTGATACTCGTTCGGTATACGGATAATAAGCCATTTAATCAGAGGTTTCTAAGTCTCTTAATATTTATATCATGATCATTTAATAACTACAAAATACAAAAAATAGGTATTTACAATAAAACCAACCTTTCAGTAATTCTAAATTATTTAAATTTTAAAATACCAAGTTTCTACGATTTAATTTTACATTTATAATAAACGTTCAAGTAAGACGCCTTCCTAAGCCAAACAATAGCCCAGACAATCGTAAAATTCTTGTCTAACATTTCTTAAAGTTAGAGGAGTGACAGAGTTAATAGCTTGGATAATTTTTTCTCTGAGCTTTTTCAACGCATGCGCTCTCGTTTCTTCTTGGCGATAAATAACAGTTTTAATATGCCCCCATAAAAGAAGTCATTTACCAATAAATCAGGCGACCCTGGCGGCCAGCTGATCCTTCTTCTACGACTTGTTAAGCGGTTAGAAAAAGTATTATTTAAAAATTCCTCTACTTCTGCAGTTTTATGAGCGGAGCCATCTCCATAACCGTTTCGCAGTAACCCATTCTTCTCATTTGATATTCAGGAAATAATTGTTGAGTTTTCTCAATTTTGAAACATTTCTAATTGTTTTCTTTCAAAATTTTGCAAACCGTATCTTTGCTAATGTATAAAACCTTACCAACTTGCCTAATTGCAGCACATTCAGCTACTGCTGATTTTCTTCCTGCTCCGTTTTGTCACGAACAGTTTCATTTTCATGAAGTTTTGGTGAAACGCACCTAAATCTTTCAAAATTCAAAATTATTTTGCTAATGGTTATAAACTTATAACCGACGATGGTGGAGGTCGGTTTTCAAACACATTAACAAATAAATTGGTTGTCAGGATAAGAATTTCCCAAATAATGCTATTTTACAACTTGTACTATTTCTGGAGTTCAATAAACATCCATTTTTTTGAAAAAATCAATTAAGAAAATTAGTAACAACGCTAACACAAGTAACAAAATCAAACTGTCAAAACTTTCAGATTGACATATCCTCATGAAATTATTCTTTTTAAATTTAGTCAAGGGTATCTACTAGTTTTGTAATTGTTATTAAAACAATCATATTAAAATAGCAAGTTTGCGTTACCTAGACTACTTTTTTTACTTTTTTACTGAGAATGGATTAACCCAAGACATGAATTCTTTTTCATAGCCTACTGGGAACTGAAATTTTAATGATCGCATGTTATAATATGCATGCCGGTAGAAACATCACCATGCCACTATAGGTTATTGAAAATCTCATTATAGTTAATCTATTCTTTGTTAAAACTTTTTGGCACATTTCTGAATATTCTTGAGCATTTGTTTTGCAAATAGATATTTGTGTTATGTATTGGCAAGACGCAAGTTTTTCTCTCTTAGTCATGGACGACCCATAAGGGATTGAAAGACAGTAAAATCGTCGTTAAAATAAGTCTGACGTCATTATACTTACCTATCATATGTAATAGTGAAAAACTTTATTAAAGTGAGAGTGACATGACATGACACCTAATACCACATTAATTTTTATGCACTTCGTGTAATACTCTGACTCTGTTAATCAGATTTCAGAAAATGCTTTAACATATATATAAGCAATTAGGAATAAGGAAAAGTTTATCCCTGCTTTCTATTATAGTTTTGATAAATAATTAACACTAAAATAATTAGTGAAATCCACTTTGAAAAGAAGTGGGGGTTTTCCGTCTACGATCAGTTTTACTTTGGTATATGAGAAGACACCGAGTCTGCCTAAAATATTTCTATCACTAAACTATATGGTTGAATATTACTATTGAAAAACTTACTTGTAAAGTTATTTGTAATTAGTACCAGTCAATGCTATACTTATTAAAATCCATCTATGTTCTTCTGATTTAATTTTAAATCCATATCCTGTTTCAAAACTATCCCTATAGACAAAATTTGCATTCTGAAAACATTTAGCATATTTACGATTTAATCAAAGCCATGAGCCAGAATTGAAACCGGAACTTATAGCACAAACCATGAGTTGAGTCTTCGAGAAAATTATATGGGATAGCGAAAGAAATGCTTTGTTTGTACAAAAACAAAACAAATAAATAGGCAAGACAATACAGAATTAACAAAACTCGATGGTCCAAATCAGACCCCGATTACTTCCTTATATTATTTATCAGAAGGAAATCACAGCTGCAACCATACCGAATGAACCTTTGCAATGCATCAGTCTGGCATGCTAACGCCAACGACTCTTTTGGTGATGTAATTATATGAAGCGGTCCTAAAGGCAACCCAAGGCGTCTGCCGTCACGAAATTATGGATAATGTCCTGTTTTCATAAACCAGCGAACAAGAGGATCTGGAAGGGGTGGAGAAATGATTGGATGTTGTCTGAAGGTGGGTTGAATTGGTTTTCTTGAGCCAAGTTTCTAATGATGTAAACTTGTACTAAAGGGTTTTCATTCAATTCAACACCATGGTGACAGAGGATGAAGTTGATATTGAGAATCATCACTCTTGGTTTCACGGAATACCAATAACATGAAAAGTGCAATTAGAGAAACTCGGTGCTTTAGATCATGGCCAGGTTTTTTAAACCAGTAAAATGAACCTTCTGATCATGTTCTCTTCCACCATAACTTTTAGCTTACTAAGAAAAGATGACTTGAAGTTTCAAATCTTACTATTTTTTTTTAGAACCTTTACAGATAAGTAAATTATATTATTTCTAAATTCGTGTTTCTTGGAATAGGTTGTTTGACTAGATTGAACTAAGACTATGTCAGCAAAACCAATTAAAAACGTAACAAAAAGTTTAAACTAAACGGTGTAGAGTACAGAAGAATTACTTACATTCTTTCGGGTAGAGTTGATAAGTCAGTATTTTTTACCATTTCTGACAAATTCATTAGCGAAAATAAATCTAGATGGGTTTAATTTGCTTTTTGAGTTATAGCTTCCAGTTTATTTTTTTCAGTTTCAACAATTGTCCAAGATAAAGGAATTTGTAAAAACAAAAATTATTTGGTTAAAATTCATTTTATAATCTGTAGGTAGTTGTTTCGTGTAATTCATCTTAACAGCACATATTGGGTGTTTTAGATATGGAGATATCGAATATCTCGAATTTATTTACAGAAATACGAAAATTACGTTTATTACAAAAAAATGATTAGGACAAACTTAACCATCAAATTTCATTATCTGCTCATTTATTGGACTTCTTGAACTTCTTAATTTTAAGTGAGACACCCTTCATGTTCTAATGAATTATTATTTTTCATTTGTTGCTGATTTTAATAAGATAGTATTATGTTGATCTAAACCTATCGGTTATTTATTTTTATTTAGTGCAATTTTATCAAATCTTTTGATGTACCCCGGTATAATATACTATTATTAAGCATGTATTGCTATTTCTATTAATCATATATAATTTAGGCGATTATTGTAATAACCTTGTCGGAATGTCTCATAAATATAAATTATAAAAATAATACGTTATTCCAATTAGTTAATCAGCTTATTACCAAAATTAGAGTCAACAATTTCTATTAGCACTAGAGGCGTCAAAATCCATTGATATTGTGATGTCACCATATTACCTATACGCACAATGAAAATGTAATTTGCCTTCCTACTCCAACAAATGAGTTTCTTCAAAGTAATTTTAAATAACCACACATGAATGACTCATTTTTATAGAGAAAGTTTATGTATTCACTTCTCGTTTTTCTGTCATTTACAAAACGTTTTCTTTCGCAGTCAGAACATTTATATCATGCTTATCGTTTTTGTGAGTAAACAAATTTTCCTCAAGATACCTACTTGAAGCTAAATACAAAGTTTTAATACAAATATTTTAGTTTCAGTTATGCGGTAATAAGATAAAGGTGTGAATTCCTAAAACAGAACATTTACAATATATTAAGTCTTAAACACATAGTAAATGTTAAGCTAGTGGTTTTTACATCCGTTTATTAGTAATGCAACGCTATCGTCATTCTTCCGGTTAGAAAATAAATCATTATCTTAGTTAACTTGAAACGATTTATTCAATACTGACCACAATGTCAGCATTATATTATTTTATTGTGATATTCCTCTCTTTATTTTATACGATCTACTGCCAAGAAAAAGCAAATTGTAACACAAAGGAAACATGTAGTGATTGTATTCAAACACTTGGATGTATATGGTGTTCGAAACCGGTAAGTTCAATTTTTTTTTGTTTTTTGTTGTAACAAAAACTTATTTAAATTTTTTATTTAGTATTCTTTAGATTCAAATAGCAGTTCAGCTATTAATTGTGAAAATGAAAACATCGTAGATATATCGAAATGGTGCCCGGAAAACAAAATATACGCACCTAAAGCGCAATTTGTTCCCTTAGTAAATGAATCACTTAAGTCTGGA
>VTPC01091184.1:40150-76659 GCA_011009095.1 Ignelater luminosus
AAAAAACGAAAATTTGTTCAGAAAATGTCGACGTTTTAGGTAAGTATTATTTTAACTGAACTGCGAGTAACATTTACTCGATTACATTTATACCCCAGAGCTTTTTTACATAACTCCTTTGTTGCAGCTTTGGTACTAGGAGTAATCGGAAGTATACTACTAGCTGGAATTGTTTTACTTATTATTTGGAAAATCCTTACTTCAATTCACGATCGTCGAGAATACGCTAAATTCGAAAACGAAAGAGCAAGTGCCAAGTGGCATAGAGGTGACAATCCATTGTATAAAAAGGCAACGTCCGAATTTAAAAATCCTCTTTACAAGGAATAGGAGTAATTCGAATACATGAGTTTTAGATATACACTTGTTCCCGTAATTTCTGTTACATTTTATATACAATATAAATAACAATAAAAATAAAAATACTTAATGAAACTTTTATTAACAATAGAACAACTAAACATTAATTATTATTTTATTGAACGTTAACACACGTTGTTTTGCTTGAGGGTTGGCCTGGAGATTCATTTAATTTAGCAGTGTGAAGATTAATATTTTAGTTTAAACGGCCTTACATGTATGGTTAGTCTTTATAAACGATTTTAGGTTAGATTGCAAGACAGCACACATATAAACGCAATGTTGCCAGTTTTATATAAAATGGAATTAACATCTTTAGTAATATGTATTTCTTTAGTTGAGTAGGTCAACAAACGATGAGAAAATGAAGCTTGAATTACATATAGATTGCTCACCCTACTAATACATAGCACCTAAATATCGCATTATTTGTGTTTTGTATTTTTCGATAAGTACTTTTTACTTATGTAGTCCAATCAATAAGCTGGAAAAAAAGGCCGAATAAAGAAAAAAAAACACTCAGTACGAATTTGAAAAAACTTTTTTGCAGTGAGTTCTATATGACCGCAGGATCATTCATGACGATTGAGACCTTCCCCCCGCCGCCCCCTTCTGCCCCAAATCGTGAAATCAACCCTTTTAACCACCCCCTTTTTGGAGATTTTTTTTATTTGTGAAAATGTGTGAATTTTAGCTCAAAAATGGCTTCTAGGAAGTTTTCTGGATCGCTGATCAGGAATCTGGCATTAGTTTTCCGGGAAAGTAAACCTGGCTGTGGAAAAACAGAAAATTTGGCCTAATTTCTGGAAAAATTTTTCTTGTTTGTGAAAATTTTGAATTATAACTCGAAAATAGGTTCTAGAAGGTATCTTTGGTCGCTGATTACGAATCTGACATTAGTTTTCCGGGAAAACCACCCTGGCTGTGGAAAATCGGAAAATTTGGCACAATCTCTGATCAAGAATCCGATATTAGTTTTCCGAAAAAACCATCCTGGCCGTAGAAAATTAGAAAATTTTGCTATTTTCTTTATTTTTCTCATGTTTAACCGCTCTTAGGTGGCAGTTCATCTCGCTTTCAATGTAGTCGACATGTTTGGAACCAGTTTTCACTGTTGCAGTGAAAATTGCGGAAAACCCGTGAAAAATCATTGGGAAATTTTCAAAAACAAACGTGTTTTTTTTTATTCTACCAGCTTATTGACTAGAGTAATGTAAAACAATTTAGAAAGTACAGTTGTAGAGTACACCATATCTGATGATGGAACCATAACTAGATTATTTGCCAAGTACAAAATACAAAATGTTAGATTAGAAAAGAAATCAATTACCTAAAATGTGAAATTAATCCAGTTACGTAACGTTAAACAATTTCTTATTAGAGGAGTTTAATAAAGTTTTATTTCATTTGATAACATTTCTTACAGTACTTATTGTAATTATAAATAATAAACATAACTGTTAATCTACAAAGCTCAAATTCGTAGCTACATTGTGTGTGAAGGTGGTTTCGAAGGAAGAATTCAACTGATATAATTGTGAAAGATGGAAGGTTGTAATATTCATTCGTTTTTAACTCTAGTAAAACAGCAAATACGCCCGATGCATGATGGGAAAACATTGAATCTGCTTTAACTATGGACAATTACCTAACATTTAACACTAAAATTTAAAGAAAGGAAACTGATGTCTACCTTCATTTGTTAATTAGTTTCTTGTCCTTATTTGGAAATGCGGCCACGATGAAACAGATCAGGATAGGTATGCTTACCATTCTGGATGAAATATTTTACTCTTAAAACTGAGGATTTCAACAGGAACACTGCGGAGCCTTATTTTGGCATTAAAATTTGAAGGCCAAGGATGTATACGTAAAAATAGATCTGATCTAATAAATGCAAGAATCTTAATGTTATAAATTTCTAAAGAGTAATATTTCTTAAAAATTTTATGACCAAATGTATCGTTTATTCTACCTCCATTCAATCATGAGAATCTTGATTATCATCACCCTTTGATTCCGTTTTAGATTCGTCTACTGAAATAATAAAAGGTGGAATATTTTTAAAAGACAGATGTCTCATATGCTTAGTCCAGTCTTCCAAAATAAGTTTTACACTACGCTTACAAAAATTTTGCCATATGTCGGGAGTACATTTTGAAAAGACTCAAGGCATAATCTTATCCTTAGATGCAAGGCGAGAACTTAGATGCTTGTTATAATAAAACAATTTAAGGCAATTTAAAAACCTCATGGTCATGTTCTTTCAAAATATTGTCAATTATGTTATGTATTGTTTACTTTTGTCAGCTCGAAATGATTTTATTAATTTCCACAACTTCGTTTTTAAAAATCTGCCCTTAGTACGTCATACCTCAAATGTTGTCTGGCATTATTCAGAGATCTTTCCAAAGTAAAATGTTCATTCGTTTTGTTGAATTGCTGCCAAATTAGTCGTTTTAAATGATCACGAAACACATAATTTTGATAAATGTTTGTTTTAGGAGATCTGTCAGGTTTTTCAAATGGAATCTTTGACAGAGCCCAAATAACTGTTCAAGTATTCCTATTTCAAATAGGAAATAGATTTGGTAACAAGGTTCTATTCTGTGCAGTGACAGTGACCAATTTTAAGGTTAACCAAGCTGTATAACGTAATAACAATTAAAATACCTACTATTATTAATTAAATACTCTAATATTAGAAAAAAAGATCTTTTATGGGCAACTTCTTTGGATACTGAGGATTTCCGACAGAAAACATAGATTGATGAAAGTCACTAATTGTTCACATATCTTGATGAAGTGTGAGGTGTATACCCTTTTGCAATTCTCTTTTTCTGAACAAAAGTATGAGTTTAAAGAATATTTGGTTTTGACAACTTACATCACAGAAACAGTCTGTTAGGCAATTGAAAAAGAATATACCTATGGGAGTTGTTATTTTTTTGACTAATGTTCCATTAGACTTCGTTGTTTCAACTGTTATGCTTATGACTATTTTGCCAAATACAATTCAGCCGAACTCGGAGATAAGACCCTCCAGTTAATTTGACTCTAATTTAATTTCGACATTGTCTTGTATATTTGGCTATTACTTGATAACGAATCGCACGATCTGTTTATAAATATCTATATAATATGTTAACAGATGTATGCTTGCGTCGCAGTAAAATGTGTTTCAAAAATCCCTTTTTTTCTGAAGAACTGAAAGATTGCATCCTTCTACAGATTACTTTCGCATGCAGTCTTCGGCTAGGAATCAAACTTACGACCTTCGGGTTGATAGCCAGATACTTGGCTATCAAGATCATGAAGGTTTCTGACAAGAACAAAGTTGTTTGTGTTCAGTCGATAATGTTGTTATTAAAAGTTTACAAGAAATTGCAATAAATACTGTAAAATGTTGATAAAGTGTTTAGATTCTTACCTGAGAAATAAATTGTACTATCAAATAAAAGACATCACATTAAATTTTGTGAAATATGATAGAAAAGGTAAGTTAGTATCCTGCTGAAGATTCTTTCAAGTTAGGAAAGAAAATTCGCGTTTATTAATTGTCTTTCAGTTTAAAAGTTTTTGAAAAAACAATTATTATATTTTTCTTATTTTTATTATATTCTAGACAATTTTATTTAAAAACTGTGTGTCTATCGTTAGAATTGTTAATTGAAATTCGTGCTTCATAGAATAGTAGTATACATACAAAAGATATTTCTGGGCACCGACTAGTGTGCTCACATGTCTACTAAAGTTCGATCCCAGAACGGAAAAATCTTTTCTCGATTCCAGGCTCAAACCGACGTCGGATCGATACAGTTTTGCTCTTTGTATACCAAGTGTATTGATGCCATCACCATTACACTATCCGGGGAGATTTTATTATCCACCTTATGTTTCTTTTATTTGTTATGTAGAAAAGATGAGAAACAGTGCAGTGATGACTGTGAAGCACTGTATGTCTAACAATATATAGGGTGGTCCGTATTTCAGGGTAATGCAGGGTATCTTAGAAACTAAATTAGCTAAAAAAAAACTGAATATATTTTACTGGTCTACTTTTTCTTACTGATGTAAGTTCATTGGTGCAACCCGAATTTTATATCTTCTTTTGTTTTTGAATTACATCAATAGACGAGAATCGATTTTTTTCAAATCTCGTTATTCGAAGAAACGGAAAAAATTGTTGGCAAGCTTTGTATGCTTTTTATTTTATTCCTTACAAACCTACGTTTGACCGCTATTTGTCAAATTTCTACGCTCTTTTGCTTAAAGAACGGTTTTTATGGTTTTATTCAATAACTTGTAAGGAAGTTATGTTAACGTTTATTATGGTTTACCGATACGTACTATTTTATATTTAAGTTATTACATGTTGTTTGTTGTGTGTACCGATAACCGTTTATTATATTCATATAAAATCATGTGATTTATCACTCGCCATCTGTTATCTGCTTGTTAAATTGTAAATTTTATTTCTATAATATTCTCAAATCTATTACATACTGTAGGATTTTGAATTGTATTTTGGTATGTAATTTATTGGGCACCGCTAATATTTTCCAGTTTACAATATTTTGTTTAACACCTGTAGTGCCTATTTTAACTTGACATTTTATTTTACTTAAATTAAATAGTATGTCACTACAGTGACCTTTCTGTTTAATTTAAGTTATGTAATTTATCATTCGTCTATCGTATAGTAATGTAATTAATTTATATATTGTAAATTAATTGTATTAACGACGCAAGCCGCACGTCGATCCCCCACGCATATTAGTTCGCCCTCACTCGCTAGTGTGGGGGAACTATCTGGTATAAGTGCAATTGGCCCGATAGTCGAACAGACAGTTCGCGACATCTTCCAGTACGAGTTCCAGATCCAGCCAAAACCTGAGTGTTCAGTGACATACAGGCACCTAAACCATTCCATAGGGCTTGTAATCTGACCTGCTTGCTCTCGCTTAGTTTGCACTTTGCTTGGCTTGTTATTAGCTGTATCTCTGTTTGTATATACTTAGGGTGATGTATAATAGAAGATCCATTTGTTTATTTCAGCGATCGATCCCTACACAACTGTGTTAAACTGTAACTACCCGTGAGCCCTTGTCTGACTTAACCAAGGACGAGGAGGAGTAAACTCCCTAAACAAATCTGGCGTCCGAGTACCGTCACGGACTAGGAGAAAATACGTCACAAATTTTCCGAAATAAAAGATTAACTGTATCAAACCTTCAAATCACCAGAAAGCAATTTTCGATAGCATTAAAATCAATTAAATCTATTCTGAAAGTTGAAAAACAGTGAATTCAGGTATATCAAGATGTATTATGATTGCCAGCTATTTAAAAAAATTAACTTTTCTGTTGTAAGTCAAAAATAATTCAATAACAGCCAATTCAGAAAATCTTGACAAATTGATTTTCGGCTATAAGTCTCAAAAAAAGGAATATATTCATTGCTTTCAATTAATCTATCTCATCGTCAATACCCAATGTGTACTTTACAATTATTGAATGTAATTCGTTGTCATTTTTCTGTTTGACACTAATCCTAAGCTAACATTCTTTGTATGAGTAACTTTAAATTGTTAACTTTTTATTGACCGTTATCATACACACCAACAATTGTCAGCTAATTTATTATAGATCTACAATTATGCCTTCTAAAAATATTCCAGGCGCAATTTCCGTTGATGTAAATATTTCTGAGACGAATTCTACTGTTTTATGTTTTTCCGTGCCTTCATCTTTATTGTCTTCACACAATTCGTCATTTATTTGTTTGCTGCTATCTTCATAGCCATTTGTATGTTCTTTGTCTTCTTTTATATTTTCTTCATCTTTTGTTGGAATTTTCATTATTATAGAATCTAAAAACAGATAATCTATTAAATCATTGATAAGTAAATAGCAAAATGCTTGCCTTTTTTATGTGTCTCATTAACCGATGACTCTTCTATTTCATCTTTTTCTAGCGGCATATCGTTAACTATGTCTTTTCCCACATCTTCTTTTCTATCTATCTCTATCTCTTTTTCTATTTTCTTCTCTATTTCTTTTTGCATTTCTTCCTTTGTCTCAACAGAATCCATTTTGCCTTTAATGTCAGAAACTCCTGCTTCTTCTGTTTTAGGTTCTTCGGTGTCTTTTGGTTTACTTTCGTTTTTTGTATCTGATACTTCTTTTTGCACGTCAACTTTTTCTTCTTTCTCAGTATCATTTTCTTGATTTTCCAAATTTTTAAGCTTTTTATTCTGGAATGATGACTGTTTAGAAACTCCATTTTTACGTTTAATAGAGTCTCTTTGAAAATTTGTTTTTCTTAGCATGGCCTGAAAATTAAAAGGAGGGTCATCATCTGAAAGGTTAGTTTCTCTCCTTCCTCTTAACTCCAGCTCGATAATTGGATTGACAAATTCAGCCTTGTTCTTTGGAACCTTCTCCGAAGCTGGTGGTTTTATATATTCAAAATCTTTATTTGCTGATGTTGTGTTTTGGCTTAAAATATCATTTTCAACTACATCTATTATCTCTGTTGTATCTTCTTTACAGTTTGTACTGATCTCGTCAAGCTTTTCATCTTCAGAATCAATTGTGGGACTTGCAAGACATCTAATTATTTCTAAAGGATTACGGGTGTAAGGTAATTCTATTAATTGGTTTTGTTGAAATTTATTTAGCTTTTTCTCATTATCAAGAAGTATTGATGTAGTTATTTGGGATGATATTGTTTCTCTCCACTTAAAAGGGGAATCCCACGATTCTTCGTCTATATCAATTGCTGGAGTAGTTCTGAAATTTAAAAGTCCTATTAAAAATAAATCATGTTTTAGGTACACATAGATACTCTGTTATTAACGGTTCACACATATAAGTTGTATCGAAATAAGGAACTTCATCTAATCGAAAGGGCAATTTTAGAACTGACGGTTTCTTTTCGCCCAGCCATGTATCCACTTGAGCTTTAGAATCTACACATTCCAAATCAACATTAGTATGTTGAAGAAGAATATTCATAACATTTTGATTGTATAGATGCACCTGAAATGGTTCATTCTTCAAAAGATATCAGTGTAAGATATTTCACACCTACTTGTTGAGATAGATTGTATAAATCTTGAAATTTAGCGGCCCGATATTGTAATAAAACTTGAAAAATTGATCTGGATTTCCATTTATTGAAGAAATGGCGAATAAATTCAATTAGTTCTTCGTCAAATTTATCTTTTGAAAATCTTCCGTAAATTTTTCCCGCTATGTATTTCCTGTAAGCTGAAAAAGGCTTTATATATTTAATTGCGTATTAAAAAGTTTTAATAAATTTACCTTTTTGTACAACAGTGGCAGCTTCTTCTTCTGTTAATTTTTGTTCTTCATTATCGTTATTTTTTTTCACTGAAACTTAATGTCAATTCTAAAAATAAGTAGCAAAAAAAAACAACAAAAATACGTTGTTACCTTTTTGCTGGAGTTTTCGTTTTTTCAACATTTTTCGTCTTGCTAAGTACGTTCTAATTATCGATTGTATTTTGATTACCTTCTTCACCTGTGTTTCGTATAATCTATAAATCAAGATTAGTCAAGGATGGGCACTTCACACTTTGTTTAACTAACCTTGATAAATATTCTTCATTGTAGTATTTGAGAAAAATTCTAGTTTTACCAATTGCCCATCCTTCCATTTTTAATCGAACTAACAACAAGCGACAATTTTCCTTAGTAACTTCTACATTTTCATCAAAATCAAATGCCAAAAATTTATATCTGCAAAATAACTTATTATTGGCAATGATCTATATTTATCATCAAGATTTCTCAAGTATACCTTCTCAGAAATTCTGGAAAGGGGATTCGATGAGGAAAACCTTGTTGTCTAGATTTGGCCGTTTCTAATATGCCCATAGCTCTCAATTGTTGTTTGACAACTTCCTTATGGAAACCTCTTGGATTACCCTGTAAATCTGAACGAATACATCGCACGAAATGTGTACCACCGGCACCTCCGCCAACCGATAGTTCTTTCAGGAGTTCTATACTGAATGCTTTAAATGTTGCTGCTGCAGTTCGCATTTTTCTTGTTTGCGAAAATTGATGCTTGAACAAAAGGTAAGTGTTTACCACAACCAAATATATGTACATACACGGATTTTGTCCAAAGTCAGGATGTGTTGCAATCAAAACTAGCTTTACTTTTAGACGTTTTAGGCTTACAGCCTTAGAATTTAATAAGTATAGTTGAAATGTTTATGTCTCACAGATGATATTTAAGGTTTTTGATAATTTTTCTATCTGAGCATTTGTGAGTACCCACTCTTTAGTAAATATTATCAAAATGTTGTTTACAACTTCCTTAACTAATCAAACAACAGAAGAAATTGAGCAGAACTAAATTGCAAACATTGCAATGTTTGGAAAATATCGATAGGATAAAAAAACTTATGGGTCTCTGAATGGGAATTTATACTTTGAAAAGACTTCTAGCTGATTCAACGAGAAAGACATTTCAAGGTCTGCGAGAACTGGAGTCTGGGATCTGGAACTCAAAGAGGAACAATTGGAAACATTTCAAAGTCATCTCCAAGTGAACTTTAACAAGTCACCTTCAAACTCTTGGGAAAAAACCAGGTGATGAAAGTCATGTATAAATATGTAGCAAGCTATACTATCGATATTGTCTTAATTGAAGATTTCTGAATGTGCACGAGTCCAATTAAAAAAACTTTGGGTACATAAAGGACGAAGCTAATACGTAACACCTACAATGGATCCAAGAATCTGCGTCTTACTAAAGCAACCTTATATTTCGTGACAATTACATGATGATTTTCTATAGGAAACAAGTCAAAAAATAGAAACAGAAAAAAGATTTTTATCTTTTAATCTGTTTACTTCTCTTCCTTCTCTCAAGAAATAATGTCGATGGTGGGAGCAGGTAAAAATAACAATTTTAACTTCATTTTAGACTATAATGCACAGCCTCATCGCGTACTACTACACTAGGTGAGTTACTTTTAGATTGTTTTACTGAAATAATAATCTTGCAGAAGAAGAGATTGGTAACATGAACTTTTTTTCTACGGTTAACAATTAGTGATCTCATATCTAGTATAGTATAGTCTAATCATAAATGTATAAAAACTAACACTGTCATTCCAAACATAAGCTCAGAACAGGTCTAAACTAGATTCTTTGCGAATTTGAAACTTCTGGATGATACAGCGCAAAGTACCGTAACTCTTGCTTTACTCACAAAGAAGACAACCCGAGACGTTGCTTGGTGAAACGCAAACTGTTAGGAAGAAAACAAGAAAACTGTTTAACAATACAAAAACAACAGAAGAAAACTACTGTTAGAAGCGCTTGGAAGAACAAGAGTGTTACATTAAATGTCGACCTTCTCCAGAAACCTGAATGCAGCTGAATGCAGTAATAGCAAAGACAGTTAGCACATTGGACGCTTTTAGGGACACTCAACGATTGAGTTTCTAACCAAGTAGGTTGGCTGAATAGACAAGCTGGCATTTCGCTACAAAAAAAAACTGCTGAAGTTTTTTTAGATTGTATGCTAAGTTTGTCAGTAATGACAGTTTTCTAACTTCAAATTTTAGTTCAATATCCAATCAAAAATACAAGTGCAATAGTTAGGATGCGCCGACAAAGTTTTCGCTGAGTTAAGATTAAATTGTTTTGACTAGGTGCAATAAACCGTACAAGACTAGTAAGACTGCTTCCTACTGCATAAACACTAATTCTGCTAATTTGCAGTGAGGTGAGCAAGGCACCAAGATATATCGATAATCTAAAACATTCTCTTTAAGTTTTTTTTAATACTCAAGGACTTCTGATAATAATGCTACTCTCGGTTCAGTCTACATCCCAGCAGAAGAGCGAGGAATCAGAATCTTTTGCTGCAATGGAACACCATGCTCAAAAATAGAACTTCTCACGTTTCTTTAATCAGCGCATCTTAAATAAAGACGAGTCATGGATAGTTGTCTACAGAGAGGTAGTCTGTTCGATTTTCTGTCGTCGTAATTTTTCGCTGTAGACGGTCTTGTAAGGATATGCAGATGGAATAATAAGCATACTTATCGGAGAGGAATCTATCAGTGCAGAGTTTGAGAAAAATTAGCTGACACTAAGAACCGTTGAAGCCCAATGTGTAACGTCCTAGCAAGACAGCGATGCTTTTATTCATCGTAGAGGACTCAACAAACTGATTATACTAAAGCTGTTTAGATGCAAACTTAATATGATAGAACAGGTTAAGTATCTGGAAGTCTAGTTACGTAAGACGTCAGACCTGACTTCATGTTACGAAGAAACTATAACGCTAAGTAAGACAGAAACTTTCTACACATGCTAACATACATTTATCTTGAAACCAAGGTGATTCTATCAATTCTGGGGTATGCCGATGTCGCTCTAATGTTGTGGTTATAAATTCATCAAAGAGGAGAGCAAAACTGAATTAGGGCGAAGTCCAATCTTTGGTTTGCCTAGATGTTATCAATGTTAGGAATAGTTCACCTACTGCAGCCATAAAAGTCCTTCTTGTTGGAAGGAATGAAGCAATACAAAATCTTGAAGAACTGCAGAGTACTTAAAATTCCATTTGGTACACAGTGAGAAGAGTGGAAGAAGCATCCCAGTGAATCTTAAATCAGGGCTGGACACCAGAGGCCGAATTAGTCGAATTGGCTACTTTTGTCTTAATTCAATGTGCCGCTTTTCAATACTGGGATATACTTTCGAAAAACAACTTTGTAAAACCATTACAAATGATGGTTCTGGACTAATCAGGATTTCCTAGATATATGTATAGACACAATGGGACACAATAGGACTTGATAGTCATAGTGCAAGAACTTAACATCCACCTCATGGTGGGGAAGGAAAAGGGTTAAAATGACATAAAATTCTTTCTCAATTTTAAGCTCCATTGCTTGAATTATCCAGGGGCCTTCTTTCGTTTATCTTTTCTATAAGAGGCTTCTTATAAAAAAATGAATAACGCAAATTTGAAGCCAAACATCATGTAATCATGTGCAACACATGGTTGAATGATAATTTCCGGTCCATTCAAATAACGTTTAATTATATTAAAACAGAATTAATTAGTTATAATACCTTTTCAGAATCGGCCGTAACATCATCTTCATATAAACCACACAAATTTCCAGCTTTATTTAATTTACTTGTAAAAAATAATTTAATGATAGCATCATTAGAATGACGTAAAGTTTCAATTATATCAGGTGGCAGAAAATCTCTATTGCGATCCGGCATTTCCTTCGAATCATATGTTACCTTTCCAGTGTAATGATTAACACAAAATTCTAAACCGTTAATTTTATTTATGTAGATTTTTTCTTGATTTTGCAAACGTTCTATAAGTAGTTAACGTTAATTTCTGCTTATCACTATTGTTATTATTTATTTACCGATTACATATTGGCCTCCTCTTGCCTGTTTAGAAGCGGAGTCAATTAAATTCAGAAGACCTGATTTACCTAACATTTCATCCAACGCTTCTTTATTATTGTAGTAATAGATTGGTTTGTAAGGAATATTTTCTTCATTTGTCTCTAAAGCTTCCCATCCAAAAATTCTTTGAAGGTAGTGATACTGAAATAGTTCGTTTGTGCAATTAATTAAGAATTGCGGAAAATGGTTTTGTTTAAAACACTCAAAACCATAGAAGTCCAGTAACTTGATGGAATATTTATTTCCACTGAAATAGTCATTAAAATTAAAATTAGCATTGTAAAAATGTGTAAATATATTCTTACAAGATTGCGGCTCCATAGGATAATTTCTTGTTTATGACCATTACAACATATTGAACAATTCTAGAATAAAGAATATTCGCCAGAACATCTCTTCCATCTCTTGCTTCTTCGCAATTATGCCTTCTTCGTGCAGCCGTTTCTTCATTAACAACTACACAATAATTTGTTAAAGCCCATATAAACTTCTTTTCGTCGATTTTTAACAACTGGGCAACTCTAACGGCAGTTTCTTCATTTTCAATTTCAGCTGCTTCTTCCGCACCTGTTTTCTGACGGAATCGAATTTCACCCAAATTAATGATAGCTGCTAATGTGTACAGTATCGACTCGATTTGTTCGTTATCAAATTCAAATTCTCTGAAAATCTCTAAAATCTTTTGATACTTTCTTGCGTTCTGTTTCGGATTATCTCGAGGTCTATTGGAGTTAGAATCATGTAAAATGCGTAAGTAACGGTATTTTCTATCGTTATTTAGTAAATACTTATTTAGTTCTCCAGTTTCTTGAATTCCATCATAGAAATAATATAATATATGAAAGTTTGACTGATCCCTAAAAAGATACAGCTTGTAATGTTCATTTTATCTCATTACTTAAAGTAACTCAAATAATGGCGTAGTCAGCACATTGTAAAAGAATAAAATACAATACCAAATATTAGGGTTCAATACTTCTGTTATTCCAATTCAAATTCATTACTTACATGTCTGTTGAAGATACTCTCCATTTCTCAAGTTGATATATTTCAAAACGTGCCCCGGTATTTTTACCAGTACTACCATAAATCATTTCTGTGTGTAGAATGCATCTAGTAGAGTAATCGTTGGTTGGAGTTGAAGCATGAGTAAATGCATGCAGTAATTCAATAGCATTCTTAATGCGATCTTGATTAATATTAGTGTTTTGACCTAAATAAAGTAAATGATCTACAATGTGTAAATAATTCGAAGTCTTTCCTGAAGAACTCTCTCCAGCCAACAATATATGTTGTGTATTCTGATGATGCAACACAGCTTGATATGCACTATCTGCCACTGAATAAATGTGAGGTGCATTATCTGAACGTGACTTGAAACGGTAGAGAACGTGTTGCTGGAAAGAGAAATGCATTTAAATCCACCTCAAGGTTCTATTAATATTTACCTCTTCGCCATAAATATCTTGCTGTTCATTTGGATTTAAGACTAATAAAACATCTCCAATATAGGTGCAAAACTGTCCTGAATCTAATCTGTTGCCTAATTCTTGCAAAATAGTTTCTTCAGTTAGTTCGCTTAGAGTTGCTAAATCTTCTACTTGCATTTGTTCTAAGACACCATTTTTTCCATTTTTCAGTAAATTCGAATTAATTATTGCTTCTGGGACTCTTGATTTTTTACCAATATCGCTGTATTGTTCACATAAAACTTTTAATTCTAGATTTAACTGCAATTTAAAAAATTAATAATTAAAAGAAACTCAAATGGACATATGCTAACGTAATAATAATTTTGCGGAACTTCTGTTAAAAATGGATGATCAATTAATTCCATCATGTAAGGCCTATGGTCTGGATTTTTCACCAAACACCTAAAATAGAAAAAATATTTTATACTACTATTTCACATATTACTTACTTACTTACTCATTAATAAAATCAATAAAGCCTTCTGACCAATTCGCAGGTCTTTGTAGAGTTGGTGGAGGATTTCTCACAATTTGAAAAATCGCTCTGGTTGGATGCATATCCTGAAAAGGTGATTTGCCATCTGCCAATTCGATGGCAGTGATACCTAGAGACCACACGTCTGCTCTATTGTCGTATCCTTCAGTATTCTCGACATCTTCTTGCATACTTATTACTTCTGGAGCCATCCAGCTTGGTGAGCCCAAACAAGTTGCTGTCTTTCCCAATGTGTTTTTCAGCAAATTAGATAAACCAAAATCTACTAGTTTTACTTCCCCTTCTTTTGTTAGTAAAATGTTACTGGCTCTTATATCTCGATGTAATACTTTATTTTCATGAAGGTATATTAAGGCCTACAAGAAAGATAAGAGAAAGAGTATTAAGTATTAAGCTTTCGGTTTTATTTTTCTTCTTGTGTGGTTAGTACGGTAAATATTGCCTACTTTCTTATATTTTCTCTAGTTGATAAAGTTGCCGGCGGACTGGGGAAAAATAAATAAATTGATTTTTTCGATTAATCGACTAATTCAGACTAATATTATTCGATCTTTTTTAATGATAATCAAACTTTCAACTAATCAGTTGTGTCCATTACTCGATTCGTATGCATAACCCTACTTGGAAATTTGTTAAGAAAATTCAGAAATAATTGAATCTTCCATTAACTAATCTCATAGAGATTCAATTTACTGGCACGGAAAACACTTAACCGCGGCACTGGTTTACATAAAGCTTAACTTAGAGTTAATACATTAATTCGTAGGAATGGACTGCTTCCATATACGTCTGTAATTTAAAGAGATATTTTAATTGTCTTTAAATATTTATAAAGAGTGAGGCAGTACAAATCTCGTAGAAATTTAATAAAATGTTCAGGTATAACGAAAAAGACGAAACGGTAGTTTACAGAGAGTTCGATGTGAATTCGTTTGGTAGGTCCGCTGGGCTGGCGAGGTTCTTGAGAGGTGCATTACGATGGAGACACGTCTGGTACATTCCAGGGATTGTCGATAGGATATTTAGCGATGACAGAAATTATTCGCGATGCTTTCACTCAGGCAAAGTATCACCTTAATAGAAATTAGCCAACCACTTGAACTACTTCTCGATAATTCGCGAAATTCTAACTTCACATACAACGAACACGGAGGGCGCGTGTTTCTTCGTCGATAACTCTTGTTGAACTCTCCTGAGTTCTTCTGCGGAATGCCTAATTTCCAACCCCCGAAAGAATGGGTCTAACAAATTATTGGATGGTCAACATACATGGCTACATGACAACCAATAAAATAATATGAGAAGGGAGTGATTTAACTAAAAATTCGAACGTTGCACTCTGCAATTATAGGGAAAATAAATCTTGTCCAGGCCAGACAAAGTGACAGTTTTATGGCTGAAAGGAGTATAAAACTAAAAGATAAGAATGCAAAATTCTTTGAAATGCAAAGAAAATACAAATTCGGAGGTAGTCTTATTCTATGCAAAGCCCTAATGTATCTCTAGTTTAGCATTGAGAAAATATTTTTATAAGAGAATTTTAAAAGAAATTAATGTTTCCAAGCCATAAATCTAATAATGTCAAACCAAGGGGCTCTTATGCTACAGAAAGTCGATAAAATTAATTTCTAAATAAAATAATATTTACGGATGATTCACTGTCTAAATATACGTATTGTCTTCACGTTACCAGCGTTTTATGCGGTGCACTGGGTTGTTAATTCGTAAATATTAATAAACTTAAGACGGCCAGTTTTATTTTATGTGTGTACTTGTTTTTTATGTATTTTTTACTGGTTTATCTTGCATTTATATGTGTTGATGTACAAATTTTTCAAACAGTGTAACCAGGAACGCTGTAATATGTTTCCTGTATTCATTCAATAGTATGCTAATAGATGTTATTAATTTATCTTTTGACTTAAGCATACTTATAGAGTATTTCAGGAATCAGCTGTTCCGGAACCAGGTGACGTTGACCTTCACATGCGAACATATTATTAGCTTAATCCCTCATTGGGAAAGTAAGTAAAGAGAGTGCAGTACAATCCCTATTTCGTTTATTTGTGTACCGCTCGAATCTGCGGTTCAACCTTGGCAGACATCTCGCCTACTGACCTAGATACAAAGATCAGCTGTAGTCTTCCATTCGAAATTAGTCATCGACTTTCTACTGCAGCTGGCGCCCTCTCGATCTCGAAAGCTCTAAGATTCTCGCATTATTATTACCGTCTACCGCCTGCTCTAAGTCTTCCTCGTCCACGACCCGTCTTCGACTGCATAAAAGCTAGCATTACAGGTGGCGTACCGATTTTATATATGGTTGCGATCCCGATGGAACAGTAATCACAGTTTTGTCCGTAACAGGTTGTATGAACGAATTCAGAAACGGTTCGTGACGACATTTTGTGCTTGAAATCAGGTAGAACTACTGCGGACAGATTTTGTTTCTCTCAACGATAACTATGGTTATCGATAAATGGTGTTGTTTTCACACGCGCACAGGATACGAGGCCGGGAAGGTTATAGATAGGACTAGGCGATTATTAGTTTTAGTAATAAATAGTCGATTACAAAAAAATAATGGTTTATTTCGATCAATTGGCTAATCAATTGTACCGATAATAATAGATTAAACAGATAGTCGAATATCTAAATAATTAGATAATCTGTTAATCGGTTTTTCGAATAATAATCAAACTTAATGGATTATTATAAGCAGTCTTGTCTGTAGGCTGTATGAGCAGACGCGGAGGTGGTTAGTGATATCATTTTGTGGATAAGGTCGGCTAAAACTATTCGACGGGTTTTGACGCAGTTTTAACTCGTGTACAGGATACAAGGCTGGAAAAGTTATAAGTAGGATTGTGCGATTAGTAATAGATAATCGATTGCAAAAAATCTTGTGAGTGAGGCTAGGAAAATTAATAGACCGATTTTGATGCAGTAGAGGAGGATACCAGCCCAAGAGAGTTATAGGCTGTATGAACGATGAATTGTTGGTGCGGTCAGGGTAATACTACTGGACTGGTTTTGATGCGGTTTTGAAATACAACTAGTTTGATTAACTACTTCGTACGCTTGCAGGGTATAAGCCCAGAAAAGCTACCGGATATATTAAGCGCTCAGTTAATGACTTATTTGTCGGCAGGTCGGAACAAAATTACTAAACCTATTTCGATGAGGCTTTCATTCACGTACAGGGTACGGAACCTGGAAGGTTATAAACTATGTGAAGGTCAGTGACGGCTTGCTACTCATTTGTTGATGATGCCAGGTCAAAACTAAAATTAATTATTTTAGTCGGGTACAGGGTATAAATCCAGAAAGGTTAAGCGGGTGGTTCCTGAATTTTCTTTGTAGTGTCAGATCAAAACTACTGAACCGATTTTGATGCTGTTCATTCTTGTACAGGGAACCTGAAAGGTTATAGTTGTATAGGGGTCAGTGGCGGCTTGTTTTTGTTGGTTAGTGATGCCAGGCCAAAGCTAAGAAATATTGTTAAGTTAGCTACTTCACTTGCGCACAGGGTATGTGTCCCAAAAGTCTCTAGGCTTACATGAATGATTAGTGGCAATTCGCAAATTTGCTTTGTTGGTAGAACTAGAATAAAATACAATTGCACATTTCGAACACTTCTTCGATGCATGACATACACTTTAGCTAACGATATTGCTACCTAAAGTTAAATAAAAATTCAAATAAAACTTCAGGTTATCGTACACGTTGTCTGTGAGATATTAGAAGAAGAATTTCAAAGAAGCTTGAATACATCCAGTGCAACACGCCTGTCAAACAAATTGAACCACAGATAACTAAAGTATCTGACATAAAACAATAATTATTACTACTTATAATTTTATGGAGGCGGAATTAACACTTTGTATGTTGAATCAGTGATCACGAATTAAATACATAATTTGCAATATTCATTTATAGAAACAATTTTAATTCTCTCAAACCGCTCAGTTAAACTAAATCTGCTGTTCTTTCTATGAATGTGATTGTGAAGTTAATGCAATCTCCAACTGAATAATCATTCCTTTGTCAAAGATTTATGGTAAAGTAAATTGAAATTAAATAACACAATCGATAGGAAATTCTTATTATTTTTCTGCATTTTTTTATTTTCTTTAATGAAACAGAATTATCTGAGTGCAGCTAACATTGTTGTTGGAGTGATTTATTTTCCATTGTAATACTTCCTTTTTAAATGCGAATAATTGATAATTGAGTGTAGTAAATAACACTAACGAAACAATGTTGGCATAAATAATAAGGCAATAAATTTTGATAGGGTACATAATTTACAAGCAAATAAGAATGGATTATTGTTTTAGTAATGTATAGTTTTATTAATATTTAGTTATAAATACCAAGCGAGAATTCCAACTTTATTATTTAAACACAATTCGAAATTCATTCAAGCTTTAACTTATACCTATTTCAATAGTCTTCAGCTCAGAAAACGACACATAAATATTAAATTTTGTTCGACGTTATAATAATATAAATTTGTTGCATTTAAAGTATCAGCATGTAACGGATAATAAAACGTTTAACTGTAACCGTAGAAAGGTAAGAATAACTTCACTTGCCCATTAACGTGTTTTAGTAACTATAATCGTATATCAGCATTAATTTAAGTTGCTGCTGTTATGCAGGCTTAAATGTTCTGTTTTATTTTCATAAATTGTTGATAATTATAGTAATAAACCTGGTTGTTTTTACTTAATTTATGATCGTTATATATCTCAAGATATTTTTCTAACAATGTTACGTTAATTGAAGAATCTTCAACTTCAACAGAATTTGTTTCGAAGTAAATGCTTAAATTAACAAAAATATTTTGAATTTTTTACGTACCTTAACGACTTCTTTTAAAATGAGAGCGATGTGTTCTTCTGCCATTCGTCGATTTTTTGCTATTAGGCCTTTTACCAAATCTATAACGGGACCTCCTTCACAGAGCTGTAAGAATGGAAATATTTACATAAATTAACAATTAGAAAGGAAACTTTGGAATGTTTTCTATTTAGATGTTTTATAAATATTTACTTGTTTAGACAAAGAAAAATTGAGAGAGATTAATAGAAAAACTTACAATCAATAAGTGACAGGCTGAGCATTGTCTTACCCTAAATAACGAGAGGTTTCTTCATACAAAATTACGAGGAGGAGCAAGAAGAAAAACGAGAAAATTTATAAAAAACCAGAGATTTGATGTTATTATACGTTTGCAATTATTCTTGCAATGATTAAATATTTATTCAAGTATTATTTCTTTAAAATTCATTATTCTAGAATGGAACGATAATATGTAAAACTTAAGTTAAGAGGCGATAAAATCTGAAAGTGACTATATAAAAAATCGATCGAGTTCCATTTTTATAACAACTTATTCCTTCTGAATTCCTGATAATAAAGAGAATTCACACCAAGGAATAACCTTCTTAAAATGCAATTTTTCAACAAAGATTTTGTTCTAATTTACACTTTTACATCCTTCAAACTCTATTACTGCGATATATTAACGTAAGGCATTCTTCAGGTTAACACAGAAAAAGAATAAAATATAGAATGTACGTTCCGCTTTATGATTTCATAAACTCTTATACAATATTATCCTACATAGAACTAAACAACAACAGAAGATATAAAATAAACGCATCTCGTGTTTAGGTTTGCCATACTCTTGTCTTACGCTCTTGTAGATGTATAAATATTAAAATACTATCGTTTACATCACGAACGTATAAAATATGCGTTTGAAACAGATTATATAGCGTGTCCCGGATATTATCAGCTTGTACTAAATTTATAGCAATTACTAGCAGCTTAGTTATAAAAGATACAAAAAGAAGAAAATTGTTATTAGATGATATCAGTGTGTTTTCAAAGAATCCCTCGTTAAAAAAACAAAAGCTATCCATGAAATAGTAAAATCTAGAAGATTCTGAAAATTCCTATTGTTTCTCCAATTAACGGAAGTAGAAAGCAAAACGCGTTGCTGTCGAACCAACTTCAGCCAAGTTCGCAATCTTTGATCTACCTAACAGAATGATCATTCCAGCCGTTTCACTGCAACCACCTTTCAGTTTCTCATAAAGGTCGTTTTAACAATATTGTCTTTGAGCTATAAATAAGCGTTCCAGAGATAGGGTCTGCTCCGCCTTTCTCCCCGGCTCCAGACCAAGGATTTTTAAACTTTGAAAAATTGTTTTCTAAAACATGTGTAAGACCCGAAATCTATAACGACGGCATTTGCTTCGAGGCAATAACCGATTTTCACTAGTTTGAGTTTTTCATTGTTTTGATCCAGAAGATAGCGTTTTTGGGGGAAGAGTTGGACTATGCACTGGTATAAACCGTTTATATTAAATACCACACATAACTGTGTCTCGAATATCTTGGGATTTGGACAATTTTGGAAATTTCTGTGCATTCTCTAAGCCTAACTTGCATAACAAACTTCTTTTGTTTTTTAGAGACAATTTGTCTAGCCAAGAATGTTCCTCGGGATACCCTACGTATACATGCCAAATTCCATTAGCTTACCTCATCTCGTCCTCCCTCTATGAATCTTCTTAGTTCAGATGTGAAACATCTTCAACGCCACTAATGAAAATGGAACAAATCTGTTTTTATATTGATTGTTCTTCACTACATCTAAGGTCAGACATATTTTTCGACCTGTACTTTTTCTCTTCATCGGTGCAAGGTTCTTACTGCATTGCAGTGGGAGTATAGTGGAACCATAGAAATCGGGCCAATAGTTTTTGAGATGTAGAGAATGAATATATGGCTAAAAAGCTGTATTAACCTTTAACGAGCTTGTTCCCCGAAACCAAGTGGCACAAAAAGATGGTGATTAAACCAAGAGGGGACAAAGTTTGAACACAGGTAAATGCAGATTTCACAGATGACATTTGTGACTTTTTTACAAATACAAAATGTTTATTCTTTATTCGTTTTGCTTGTAGGTAGAATTTGCGTACATTCATTAAATTTGTAAAAATTCTGTGTAATGACTTCTTATCATATGAACGAAAAGAAAAGCCTGATTTAGCGACTATGAGCTTCAGACTATTTCCAGACTGAGAAAAACTTATGGTTCAGTAGAAGTAGTCATGCAGTATATGTAATTAACCGTTTATACTGTTTGCATCTTGATTCTGTACAAAGCAAGAAATGTACCTTTAGTTAGACAGTTTTATTACTTTTTTAATGGATTTTAGTTAGTAATCTTCAGTAAAGTTTTAGAAAGACATTCTGGTAATAAAAATAGAGACTGGTGCCTCAAATCAGACTCTTGGACCGCATCAGTTGTCCCAAGATATACTTTATCATTGTCAGTTAGTCTTCATTTTGCAGGTTACTGTCTTTATCGTATTAATGTTTGCTTAAACACAAAATAAAAAGTCACAACGTAAAGGACTAAACTCGAAACTTTAGATCATCTAGCTGCACTATTTTAGTATTATCACATTTATTGCATATACAATATACAATACTACTAAGAAATGTTGGAAAATTAAAAAAAATTGGCAGTGATGGGATTCGAACCCACGCCTCCGAAGTGACTAGTGCCTAAAATCAGCGCCTTAGATCGCTCGGCCACACTACCTTGATATCAATAGTTCTCTCAAGGTATGCTTTACGATTATCAGTACTGGGTTAGTCTTCACCATGCAGGTTTTGTCTTTGTCGTACTAATGTTTGCTCAAAAGCAAAATGGATCTTCAAAAGTGCAATTAATACCACTTTGTTAGTATCACAGAATTTTGTTTTCCAAGGGTCTTCGTTGTTTCTACTCTCGCAAAAATTCTTTTGGCAGTAGTAAGACTTGAAGCCACAAAGTAAAGATGTAAACTCGACACTTTAGACATTCAGGCTGCTCTAATTTGGTATTATTACATTTATTGCTCATTCAATATAGAATACTACTAAGAAATGCTGCAAAATTAGAAAAAATTGGCAGTGATGGGATTCGAACCCACGCCTCCGAAGAGACTGGTGCCTAAAACCAGCGCCTTGGACCGCTCGGCCACACTACCTTGATATCATTAGTTCTCTCATGATATGCTTTACGATTATCAGTACTGAGTTAGTCTTCACTGTGTAGCTTATTGTCTTTGTCGTACTAATGTTTACTAAAAAGCAAAGTGGATCTTAATAAGTGCAAGTAATACTACTTTGTTAGTATCAGAGAATCTTGTTTTCAAAGAATCTTCGTTGTTTCTATTCTCACAAAAATTCTTTTGGCAGTAGTAAGACTTGAAGCCACAAAGTAAAGGTATAAACTCGACACTTTAGACATTCAGGCTGCACTAATTTGGTATTATTACATTTATTGCACATTCAATATAGAATACTACTAAAAATGCTGGAAAATTAGAAAAAATTGGCAGTGATGGGATTCGAACCCACGCCTCCGAAGAGACTGGTGCCTAAAACCAGCGCCTTAGACCGCTCGGCCACACTACCTTGATATCATCAGTTCTCTCAAGAGTTTATCGTTATCAGTATTATGTCAGTCTTCTTTTTGCAGGTTATTGTCTTTTGTTGTTTTAATATTTGCTAAAAGAATATCTCGAACTTAAAAAGGGGCTTTGCTCTTGTTTTTAAGAAGTCTCCGTCGTTTTTACTTTCACAAAATTTCTTTTGGTAGTTTTGAGACTTGAAGTCACACCACCTAAAAACCTAAATTCAACGCTTTTGACCTTCTGGTTGAACTACGTTGGCCTTGTAATAACAATTGCATATACAATATTACTAAAATTTGTTAGAAGAAATTAGCTTGAACTTGCTTGAACTTACGCCTCAATGCCTAAAATCAGTGCCTTAAACCGCTCGACCATTACATTGGATTCTCTTAAGCTTGTATAGTGTTTAGGTTTTTAGATGAAACACTCTAGAAGTCTAAATATTTTCCTACTCTATTCTTTGCTGATTACAACAGTATAAATTTAAAGTTATTCAGCTGTTTTACTTATAGTCAAATTGTTCTGAGTAGTATCAAATGAGAATTCAATTTGTGCTTTTTTAGTTCAGTTAGAAAATCTGAAAAAATTAAGATTTTGCATCAGCCTTTAGAAAATCTATAATCAAAGATTACTCTTGGGAGAATTGAACAGGAGGAAATTGTTAGTATTGAGATAAATAAATAGTTGGCTAGGGTTAGACCAATATATGTATAACAACTGAATTAACTACCCGTTTCGCTACTACTGATTGTCAGCTTTTTTAAGTTTTGTACAGTATACCATATCTGTCTAACTTGCTATTAAATACAGATTTTGCTTCTTGCAAAGCAAAAGAAAATTAAAGAGGGGTAAAGCTTAATTGAGAAACTGGTTAATAACACTGTTTTTGTGAAAATTGAAAATGTCCATATTGATTACTACCCTAAAGGGTGTTTTTCAGTTTAAACACATGTAAGTCTGTACTGTACTGTACTGTACAATATTCTGTTAGCAAATATTGCTTTTTAATTATAACATTATTTATGTAATAAATAGTTTGTATATGTTATATCTATATATACATTACCTCCATAACAAACCAGACTTCTTCTTTTTCTTCATTTGTATTCTTGTAAATGCCATAAAATTCAGGTAAATTTGGATAATCCGAAAAATCTCGAAGAACCCTATACTCTTCTTGTATAAATAATTCATTTTCTTGTATAAATTGTTGAATTTTTATTGCAACTTTTTTGTCTCCTGCTTGTGTATCTTTAGCTTTATAAACTTTTCCATATACACCTTCCCCCAAACATTCTTCAATTATGTATCGATTGCCGACTTCCGGCAAACCATTAAAATTGAACGTTTCTTTCATTATGAGAAACTATAAATTAAATTGATTATTAACTTTAAAATTGCAATTTTAAAATATGCGCAAGAAATTATAAATGTTAATTATCTGCAAATTTTGCCTTTAATTAAGAAATACTTGTAACGGTAATTAAAAAACGCATAAAGTTTGATAAAATCTTTACAGTAGGCATTCAGGTAATTGGAGAAACACGTTTGTAAACAAATTAACTGAAGCTTGATGACAAAAAAGCAATTATAATTAAAAGTTTGCGATTGTTAAAATGTACTTAAATTGTGTATTTAATCACTTTTAATGATGCGCCTTCTTATTTAACCAAGATGATTACTATACATTTATAATGTTTTCACTCACCTTTGTTGTATTCTGTTCAATAACTGATTACGATTTGAGCTTTGCTATAAGAGGATTTGTATAAGGAAGCCTTGTGAATAATGTGTGCTTGATTGAAAAGGTTTCACTTAAGCTGTCCTCGACCTATTCCTAATATTAATGTACGTATTAAAAATTGTCTGAAATTGAATCTTGAGTCGGAAAATTTGATTTCTTTGATCATAATTTTGTTGTTTTGGCTACGAACAAGATCTTTTTTGTTCAAAGAATTCTTCTGTAAGTATGAAAGTGGCAGCTAATCATTTAATAATAATAATTTCAATCTCCAAGGTTAATGGTGGTTTGATCTGAAATCATTGTCACAGTCAGCATCAAATACACAAATGTAATGTTTTGTAGACTGCTCTGAAGTCATAGCTACGTCAATGAAAGGTTCAAAGTAATTTTACTAATTCATTTCTGAAAGTACTTTATTGACTCTGTTTGTCCTAAAACTATCCAAACATATATGGTCTATTTTAGTAGGAACAGTTTGAGAAAAATGTTATAACAATGTTGCGAAGCTTCAACGCCTTGACAGCCTACATTTAGATTAGAGAAACCTCCACACATCTTTATATTGTCAGAAACAGGAACTCTAACAAACCCTGCATGCATACTATAGCATGGCAACTTAATTTACTAGATGGTAAAAATGGTAAATAGAAAGACGATTCGCCAATGAGAGGATCATATTAGATATTATAGGTATAACATTATTATCTCATTCCATTTACTAATCTTCAGGCTTCATATATTTTGATCCGGTGTAAATTTGCGTCTCGGTACTCAAAATTCCAAATGTTTCTTAGTGAAAAATGCAATTTGCACAAACAAAATCTACATTCTGCCACTTACTAAAACCTCCTTTCTTGGTTCTCAAATATTTCGCAAGGGTATTTTACCGTTAATCACAGGCATTCTAAATAGCTGTTCTCCTAGAACCACGTTAATATTTTTTCATTAAACCTTCTTCAAGTTTATGTCATTTTTTTGGCAACTTAAACACTCACCATACGGCTTTTGGAAAAAGGCGACCAACTTAAAAAATCAATTCCTGAAAGATTATCTGCTCAGACTTCTACTATTTCTATTACTAACTTATATTTTGAAAATCTGGCATTTCTTACAATTCCTGTCACATTCGACCACCTTCCTCTGGTCAATGACTTCATCCTGTTGGAAAGAGTTTCAGATCCACGTTTAAGTTAAGTATCGTGATCAATACACACAAGAAATTATCAACTCAAATCGACCCTTTCTTTTCTGATCATCCTGAAACCTATTCAAGTAAAATACAGAAACTATAAGGAACTTTCTGGAAATGCCAGGTTTCGTACCGTCGTTGGTGGGCGCTTTGTTCAAGCCTATATTACAGAAACTCCATGTTCTAAATAAAAAGAACTCTCAGATCTCATCTGATTTACAGCAATCATAGAAAAGACCTCTTTGTTAACGTATTGGACGATGTTCACTAATTTCTATTAGGACATTCGACTTCCAGTTTGAAGCATTTATGGTTGTGACCCTTCTTGATAACATCGAGAACTATTTGGTTATTGGAGGATATCTTTGAAGTTACACACTGTACGATAGGTTTTTAATTATCCGGAATTCCTGCTAGGTTATTTCCACATTTTACCAGCTTCACAGCATGCAGGTCATCGCCTACGCCATCTTTATCTCCATCTGAAGTAATCTTCAAGGATACAGAGCATTCCAATAGCTTGCCACGTCAACTATACCCATAAGTGATCGAAGGCCAACATTGATGATGATGATGCAAGCCCGTAGTTAGAAGAATTGAAGAATTATCCAGGTTGAATCTTATTGGTGGCCTAAGATTGCGGTATATCACGCGCCACACGCTGGTAAATTTCTAGACTTCATGGGTAGTTCATATGCTACGCTCAAACTCTCAAGAAAGTGCAAACGAACATTAAAGATTTTATCATACAGTTGTCGATAAAATAAGTTATTCTAAAATTTTATAGAAAATTAATAATTTAAAATTTTGATTCTGAATGCAACTGAATGCAAAATTTTATATTCAAGTTATATAATTCCAATAAGGTTCTATTATGAATTGGTAATCATGAAAAATGTTGCATTTTTTTATCTTACTGAATTACAACCTGTATATATTTCTTCAAGATGAGTTGCTTGTTCTAACTTTTTCTCTATATACTTACAGATATTAGCATTTCTTTTTGTTTCAGTTATTTCATTGCTGAACAGAAATGTCGGGAAATAAACAGTGAAAACAGTAGTGCCTGTAGGAACTGTAATTTATTTATTATTTTGATTAACTAATTACTATAATTAAATATTTCTTTTAATATAAACTTAATACTGACAGATTAAATTACGTATTCAATTTTCTAATTTTAAGTAGTAACTATTGCTATTGTTTATTAAACTAATATCAGTCTGTTTCTACCTACATATATAAATAATTAAAATAAATAAAAAAAATTGTTATGGAATGTAAAAAAACAAATCAAGCAGAACAATAGTCAAAATACAATGAATCAACTGTTTAGAAAATAAATAATTAATTTATAAAAACATTTTTGTGTGCTATGGGGGTATGTAGTGATAATAATATAATAATTTAAAAGCAGGTACATAAACGGTTATGTAAATAAAAAATAACGGTAGTTATATAAAGATACTAAGTCAAATGTAAAGTACAATTGAGAACTATTAATAAATATTAGGAAAACATATTCTCAAGCGTAATTATTACAAAATGAATCATCTTTTTATCTTAAAATATTTAAAAAAATAGTTAATAATTATTTTCAATTATTCGTATTAACTAAAATAAATTATTACATTTTAAAAATAATCAAAAGATATTCACAAGCAGTGAACAGTTATCAGAAATAGTTGATTCTATTTGTCACTTAATTAGATTATGGTGACTAAAAATATATTATTACAATGAATAACATCAGCTGAATAGTTAACCTTGAAGACAAATCAGAGGCGAACAACGAAATTTTATTATTATTTCATTGGTATATTAAAAAAGACGCCTGTAGCTCAGAAAAAATGTTGGTTTCCAAAGAGCAGGTTTATATTAAACTAGCTAATGTCCGTTAGAAAATTACCAAACTGGTAAGTTACATTATGTACATAATACAACACAAGAAGAAATCAGAATGCAGAAACAAATGATAAGAAGCTTTTGCCGTTTTTAGGTCTTCTTTTCTCTTATGTGTAATACTTTTGTAAGATTCTAATATTTTTTCACTTCACTTTACACAAAGGATTGTTACAATGTCAAGGCAGTTACTGAAACTTTTTTCTATACTAGTTTGATGACAGTTAAAATCGTGATATGGGTTACGTTTTCCGTCGTCCAGTCAGTGATAACGGCAACTAGAAAATACACTACCTTAGATATCATATACATAGTATAGTACAGCATCGTTGTAAAAAGAAGTCATACAAAAACCAAAAGTAAACAAGATAGTAAAATCACTAAAACCAGAACTACAAAACGTTTTTTCTGTCTTTTTCCCATTGTAGCAGAAAACTTCAATGGCATTATAGTTTGATCATTTATCCCTTCAGCCATATATACCGTTTTATAAGAAAAAACTGAGATGGCAATTACAATGGTATGTCCCCTTTAGTCTTAGTTGTTGGTAGTTTTTGATTTGACTTGGCATAGTAGCATGACATTTAAAATTAAAATGTGAGATATTAGACTAACAGCAGTTACTTTTTCTTTGAATCTTAACGGTGTTAACTTTCAAAAAACAGAGAAGAATATATGGAATTTTAAAGTCTTTGGGGCAGCTCTACATGATTCCTCATTGGCAAAATGGACTTTTGCATTTTTTATTTTTATGCAATAGACCAAGACACATGTTTCAGATAATATTAGCTATCGTCCAGAATGTAAATGGAAAACTTGCCAGCATGCCTCTGATAGTTTAGATGAACACGGTGGCTGGAGAAGTCCCTGTGGCTTAGTGCATCACAAAGAAGAGTAGGAAGCTAAAAGAAAAAAATTTCTCCGAAGACTTGTACCTACATACGAGGTGTGTGAGAAAAGTAATGAGACTGGCAACACTGCGGGAGATCTGGCAACCTTGTGTCCACCGGCCTGTGCTAAACCGGTTTGTTTATCGCTTCCACTTCCTCAGTCCGAGTTATAACTCCGTACAGCTAACACATTATTTTTGACAGCGCCATCAGTGAAGTTGTGTTTTTGTTGTGTTACAGAAATGGAGCATCGGAATTTAGAGCAACGTTGTGCAATAAAGTTTTGTGTTAGACTTGGTGAATCTGCGAGTGTGACTTTTGAAAAGTTG
Source organism: Ignelater luminosus (assembly GCA_011009095.1). Lineage (NCBI taxonomy): Eukaryota > Metazoa > Arthropoda > Insecta > Coleoptera > Elateridae > Ignelater > Ignelater luminosus. Next base: position 68,508 of record VTPC01091184.1, read on the forward strand.
AAACAGGTCTATGGGGAACTGTGCTTATCAAGAGCACAAGTTTTCCGCTGGCACAAATCATTTTTGGACGGCCGAGAACACGTTGAAGATGAACCTCGCTCAGGAAGACCTTCAACTTCAAAAACTGACGAAAACGTTGAACGTGTGAGGGCTCTTGTGAGATCAGACCGTCGTTTAACAATAAGGATGATGAGTGAACAGTTACATTTAAACAGTTTCACCGTGCATCAAATTTTGACAGACATCATGACAATGTTCCGTGTCACACAGCAATTTCCATCAGTGAATTTTTGACCTCAAAACGCATTACTGTTGTTCCTCATCCCCCTATTCACCTGATTTGACTCCTTGTGACTTTTTCCTTTTTCCGAAATTGAAACATGTCCTAAAAGGACATCATTTTGGAACTCTGGAGAACATTCAAAAGACTGTGACCGACCAGTTAAAAGCCATACCAGTTGAAGACTTCCAGCGCTGCTACCAAGAGTGGGAACAACGACTCCGCCGGTGTATAGCTGCCCAAGGGAACTACTTTGAAGGGGATAACATTGTTGTTTGAAAAAAATAAAAACTTTGGTTAGTATGAAATCAGTCTCATTACTTTTCTCACATACCTCGTATGCATGTATTTCTAATTTTTCCAAGTTTGGGCATCAAAACAAAATGGCTACTACTATTCCGACTTCAAAAAGACGTTGATGGTTGGAAATGAGATGAGATGAACGATAAACATCTACATCTAAGTACAAGTAGAAAAACACTATTGGTCGACACAGTCATAACTACCATACAGACAATATTTGAATAAAAAGAGAAGGTTAGCAAGGAACAGGCATACTAGACCAATTGAAGAAGGAGATCTGATAAAACTACAATGAAATAGATACCTGGACTAAAAGAAGACCTGCAATTTTAATAGTAAATGAATGAGAAGGCATTAAAGAGCTAAGCAGGACCAACTTCATTGAGTTGTCAAGTTGCTGTTGCAGATTTTAGTCTCTTCATTTATTTTTCAACATTGTACCAAGTTAGTTAGCCTACTATGAGGTTGTCAAATATTATACCTCGTTCTTATAGGCTGATCTAATCCAAATTACATTTTTAATTAGAGAATACAAGCATTACAACTAAACTGAAAGTTTATTAAGAAAAAGTCTATTTTTCTGTAAAATAATTTTGTTTCTGGGTTCAAAGTCTTACGTAAATCATATTTCTTTTTTTAAATCAACTGTTTCTCTGAATATCTTTTGACTTAATAACAATAATCTAAAAAAATTAATTTATTTGCATACAGATATCCATTCTTCCACATTGCACGTTTGACATTCAACCGTGCAACACCAAATAAATTTACAATTACACCGTTCAACCCTTTTTCTCCTTTGTAAATTATATCCTCTTCCACAACATAAAGACGAACAACTATCAGAACTAGTAGTGGTACGATTGCATTCACGACCATTAGTGCCAGGAACATCAATACTTGGAATTGCTTCGCAAAAAGTTGGCGATTTTTGATAAAAAAGTAAATCCATTCGTAAATTTCTTTTTTTATGTTTTGTTTTATGTGGTACCCATTCCTTCACTCGATTTCTAGGCTTTTTAGTTTTTTTGACTCCAGGGACTCTAATAAGACAAATATTAATTTAAAAATTATATTATAGTTAAAGATTTGTAGATGTATAGGCAACCTCACGTATAGTATTGGATGCAGTATTGAATAACTACATTATACATACCTATTTCGATTCTTTCTTGCTCGATTTCCTAAATTAGACTGGTCTACAAGTACGGCCGCCCGGAAGTTTTCTTTTAAAATTCTTCCAACTTGTTTAAAATCGGGGGTGGATCTCCAACACGTTTTTAATTCGCAATTACCAGAGATACCATGGCACTTACATTTTATTTGCATATTATTCTTTACAACCTACAACAGAAATAAAGAATTTATATTCAGTGTAAGTATAGAAAAGGTCATTAATGAGATTTAAAACAGTTAAGAATTCGAGCCATCATTAATCATAAATGAGTTGTTTTACAACTGTCGCTTTGACGGTGGATAATGAAAGGCAATTACATGACACTTTACATTATGAGGAAGTAGCACGTGAAGTTTACTGTCCGTCTGCCTGTCATAATCGCAAGCCGATGCTGATATTAATTAAAGAAGATGATGTTAATTACATTGCGGATTATTTGAGCTAAATTATTGTAACAGCAATCTTAAAATAAGATTCAATTGATTTTAATGAATTATGACGTCGGGCAGAGTCGGATTAAATTAATTTTCAACTGAGATAACAATGAAATATCCAACGTAAATTTTTAAGATTTAAAATTTAGTGACATTTCTGATAAAATTTAATAACAATAGCATCGGAATGCAGAATAAAGATATACACCCGCTCGTATTTTAAGTCACCTGAGGCATCGCAACAAAACAGTTAATGAGAAGATCCGCGCGTGTGGTCCATAATAATCATAATAACACGAGAGCCGTGATGGCGGGCCTTTGTTCGAGAGTGAAGGCGGAGTCCTGGTGCCTCCTGCGGTCATTAGGACCTCTGGCACCTAAACTAAGCTACTGACATTTTCTTTTTCATTTACCCATTGTATAAAATTATCTTTGTTGTTAATACACACAATACCGTGCAATTAAAAATTTTTCGTTTTATTCTGAAGTAATCAATCACTTTGTATTTGATTAAAGCTGTTAGTAATGAATTCACTGAAGTGGCATCATTGGTAGTAACCACAAGCGTTTTCTTTTATATTCTTTAACTAGGAGTTAACTTGCATTCAGCGTTAGTTGACCTTTTAATTTTCAAAAAAACCGAGGCCTTTAAAATCATTTTAATGAATGAAATGATTATTTTTAAAACAAACGCGGTATGCATTAAACTTTAGATATTTTTGAATTTAAAGAGAAATTTTATTTTCTAAGGTTTTTAGAATGTTTGCTTTTTCAAATTTTAATTAAAAAAAATAATGTCACTGGCAGGATTTGAATTTATTATTTTGTATATCAAAAGACACGTTACAGCTACTCGTTACAGGAAATTACACTGCCTTGCAAACATGAACTTGAATGTTTTAACTCTTTTACATCAGTGGTGACTTGCAATTGTATTTTGAAATTAAAATTTTAGCAAAATATGCATTTTACAAAAAAAACTTTTCAGTTATCATTTGAAATTAAAATTATTTGAAACTGGCATTTATAAGTGGTTCTCTACCCTTGTATGGTACAGTCTTTGTCACCACTGGCTACGATTCTGCTTCAAACTAATTTAATTATAATTATAATACATAATATAAGGTATGTACTTTTTCAAATTTCTTAGCTTTCACGTTAAAAATTATACAAGATGTCTGTAAAACTTTGAAAGAACTAAAAAATGAGATTAAGAAAGACAAGAGATTAAATGAGGATGAAAGAAATCAAAAATGACTTGAAATAATATAAACCAAATAAAATAAACAAACCAAAAAGATGAAGGAAAACTAAGTAGAAGATATGAATATGTTAAAGAACAAGCTATTGACACGAAGAGGAAAGTTGAAAACCTGGGAAAAAAATACACGATAATCTGGTAATAACAGGAATAAAGATGAATGCAGAAGACGGAGACATATTAAAATAAACTATGCAAAATATGGTGAAAAAATTATTTAGCCTGAAAGTGGAAATAAAACATGCAGTTAAGATAGGAAACAACAGATGCATGATAGAGATGAAGAAACGAGAAGACAAGCTTAAAGTACTATACGAAAAAGGCAAACTTAGGAATACAAGAAAACGCGGAGAAATTACATAGTGTCGGCGCTTACATTAAAGGAAAGAAATATACGAAAAAGTAAGAGATACTGCAAAAAAAAAGAAAGAAAGAAGCAGCAGTTGAGGTACGATATCAGAAATTAGAAATAAATGGCAGAACAATGAATTGGGACGATACGGAAAACAAATTGGTAGAAGCCACTGGCAATGAACACGTCAAAGGAAAAGGAACACGAATCACTAAAAGATGCAGGTAAAAGTACTAAGAAAAACAAAAAAAGAAAAAGAATAAAAGATTGGAACATGGAATGTATGAACGTTATTAGAAGAGGGAAACATGCCAGAGTTGGCCAATGAATTAGAAAGGTAAAAAGTGAAACGCGCAGAAGTGCAGTAAATCAGGTGGGCGGACAAAGAACAATAGAAAAGAAAAATTACACCATATGGTATGCAGGGCAGAAAAACAAAGACAATGAAGCACATGGTGAAGAGGAAGTTAAGGGAAAAAGTGACAGAATTTAAAGAGATAAGTGAAAGAATACCATACATAAGGATAGAAAGTAAGCTGAGAAAGGTATCGATAATAAATGTATATGCACCCACTGATACCAGCGATGACACGAGTAAAACAGCAATTTTACGAAACAGCAGAAAAAAAGCCAAGAGATGATATATTAATAATAATGGGAGACTTCAACGCACAAATAGGCAAACAATGCGGTTTCCAGAAGGTGGCAGGAATATATACAGCACGTACTATATGATAACACAAAAAATAATAGGGAACGGCTTTGTAACTTAGTGGTAGTGCTAAACATGGAAATATTAACACAATGACATACACAAAATAACATGGATGAGACTTGGGGAAATCAACTAGACCATATCTTGATACAAAGACGCATAGACGGACGATAAATTATGTAAGCTCTTACAGAGGAGCAAACATTATGTCAGTTCATATCCTTGTCATAGCCAAGTGCAAAATAAAAACAATGACAACAGAGAAAGAAAAAGCACAGACAAAATGGAACGTAGACAAACTGGAAGAAAAAACGCAAACAAAATATGAAACAGAAGTAGGCGAAGAGTGCAATTCAAAGAACAAGGAATCGAGTAACAATGGGACAAAATAAAACAAGGAATAAATAAAACAGAGGAGAAAGAAATCAGCAGAACCCAAAATAAGAAAAGAAGCAAATGGTTTGATACAGACTGTAGGCAAGCTATAGAAAACAAAAACAAAGCAAGATCCAAATGGTCAAGGACTGGCAGGAAAGAAGACCACGAAATATACAGAGAAAAGGGAAGAGAAACAAAAAATTGTGCAAAGTGAAAAAGGAAAATGAAATAGAAGAGACTATGGACGAAATAGGACTTTTAAAATAAGAGACATAACACAAAACCACTATACAAGTATCTGAAGTTAGAGAAAACGCAGGCAACAACTACGTCATATATCGAAGAAGAGACATGGAGAAAATATTTTGAAGACCTATACAAAGAGAGGGAGATAAGACAAAAAATAAGAGGCAGGGGGAATAGAAGAGTATAAGGAACCTACATATGAAGAAATAACACAAAAGAATATTTAATAACTAAAAAACTGAAAAGTAGCGAGATGCGATATACGAAGCTGGATTGAAGAGTTTCCGGAATTGCCCATAGATGGCAATCGTAATTCAATTTGTTTTGCTGGTATTTTAATTGTTTATAGAAAAAAATCAAACTGATCTGTCATTTAGTTCACTTTTGATAAGCGTCGATGCATTTGTATTTCAAGATTTTTCAATTATGGAGAAAAATAAAATCAGAGCTGTCTTTAGAGTTTTTTTATTTGGAAGTCAAAACAGCCACAGAAGTCAAAGCCAAGTTGGATACTGTTCTTGACGACTCTTCACCATCGTTTTCCACAATAAGTTTTTGGATGTCTGAATTCAGACGTGGACGTACCTACACAATTGATGAATCTCATTCAGGGCGCCCAGAATTTGCGACTACTTTAGAAATCATTGAAGGATCCATGATATAGTGTTAGACAATCATCGAATAAAAGTTCGACAATATGGCCGTGGGCATCTCGTATGAACGCATTCGTGCTTGAACTTCAACTGAGTGTTTGCAGTTTGTTTAGAAAAAATCCAGTTGATTTCATTAGGAGATTTGTGACTAGGGATAAAACTTGGATTCACCATTATGTCCCAGAAATCAAACAACAGTCAAAACAGTGGTTTGGACAGGGAGAATCCGTCCTAAAGAAGGCAAAAACAGTTCAGTCGACTGGAAAAGCAATGGCTTCTGTTTTTTGGGATGCTACGGGCATTTTCTTACTGACTATTTGGAGAAAATAAGTCATATTGCTCTATACTTTTAGAACAATTAAATGTAGCAATTCGTGAAAAACGCCCCTGAATGTCAAAGAAAAACAAATCTTGTTTCATGAAGACAATGCACCAGTCCATGCAAGTGCAATTGCTTATCAAAAAAAAGCCGAGTTGAAATTCGAAATTGTTCGCCATCACCCCCCCCCCCCCCTCTACTCACCCAATCTGGCTCTTTGGCCCCGTCGGATGTTCATCTGTTTCCCAAACTGAAAAATTTCTATCTGGAAAGAAATTCGGGTCCAGTGAAGAAGTCATCGACGCTTCAAATGTATGTTTTGCAGGTCTTTAAGAAAACCATTTCCATGAAGAGATTGAAAAGCTGAAGATGCGTTGGTCCAAGTGTTTTAAATTAGAGGGTGATTATGTAGAAAAATAAAATATATCTTATGTTGAATTTCATTTGTTTTCATTTTCATTCCGGAAACTTTTCAATCCAGCCTCGTACTAGTATGTGGAGAATTTATAAAATATGGTAAAGAAGCATTAAACAAAAAACTACATAAACTGATACGAACCATATAGAAAGAAGAAAAATGCCAGATGAATAGAAAATAGAAACAATAATACTTATACCAAAGCAAGGGGATCACACATTATGCAAAAACTACGGAGTCATTACATTACCCCTGCTTAACGTAGCATATAAAATAATGACAGAAATAATGAAAGACAGACTAACACTCTACACAGAGAAAAATCATAGAAAGTCACCAAATAGGGGTCACAAAAGAAAAATCAACAACAGATGTCATCCACATACTAAGACAGATAATGGAAAAGACCTATGAATATAACACGGAAGTACACATATTGTTCTTAGACTTTAAACAGGCGCTTGATAAGCTAAAGAGGAGAAAATGTTGGGTGACTTAAAAAATATTAATACATCGAACAAACACATAAGAATAACAGAAATGACAAAGCGAGACTCCCAGGCAACAATAGATACAGAAAGAGAGAAAACAAGAAAGGTAAAAACCCGTGTGAGACAAGGGAACGTATTATCAGTGGTGCTTTTTATTAAAATGATGGATCAAAAAAAATATCAAATGTAGACACAATAAACAAAACTACAATACAAATAACAGGTTACGCAGACAATACAACAATTGTAGCTACTAACAAACGAGCATTAAAGGAAGCATCTCAAGAAATTGAATCGGAAGCCAAGGTAAGAGGACTAGTCATGAATGAAGAAAAAACCAAATACATGTACGCCGACTGGAACAAAAAAGACAATTGACAGAATTAAAAGTGAACAGACATAATTTCGAAGAAGGAGAAACTTTCAAATACCTAGGGGTATTGATTAACAGGACAAATGAAAAAATAGATCTACTGTATAGAAATAAAAAAATATTTTAAGATAAAAAGATAAGCGGGAACACAAAAACAAAAACATACAAAACAACCATAAGGCGAGTAGTAATGTATGCCGCGAAACAAGTACTTTAACTACACAGCAGGAAGAACACTTAAGAATTTTCGAAAGGAAGGTAATAAGAAAGATAGTGGGACCGAAGACAATTAATGAAAACGAAATAAGAGCTTGGATGAATCACGAAGTGCAAGAATGAATGAAATACCAAGATGTAGTTAAAGTAATAAAAGCACAAAGAATAAGATGGAATGGGCATGTAAAGAGAAAAAAGAAGGAAAACCTAATAAAAGTGATAACAGTCTGGATACTACCGGAAAACGCAAGAAGACTTAAACTAAGATGGAAAAAAACAGGTGGAAGAGGATTTAAGAAAAAATGGCGATACAAGATGTGGAAAAGGTAGAAGAAGTGGAGAAAAATAATAGAACGAGCGAAAATGCATCAGAAGCTTTGAAGAGGAGAAATAAAAGAAAAAATGAACTAATTCCCCAAGAAGAGGATCTTCAAGTGAAAACAGTTGCAACTTCCACGGGAATGTACAGCTTGAACTATACATACGAGGGCAGTTCAATAAGTACCCGTGTTAGAAATGAAGACACAATTTTTTTC
>VTPC01091184.1:81659-148757 GCA_011009095.1 Ignelater luminosus
ACGTGGAACTTCTTGAGAAATATCTAAATCACATTTGAAGTGCTCATACTTGTAGTGATCATATGTACAATCACTACCAAAACAAATCTTTCCCAATGCCAGTGGCAGCGTTAGGTACTTCTAAATTTAGGCAAAAACAAATTCATGGAAGGAGAAGAGGTAAAAAGATAAAGTTTTGAATATGTACTCAGGACAAATTCTCGAGTAAGAAAAAGGTTTTATGCAGATTCGGCTTAGTGCCAAATTGGAAAATGCTACAAAATCTTGAAAAGTATCTAAATGGTCAAATATTTGAGGTATTTATAAAACGGGCCCTTTTAAAAAACTTAGTAGAGGTTGCAAGTATCACCTGAGTTGCTTTTGCTCTCTCCCCCAATGCATTTTTCGAAATTAAAATTAAAGCGTTTGGTCTTGGTTGATCAGTAGCAAAAACCGTCAACGGCCAAAGGATATTAAATCAAAACTAATGCAAAAACAAATTTACTTAGGGAATGAAACAAAGAATTATAATTAACGAGAATCTCACTAATGAAAAAGCTACCAAGTTGGTAAGAACCTTGAAACAATTTTATGGCATAAAGTAATGATACTAACACAATCAGCAACAAATGATAATCAATACTAATCACAGCTATTTTAATCCAAAAACAAATTTAAGAAAAAAGGATTCACTGTTTACACAAAGTTTATATGAATCACAGTTTTTTAACAAGCTATTCAATGGTACCAAGATCAATTACATAAATCAAACACGCACCTATGCTTTTAAGTTATTATGTTACATTTTAAATTTCCCTGATTGGAATTATTAATTTCTAAGCCACTCTGATCATGAACCTTACAGGCTAGCTATTTCTATTTCCTGTGATTGATTTACCGACAGAACATAAATAACATTTACACATAGATCATTATAATAACCTTACCATACGTCCAACTTGATTATTGTGCAAATTTATTTTCGAATGTATGTCTGTTGCTTTTTCTCTAGAATCAAGGAACATTCTTGAAAATTTCATCCCGTACTGAAGATTATGAGAACAACCGCCCCACTTAAATTTTGAACTAGAGGCGCGTTTATTCTTTATTTTATAACTATGTGGATCGCATCCACAATTAAGTAATCTTCCAAAGCTACAAGCTTTTGCCACCGCTATTGCCACACCTGCTGAGGAAATTGCGTATGCGAAAGCCGTTTCTCGATAACCTGCAACAAGAGAGAATCGTTTAGAAACATAAAAGAAAATACGAAACTAGAAAATGATAATTCATTCTTGTTAAGATTTGTTACCAGGAAGTAACAAGTGACGCTTTCTTCATTTGTTGAATAGCTTTGTGATTTATTTAGGTAATACATTTTTGACTATTTTAAAATTTTATAAATAAAATGAAACTTTACACTTTAACACCGAAGAAAAATTTTCTCTTAATTGTTGAATAAGGAGAAACATACCAATCCATCTTCTATGGCATGGTGTAATCGGTGGCTGTGTTGAAAACAAGCACACAACTCGCAGGAAGAGATTTACGATCGCTAACATTTCGCAATGCTGCATTATAAGCACAGTAGCCAATACCCTATATAGTACTTGTCCTCAAAATTTTTATCTCTCCCTCATACCTTGTTTGTAGTTACCTTACGTACGTCCTTTTCAGATTTATTGCAGCCTCTTGTATAAGTAATTTGTAAAAGAATAAATCTAAGCGATGAATTCTATTTTGCTTTATGTTTAGATTTTCATAATAAATCTTACTGTATTATTTATAGTGCATTGGTATTTATTTATTGCTGTTTCCATAAATGGCTAAAAATGCGTTATTCTTGTAGATTACAAGTTACTAGATCTTGAAAACTGTGAAGTGGGAATTCTTTTGTACATTACCTTTATTAATATTGGTTATGCTGTTGTTATTGCTGCAACTTAATAGTAGGGACGGAAGTCTTTAATTTAAACCTTACTATTAAAGAGAACATTAATTTTTAAGGCTAATAAGCAGCTTGTGAATTCTGGAAGTAAAGTTACCAGGATCATCTTGATTTTCCCAATTCTGACCAGCACGAATCTTTCCCATTTGTAACCTTCTAGAGCTTGCATTTTACCTTTTCTATAAGGTAGTTCACTGCTCAATATATTTTAGGAGTTTCAGAGAATCTCTACAGATAAGACCTACTAGTTCTTAAGTTCTTTCTTTCACAAGGACTGAGTCAAACTCGAAGAAATATCCAAAATAAACTCCACATTGTACTGAATTTGCATTTTGAAACACGGAACATGTTCCTTCGACGACGTCCTGTTAATGGTGACCCTTGGCGGTCTTGCGGTATATTTCCATTGCAAAGACGACACCTTGGTTGTTTGCTGGTCACTCCAATTTGTTGCAAAAAAGAAGTGGAAGTAACAGTTGGTTCTGATTCATGCTTTGTTTTTATAGAACGATTGATCGAGTGGTTTTGTAAGTAACTAGAACTCTACGAACGTCACCATTATTTATAAAAAGTCAAAACTTGCTGACACCCTTGGATTTTTTTGGAAAACGAGTTTTTTAGAAATGTGGATGTCCCCGTATGTTGCAGTTGCTAAAGCTGCTAACTTTTCTAACGGGTGGTACAAGTTGATGTAATTCTTCTGTAGAATATTTAGTAAAAAGAAGTCAATTGCGAACCTTGTGGATCATTCAATAATTTTTAACAAAAAAATTTTTTATACGAACAAAACGTTGTAAAAGTGCTAGCACTAATAGCAGAATTAAATTCTAATTCCAAATAAGCAAAAATACACAGGATGTTCTATTTAATAATATTCAGAGGTGACGTCATTTCTGGTTAGACCAGGTAATGCATTTAATGACTATATTGAACCTAGCAAGCTTTATCGTTCTATTCAAAAAAAAAAGTAGGAAAGATAGAGATAGCCGCACTTTTTTTAACACCCTGTATAATGTACTTCTGTAGACATTATAAAGGGTTTTCCAATAAGAGGTGTTATTTTGAATAACCCGCTATTTCGGTAGATGTCACTTTCGAAGCTATCATTTTTTGACATTTGACAAGTAGAAACTACGCCATTAATAAATATGGTACGATACACGCTTCAACAACGCATTGAAATTATTAAAATTCACTATAAAAATGGTGAAAATTTGGCAGAGACGGTTCGTAAAACTCGAACATTTTTGGGTCACCGTGAAGCACCTTGTCGGACCGCGATACAGAAATTGGTGAAAAAATCCGAGCTCTTGGGACAAGTTAGTGATGTGAAGAATAAAACCCGTGCACGTCGCTCAAGAACAGCCGAGAATATTGCTGTTGTAGCCGAAAGTGTTAAAGAAAACCCAGGTTTGTCCATTCCTCGTCGTTCTTTGGAATTAGCCATTCCACAAACGTCATTACACCGTATTTTGCATAAAGATTTGGGTCTTAAGGCTTATAAAGTCCAGTTAACACAAGAACTCAAGCCGGCCGATCATCAACAACGTCGTGTCTTTGCTGATTGGGTCGTTGAAATGCATGAAAATGATCCAGAATTCCATCGAAAAATCATCTTGAGTGATGAGGCCCATTTCCACCTCGGTGGCTTCAAGGTCAACAAGCAAAATTGTCGGATCTGGGGCTCAGAAAATCCAAGAGTTATTGTTGAAAAGTCTCTCTATCCTCAACGTGTGACTGTTTGGTGCGGTTTATGGTCCGGCGGAGTCATTGGACCTTACTTTTTCGAAAATGAGGCTGGAGCAACAGTTACGGTGACTGGATTGCGCTATCGAGAGATGATTAACGATTTTTTATGGCCGGAATTGGATGGTATTGATCTGGACAACGTTTACTTTCAACAAGACGGCGCTACGTGCCACACAAGCAACGAAACCATTGATCTTTTACGGAAAAAGTTTCCGGACCGTGTTATCTCTCGAAGAGGTGATCACAATTGGCCACCGAGATCTTGTGATTTAACACCTTGCGACTTCTTTCTTTGGGGCCACGTGAAAGAGAAGGTCTACGCCAACAGCCCAGCGTCGATTCAAGACCTCAAAGATGGAATTCGTGAGGCTATCGAGGACATAGGGCAGCCACTTTGCGATTTGGTTATGGAAAATTTCATGAAAAGGATATTGTCCTGTAAGCGTGGTCGTGGTGGTCATTTGCCTGATGTTATTTTTCACTATTAACGGCATACCTTCCTCTTTATAATGAAATAAACATCCGATCATTTATATTAAAAAATGGCACTTTTCTTTGAATATCAAAATAACACCTCTTATTGGAAAACCCTTTAGTATAACAGCAGAAAACTCTATGACCAGAATAAGTTGCTTTACACAGTCTTGCAAAACTTTCTGTCTCTGCATTTGCTTCTTTGTTAAATATAATTATTTAAGTATACCTAGTTGTACTAATATACAGTGTGCAGCACAGCTTTGGGTATGTGATCTAGGGTCAAGAGTCAGCTTGTAAGTTCAAAACTTAAAAGGTAGAAATTTCTCTTTATGAAACAACCTATCTAGTAGTTGTTGCATTTAATTTTAAACACTTCAGTAAACAAAAAGTGTTAGAATTTTGAAACAGAATTGTCTTTTTCAACCTAAATACAAATAAAGGCTTAATTGGGGAGTTTACTTATCTTACCAGAATACTGAAGGCTAGTTCTATTGTTGTGGTGTAAGAAGTAGTTTTGGTAGTCTATGATTTCTAAATTTCCAATCACTTCTAATTCCTACCTATCTTTTTCTGTTTTGTTCTCTTCTCTCTGAGCTAAGCAAGTTCGGCCTTCAATATTCTACAAACTTTGGTTTGATTTTATATTCTTCTCTTTTTTATTATCAATTTGATTTTATTGCTGTTGATTGGGAAGAATTGAGAAGATTTTAATTTTCTATTTTTTGGGTTAATCAAATTCCAGCCGAGATTTATTCTTTCATTTTCTTCGTGCCTGAACATTTATTCTGTATCGCATTTATGTAAAGCTTCTTTAAAACTTTTCTCGTGTTTGCTTCAAACGATTTCTTTATAGTTATGATAACTGTGTTTTTTTTGTTCTCTCTACTTTTATTATCCACTAACGGCAAATTCTTAGGTAATTTCTATCTAATATTCTATCTTTAAGTCAGTCTCCTCATTTTCTGATGTAAGGTTTACGCACCTCCAGCATTCTTGTAAATATATCACTGATGCATATTCAAGTGCTGCAAACTCAAAGAATATCGTGCCCAAGTTAACTCATTGAGACTTTTAAAAACTGCGTAGTTTATTTCTCAGTTTACCTCATTAAGCTTGTAAATAACTTGACAAACAAATTTCTAGCAGGTAATAATCATATGTGTAATACACTTTTAGGTAGTTCATCAGAAAGCATTTACCATAAGCAGAAACGACTAATTTTTCCATTAAATGTACCAAAGGGCAAAGGAGATCGTGATACAATCTTTTTCTAAAACTACAGTCTTTATCAAGCGTGAATAAATTTTACAACTCTGCCATGAAAAGTTTTACACACAAAAGTAGAATTTATAACAGTTAGTAGTTTCTAGAGAAAGATTAGGTGACTGTACAACAAAAACAATCAAGTAAGTAACAAAGGGAAATGAGCTATAACTAATTCGTAATAAGGATAACGATAATACTTATATCAAGATGTTTAATGTACTATAGATTATTGTGCTGCAAATAATTAATTTATTATCTTTAAAAGAAGCGTAACAATCGGAAACACCAATCAATTAACCAGTTTTAACACTTGTTTTGAAGAGTGCGATTGCGAAAAAACTGCATTCCACGTACTAAACGGGGCGAAGAAGTGCAGTTTGGAATTTATAGACATGTCGTAAAGAACATCATATAGATCGGAAAAAATTGCTCAATATCGGAAAAAACTGAATATGATTTCAGCGGTTGAATTTCGAAATCAGTGTACTCATAATGAGCAATTCGCAAGCTGAAGAGATAACCACGGACCGCTCGTTCATGACCGTCTCCATATATGCGTCGTACGCGCCTTACCGTTTTTTTTGTTGTAATCTCTTTGAATCCGTGACGGGAGAGCAAATTGTAACTAAATTATAAACCTACATTTCGAATATTACAACGTTGCCTTTTATGACAACTTTTATTGGGAAGGATATCATTTGAATCGGGTTTGGTTTTGTTAAAACCGACGACTCTGAAAGTGGTTGATGTCTCGACCACCGGCACTGATTGTCTAGTTTAGCCGAGAAAGGCATAATTGTCGGCACGTATGTCGTCCACCATTTCCATATAAATTAAATCCCGACAATGCGGATGGTCTCTTGGCTTCTTGATGGCCGCTTGTGGCGAATGCTGCACGTTATGTGCTGTCCACTGATAGACAGTTGTTGCGCCGGCTGTCAACGTACAAACGATACGACACAAACTAACATTCTTTGTTGGCGGTCATTCACTATACATGAGAGTATTACATACATATTAAACAGAAATTACAATAAGAAGAGATTTTTCCCGATTATATACACTAGAAAACAGCTTACTTATTGATTTCGTATTCATTCATTCCAAATTTTTAACTGTACACTCGTACCTACCAGCTATAGAATTTCGAATTAACGATAGTTTATTATTTATACAGGAGATTTTGCATTTAAGATTTACATTGTTTATTTATCAGGCTATTTCTAGACATTCTAAAGAAAATGCAATTAAAATTAAATGGAAAAACTACTACCATATCGAAATAGCTATCTCCTACAGGAGATAAATTTCTTAGTATCAATAGTGGCTTTAAAGGTGGTCATTTTTTACACTCTATACTATACAGTGTGGTTTATAGCACAAGGCGAAAAATAAAACTTCGTTTTCGGTTTGACATTTTAAGCATAAAATACAAAATAACTTTTTTCTCATCGTGCTTTGTTTTTGAGATGTTGAAGTTCAAAGTTTTAACACCAATCAGAAAAGAATTTAGGAAAACAAGGAAATTTTATTTTAAACTGTAATTATTAGATTTAAAGAAAAAACATAAAATTAACTCCTAACTTGTGTTCGAAAAGTCCACCGCTATCTGCGATACCTGACCCCATAAATAAAAATCCAGGTGATTTAGATCTGTCGACCTAGCAGACCAGGTAATCGAACCATGTCTACCAATCCACCTCCCATTAAAATTGTTAACCATTCCATAATGTTTCTTGCAGCATACGCGGGTGCTCCATCGTGCTGAAATCACATTATGTTGCGTAATGTATCCAAAAATAATATCTGCATATTTGTCATTACGGACTGCAGTTTTAGCAAAATCTTTATCTTTTTTAATCACAAGCAATGTAGTGACAACTATCAAAACAATTATTGTGTTTCCACGCGATTTCCATGGCTTAAATTTTAATGAAAAACAAATTAACTTTGGAAAACTTCTTAGTTCGATATCTCAAAAACGAAGCACAATTGGAAAAAAGTTGTTGCGTATTTTATGCTTAGAATGTCAAACTGAATACGAATTTTCATTTTTCGCCTCGTGCTGTAACTCACACTGTATAATTGGTTTTTTAAACAATATGTGGATAGGCTACAACAGAATTCTAGCAAGGGATAAGATTTAAACAAATAATCTTCTTTTTGATAACGTGTTCACTTTTGATGCCATTTTTGTTTCGTCAAGAAAAAAGACAGGAAGGTAATTACCGGCCCTTGACCCTTTTGCTGGAGCGTATGGAATTAAAGCAGAACAAATTATTCATACTGAGTAAATACCAAAAATTCCTTACCGAGGCATTTTATAATATAAACTGATATATTTTGAGATTTTTTAATGTGATACGGAATGATCCTTAAATATATCGCAAAAGGGGACACTTTTAGTTTTCTTATACAGGATGGCTTCTATTTGTGAAAAGCGAACAAGAAAAATTGCTGCTCTATAATATTTAACATAAGATGTACAGTTTCCGAGCAATATTTTTAAAATCGATCTCAAATTTAGTATTAAGAATGATGCACCGCCAAAAACGACCAAACGTTTAATATAGGCATATATTGTGACGAGTGTGTGCCTCACATTGCACATTAATGAAATATGTGATGGTTTAAGAAAACATTTCTCTTAAGTTCCTTATTTATGCATAATGCTAAAGATATTGAATTCCCTACTTTTCTATACCCCGAGAACAACGCAAACATTGTTAGTGGTAAACATTTAATCATATAAATCAGTATACAGGGTGCTAGGTAATCTTATAAATGTATGTCCTAAAATGCTTGGTTTTTAATATACAGGGTGTTGAAGTTTTTATTTTTTTCGGTTTTTACCAAAAATTTTGAAAACCGTTTGAGATATTACACTAAATCTTACTATAGATTGTTATGGTATAAAAACACACTTTTCGACCTAAAACAGATTTTTCTTTTTTTACCAGTGGCGTAGGTCTGGCTCCGTTCTGATACAATAACAAGTGCTATTTTATTATTAATTACCATTTAATTTTAAACAAAAAAGGCTTTTTCCTTTTTTTTGTATAATTTACCATTTTTAAGAAAATAATTAAACTATTACCAACCTTACTCATTACATGGATATCTGCAACTTGTTCCTAAGCGAACACCGTTTACATAAAATCATGTTAGCTTTGTCCATTGCTAAGAAAAATCGTTTTGATTCTTTTTTCTAATAAACGCTTATTCTTATCCGAAAAAAATAAAAAGGTATATCGAAAACCAAGCATTTTAGGACATACATTTATATGAACTTTTTGACTTAGAATTGGTCTATGAATCACCTATTAAAATAAGAACACAACATTAAGTAACACCCTGTATATACTATGTACCCACACAGCATTTGAAAATATTATTAATAAACAAGTATTTTAGCTGGACAGGTTTCAAAAATGTCTGACGAATCTGTAGACATTGGATGATGTCAGTTGAACCTCAATCTTAGGTTTTTTTGGTCTAACAGAGAAACCAACAGTTGCGAGACAATTAAGAAAAGATAAGTCTTTCCCTTAAAAGAAGAATTGGAGAATTTTTAACGGGATAATTAATACTACTGGGCATATAACTTCCTGTTCTTTATAAAAGCAGAGAGTCATGAAAATACTGGGGTACTAAAAAGCATGTCCTGGCTCTTTCAACGACTGAATATCATTTCAGTAGAAATATTCTAGAAATCATGAGTTGCAAAAACATTATATCAAACGCAAAAATAATATGTCGCCAAGTCTTTCACCCCAAAAGTGACAGATCTCAGATTTTGTTAATATTTGAGTTAAGTTAACTTTTTATGGCTCAAATGAAAACTGTAAGTAATGTCTGCAATTGAAACTCAGGCCTGTAGGATTGTGAGGATATCTTTATGCGCAACGTACTAGGATACAACTAATGCGATAGTTTGCGTCCTAAATGACCAAATTTCAAAAAGTCAACAAAGTTCAATTTAGACATACTTTTAGCTTTCATATGAACCATAAAGAGGCCTACCATTATCTGAGGTCCTTCATTCTTGTACTGGAAGGTTTGGTACAAAGTTATCGATAGCGTTTAAATTTAGGAAAAAAATTTTTATGTTTAGGCCTCTTTCCTATTTTGGTAAGAAAAGTCTTTTATGGCCAAAATTTAATAGCTGATCATTACCCTTATTAGAGCTTCGGAATTTTAGATATCGAAACTGATGCTTTTAAATATCCAATGCTTTTTATGCTGCGTATAAATTTTCGTACCTTCATAAAACAGAAACATCAGACGCAACTATTCAGAACAAAAGAGTAATTTACAAAAATAATTCAAATTCTACTACTCCAGCCCGATTTTTCGGAATTCTGCTATCGACCTTTTTAGACTTTAGCTTCATCACTATTGCGTTAATATTATCTTTCTTTTATTTTGTCTTTGGATCTGTTATTCGTAAAATTCATTCTTATTCTCCTTCCTCAGCTTGCTTTAGACATTTTTCAGGTTATTTATTTTCCTTCAGGTGTACGATTTAAATTAGTTTTTAGGTTATGTATATTTCTTTTTATAATTACAAATTAGTTGATAATTTATTTCCAAATAATGACTTTTTTATTATTAATTTACAGCAAATCTGCATTTTCTATTGATTTGTTCTAGACGGTCGGTACATGTGTGGCATACGTTAGAAGCGTAACGAGCCGCACTCATGTCGTTTACGCAAAGCGATAAATTCTATGTAAGGAAGCGCGAAGGTAAATTGTTGTTGAAAGAAAAAAAAAGGCTAATCATTACCCAACTGCTTACAATATTTGTTGATGAAGACGAGTTCAGTAAAGTAATTCCCTGAACAATTACATACGTGTGCAGATTTTAATGACGTATTTTTTCCTCACTGATTTGTAAAACATGTTATTAGTCACTTAAATATGTCACCTGACCAGATTTCACATTTACTTAGATTACCGTTTTTAAAATTTTTATTTTATCAGTAGACATTTTTGTATTTAATTTATTATAGTTTTTGCAACGTAAAGAAATTTAGGGAAAAAGTATTTAAGTAGTAGCTGCTAATTAAAAAATTCCAAAAAACAGGGCCAATTTAAATTTATTACGGAAAAGGTGAACACAATTTTAGAAATCGTAACTTATGTTAATTTATGCAGCGTTAAAAGGTTTGTCCATCGCTTTTTACTCACTTATTAGTGCCTATAATAGCTTTCTCACTACCTTCGAGTTTATATTATTCCATTTGTTTTATTGCGATTAGCGCCAACGCTTTTGTAATGTTTATGTGCACCTGTATTTAAATTTAAATTATTAGAATTGTAATTATCGTTCTAGAAGAGAAATAAATATTTCTAATTTAAAAAATAAGCTCAATTACCAAAACAAAATGAGCAGAGGAATGTTATATAACAATTCTGAAGGAAATCAAAATCATTGATTTAAACAATACTACGATCTATCTACATTTATTGTTAGTAAATTCTTCTAGATTTTTTTAATAACTGTGTCAAAACTGTATCAAATAGAATGCTGCTCCCAGAAGGGTTAACTTAGATAACAGAATATGTTCAGAATATAAAAGATACAAAACAAAGCAAAAATTTTACACAACACACCTTCTAAAGTCAGAAAGATCTTACAAAAGATCTTTGGTACTTATCAAGGTGAATTGCAATGGCCAAGTTAATTAAGCTTTAGTGGACATGATTATAACATTCCAATTACGATTTGTGTTTGTTGATCACCCTGAATAAAATAAATAAAAAAATATCTCATTGAATCCCAATAGTTATTTTTCAAAACAAGAATCTTAGTTTATCTTTTTACAAAAAAATAGAACTCAAAAATTTTTCTTATTAATAGCAGGGCAGGTTTAGAAAAATTACTACAAACAATTGAACAACACCATACTGATTAAGATTAGAAAGCTGCAATGCTGCGTGGTTGGTTATAATCACCAATCAAATCAGAAAATATCAAACGTTCGGTTTACAAACCCAAAGATTGATATGTAGTGTTTCTATGATCCACTCTGTATAGTTTGGAACCATACAATGTAAATACAATCAATCAGTGAGAGCTTTCTTAACAACATTATTGCTATTTTTAGAAATAACAATACTACCTTTCATTCACAAGCCGCTGGGACACCCTGTATATGAACTATATTGAAATGAAAAGAAAATAATAAGTGAAGTGATTGAATTCTAAACCAGAAGTATACTTTGAAAAAAAAATGGAAGAGCTTACAAAGATACGTACGATTCGTAGGTAATTGTTTATTAAATAAAACAACACTTATTGTGTTAGGTTTGTGGAAGCCACTCTACTAAACGATTTTGAAAATGTAAGTATTAATAGGGTTGCTTTCGAAAACAAAAGAGATAATCAAGAAAATGTCTAGAAAACGTTAAGTTATCGTTTCGCGGAGACTATGGTAAACAAATCCAGTCATAATGTCGATTACTAGCATTATTACAAATTGTTCAACGTTATAGGCTTTAAATCATGACACTAAAAATGAAAAAGAGTTGTAACATTCACTTTCTGTTCCCGTTACATGTGTTGTAGTTAACCTGTGCTGTCGGTGTGATCTTGTATCTTTTGTAGTTTTTTCTTGTTGAAGAAATTTTTTGGTATTTGTTATAAGTTCATACTGATAGGTTGATTACCTTTTTCGTAGCTTTTGATTTTGAGATCAGTTAAGGTTTACGAACTTTTCAAATTTATTTATTAAAGCAAGCGGGACACAGGGTATAATTCTTCCAACATTTAAATTTATTTTTATTATTGCAGTTTCGATATAGATCTAGTTAACAATTTGATAAGAGTTGGTTTTCTTGTTACGATTTAGTAATTGTAATTTGAGATTTCTTTTTTAGTTATTATGTTTCAACTTTCCTTACACCTTTTTATTTGAAATTTAAATAGGTAGCCAGGCAGTTCATTTTTTAAAGGTGTTCCATGTGGGGTTGATCTTTTATTTTGCGGTTTAGCCAAAAACGAATTGAAGATGGGACCTCCTTACCAGCTCAATTGTAAAGCTTATCTGGTTTTACTAATTTAATGGTAATTTACAATTACGTCTTGTTGGGGGTGTTGGAACTTATCGTTTTTTTTAGATTGCTACTAGTCTTGTTGTTGTACTATCAAAAATTCAATTTTCGAAGGCTATTTGATCAATAAAATTTATTTTTTGGAAATCCGCAATTTCTGATTCTAATCAATTCTGATCAAATGCTGATAGTTCGCATCGTTAGGGTCTGAGCTTCCCTTCGCGCGGGCAAACGGTTAGTAGGGCGGAAGACTTAAGTTTAGCGCATTCGATGGTTCTATTGTCTCCAGAGATGCTAAAATTCTTTGCGTTTTGTGACAAGCCTCAATCAAGCGAGGGTAAGTGGTTTTGACTCGTTTTGTCTCGTTTTGTATTAGGTTTCATGGAAGGTAATTTTTTCCTGTAGCTTGTTAATCCACCTGTGAATTCCAGGGTTATAAAAAATTGGAGAAATCATTCTCGCTCTGACAAAAGTTTGTTGGAATTGTAGGGGAGGGTTAAGCAAGCTGGTACTTTGCATCTCCTTAATCCCAATCCGCACAGTAGTCAAATTCTTGTGTTTAGTAATATCCTAATACCAAATTTGGTATGAGCCGTATGATTGCTTACTAAAATAATAAATTTATGCAAGACTTTCGGAGTACAGTGTATATAAAAAAGTAAAGAAAGGGGGGTAAAAAACACTTGTAAAATCTTTGGAAACTTATCTTTGAAGAGAGCATAGACTGCAGAATTTTATGAAACAGGAAAAAGTCTAAATTCTTTTCAACGGAACACTCTGTATGCTTTGGCATCTTCTTATTTATCATCCACTGCTGATTACAGCAATTATGCAGAAACATAATGTCTAAACCAATTAGTTATGGTGTTATATTGTTCTTTCTTCTACTACCTCGTCAAATTCGACTAACCGTTTGGTATATTGATTGATTGATTCCCAAAAGCTTGCAGAGGTATTCTTGCCCCTAATCTTTGGAAATGATAATTAAAATTTTAATCAGGTATTTTTTTTATAGAGTGCCTCCATAACGCAAAAACGTAAATTTAATTTTATCCGACTTCTTGAAAGGATGCGCACTGTATATCTTTGATACATTTTTATTCTACATTTATGTGGACCTATACTTAACAGTTCAGCTGGTCCTGGTATAACTATCGAGTTTCTCAATCTCACAACTTTTGTACGATAAAAAACTAATAACACAATAACAGATAGTGTTGTTAAGTTTTTATAATTTACATACTTTCTCTATACACTAACAGCTAAGCTTTATTTCTGTAGAACTGGAGGTAGATCATGTTTATTCAATTATATCGGGGTGGATTAATAAGTTTGATATAGTTGCACACGAAAAATATGGAAAATGTCGGAATTTCTAGGCAAGTGTATTGATCTTGTTGAAATCAGCAACAAATCAGGAACAATAATTTATTAAAATATACTAGGTGCTTCATTTAAAACTACGAAAATGATGACACTTCCAAGAAACTTTGCAGTTCTGCTGATATGCTACCACCCTTTGCAAATATAGGCATAATATCGTCCTGCAACATTGCTAGAAGATTTCGCATTCTATTATTTGAAAACTGGTCATTTTTTCAAAAATCTTTTTTGCTGAATGTCCAAAGAATTTTTTATATCTTTTGCCAAAAGCTTTTTTCTTCGATTTCTTTTTTTAACTTAAATTAAGAAATCATTATTGAATTGTCCAGTGACAACTACAACCCGTTCTAAATGTTTGCAACTAAAATAGCTTTTAACCAGATGTCATTAGGCGCTATTAACTCTACTCTATGAGCATCGCTCTTTTAGTAAGGCCTAGTAGGGGTACTTAATAACATTACTAGATTTTAATGTAACATTTTGAGCACGGCCCAATTATCTGTTATTTCTAACAGGCTATCATCAAAATCCCAGTTTCTGGTAGGCTATGAAATTTTTCCGAAGACACAACGCATTCCAATATGTCAATTTGATATACAATAATTTTACTGAAAATGGAAAAAAGCTAAGACATGATTTTTTTTCTTAACCTACTGGGAAGTGAAATTTCTATGAGCGCAGTATATTATCTTATCAAGAATGATTTGTTTATGCCAGATCCTCTAGAATTTCAGAGAGAGGTACTATGTATTTGAAGTTTTTATTTAATCTGTCTCACTGCCACTCCTTGGGGTGCTCTGAACTCTCTAAGAAGATGCAGCATACTATTCTTGAAACTTTCTGTAATTATTTTAGAACGTGTTTACCTCATTAAGTGTTTAAAATCCTGTTACCTTTTTAGTAACGTTAAGGTTATAAAAGTGAAAAGAATGTTAGGTTAACAATGCATGTGTCATAATCTTCTAATGTGTCTAATTAAACATCAATACTACTTCAATAGCAATTTTTTTCTTAAATCTAATGCATTTAAGACTTCAAATATGTTAGAAAACCCTAATGCGGAACAGCCGGATCCAGGTGTCAGACTCGTAGTAGGTAGGTATCAATGACAGCTCTATTTTCTAGTGACATTCATCAGTACTGGCAGTAAATATCTAGAACGAATCACTTTAAAATACCTTCACCATCCCCAGGTGAGGTGTTTAAATAATGCGAGACACAAGTGCTTTATTTCGAAACATTTACATTAAATCTTTCTTTTTCTTTTGTTTTTACATACAACAAAACTAATGATTTCTTGCGAAAGATTCACCTTATTTTGCGCAAAAAAATTCTATGAAGATTCAGGTAAACTCCCTGAGCGCTATAGTTTTCAACAGCTGAATAGCGTGCACTGTTTATGCCCTTTTGCTACGATAAATGTGACTTTAACTTTATGACTTGACAGTTTGGTAGCTTCACGCCACGTGAGCCGTGTTCGGTTGTCAACACCGTAGAGTCTTATTGTCCTATTACCGTTTTATGGCGTACACGTTTTCGAGAAGAGGTGCTTAATAGAAAATTGTGTTAAGAAATGCATTAATCTTCTTCCAAGTTGGAGGTCCTTCTTTGTTATTTCATAAAAGGATTTCTACAGATTCTTTTGTCACCTATTGAAGTTAAAAGATGTGCAGTACAAATTGTCATCGATTCTTTCTTCTTAACTGATGGTGTAAGATTTGTGGTTTGTTCGTTTTTGACTAATTGCATCATGACATGTGCTTCCGTTTTCAGGTAATATTTAAGAAATGCCAGGTAGGAATTTATTATAAAATGCTACCTGATTAATGAAACTAAAACTAAAAATCTGGTTGTTTATCTTTTGGTCCTATTAAACTAATTAACAATTAGGTTTCGGATTTATTTGTGACATTTCTTGCTACAACATATAGTGTCCTTAGTAGAAAATTATGTTTTTCTGCAAGCTGCTTTTAAATACCAAGTTTTATTACTCCCATAACTTATTAAAGGCGTTTATACCGCATAAAAATTATTATGCGTATTTTAGCATATAAGAGCATATTTAATAATATTTTCAAAGAAAGCTTAAACAAAATGTTATGGTGGAAAATGAGAAATCGCCTAATAATAATCTTATTGTTACGACTTACGGGCAAAGCGCGGACATATTTCATGATAATTTATAATTTTCCACAATAAAAATATTTTTTATGAAAGCATATTACATTTTTTTTGCCATATACTGGTTATGGTTTTTACCACATAACTACAACTTATTTCATCATTTTTAGCACATATAGACCCGAGTAACCATATCTAACAACGCAACAAGTTCAATATTCTAATCTTGTGGGAAAGACAAGATAAGTAATGTTCTAGATAATATTCAATTTCATTCAATTATTCGTTTACTGATGTAGATCCCACACCCAATTGTTCAGGATCTCTACAATTTAGTTCTTCCATAGCTTGATTTCAGGCAGCAAGATCTAATAATAACTGTGCTAGACTGTGTCGCCTTCTTTTACCAAGAAGGATGGTAACGATCCCTGGTTTCAAGTACCCGAAAATAGAGAAATTCAAGTAGCAGCGCTGTATTTCGGGACCTGTCACCATTGTTTTAGGCTAATCAAGACTGAATTCAGTTCCATAGTCAGGCGTCTAGTATAAGTGTTGTGGGGGTTTTGAGAGATATCGAATCGTTGTTTGGAATACTCAGTCCTATGTTACAGACATTTCGCTTCATTTGGCAGTGACGGAGCTAGCTTCAAATCTAAATTAAGAAAATTCCTAGCTTAAGAACGAACAGAAATAAGAGTACAAAATTTCGTGTATGTACTTAGGGCACTTAGTGGCAAGCAAACAAATTTCCGCTATAAAACAAAAGATGTTTGATTGCCATTTGGTGCCAAATCGGAAAGTATAAGAAAATATTATAAAATGGGCCAAATCAATAGATAACTAGAAAATGCTCAGAAGCTACGTGGAAGTTTGCTTTTGTTTTTTTTTCAGTCTATCTGTAAATAACTGTTATGTTACAACCAACGAACATCATCAATCAAAATTAGTGCAAAGTTGGTTACCATTTCAAAATAAATGACGATCAGAGAATAAAAGCTGATCAGTATATATTTTAATTAAGAAAAATCTCCATAATCTAAAAACTCTTTATCAGAAGCCGGGGGAGTGACAACCTTCTGTTATAATCTTTCCTGAATCGTTTACTTATTGGTAATTAATTACAAAAGGACAAAAAGATACCTTGATTTGGAAGAAATCATGATTCTTAGGAAGGAATATTTTGATCGAAATTACGTCGTTATATTTCTTAATCCCCTTTAAGCTTATTTAACATTAAATTCATAAAAAGGTATACAGCCCCTTCCTTACTTTTGCGGAAGGAGTCTGAAAGACTTTTGCACCACACTCTTAGCACTAATAAAATAAGAAATCTTCACAATTAAGAATAGTCAACAAAATTGCCACGTATAGATCATAATTCTGTACTTAATTATTGAAAAAAAAAAAAATAAAAATTGCAAAACCTTCATCATGGAGAGTTATAGGCACATCATCCAAATGTTGATAAAGAGTCTCAGCTACTTTGCGTGAAAAAGCTTCAGTCCAAACTTCAAAAGTGGTTCTTGGGTAGGGGAGAAAGCAGGAGAAGCAATCTTTCAAAAAAAAAAGAAATCTGGATATCATTAGACTGCAAACAAATCTGCCCGTCTTTATACCAATAAATCTGAACAAATGAAATAAAAATAAATATACGCGAAAAACAATTCTTGCCACCAGGAACAGGTCTAGCACGCTATAGTTTTACCAATTTAAAGACTGCTGATTGGTAGCACAATAGCGTGTATGTATTTTTTCAGGTAAAATATTCTACAGATCTTGATTTCTATTGATCCTTATTCATTGCACAATCAATATATATTTTGATCATCGGGTGCAGGAAAAACGTAAAGGGTAAATTCAAGTGACCTAAAAGATGCAGTGTCGGTGATTGCTGGCGGTCTTCATTGATTCTCGTGGTAAAGAGACGAGACATTTTCTGTCATAATTAATAAATACGTCAAGTATGCGAAATAGCATCATGGAGATAGGGCATTAGTGGTCTTTGATGGCTATCGTGACCAGAATTATAAGAGTATTAAATCTGCTGAACGTGAACGTAGCAGCAGGAAGTGCTCATCAGTATTTGTCGTTTTTGACGGAATAATGCCTGCTACGATGGCTAAAGCACGATTTCCTTCAAATAAGTGCAACAAGAAATGATTTATCACAATGCTCATTGAGGGACTACTAGCGTAAAACTTTAAAGTAACGCAAGCTGTTGAAGGTGCTAATTCCATAATCATCAGTAATGCTCTTCAACTTGGTCAGCAATTTGGAACTGCTGTGATCGTTGTTGGGGAAGATGTGGATCTTCTCATACTTTTAACAGCACCAGTTTCCTCTAAAATATATTTACTGAAGCCAGGAAAGGCAAACAAGTTGACATGTTTTAGTTGGGTTTCAAATATTCGGATAAGGTGAAAAAAAAACATTTTATTTTTACACGCTTTCAGTGGCTGTGATTCTACATCCGCGATGTTCGAGCAAGGACAATTGAAATTCGTCAAAATCCTAGAAAAAGAATTTACTTACAGAAAGCTGTTCCTGTCTTTAGCAAACCTGATGGTATCCAAGATGAAGTTAACAGAGCAAGTCAGCAGTTCATTGCTATTTTGTACAGTGTCACTGAGAGAAATTCTATATGGTATATTCAGTATTGCTCTTGTGAAAAAAGAATTCAATTTTGCGAGCCTATCTCCGACTGAGGCAGCAGCACCCCAGCATTCTTTTTGAACCCACCTGCAGATCGAAATGTTGAAAGGTAACATTTTGGATCCTCTAATTTGGGGTTGGACGACCACGAAACACGGCCTGCTCCCATTAACTACTGATAAAGCCGCAGCACCAAAAGAACTTTATGTTTTGCAAGTGTACAATCGATAATAATCAATAATAATCACCACATGGGTAGCATACTTGCATTTGCAGCTGTCGACCTTGTTGGCTAAAAAGTCGCCGATAAAGAGCTGTACATAACCAATTTTGAAAATGTTGGTACTCTGTGGAAAGCTAAATAGATGCTTTACAATTTTTATTTAGACCAATTTTTTGTATTTTAATTTCTGAGCGAGTTATTACAAGATTAAAGTCACTTTAAGTAGAAAAGAAAATTTTTGGATAAAAATAGGCAATTTTCGTCGCGATCTTTCTTCCATACCCGATGATTAAAATTTAACAATTAGGTACTCAATCGACGCAGAATTTCATGCTTTATAATATTGTCGTCGTGCAAGTTTTCACTACAAGTGCAGTTTTGGATGTACTTCAAGAAAACTTAAAAAAGTCCAAGGATTCTTCGGTTTTTTCAACACCCTACTTCAAGCGGCGTTAGAAAATAGGAACAAAACATATTTCCCCTTTTTTGATGTAAATAAAAGCGCTTAAAATAATTTCCAGCTTTCCTCTAATTGTTTCGCTCTGGGTTCGTTTTTTTGGCTAATTTCCCTGGCCTAATATACATAATATGGAGTCAGAATTTTTTTAAAAGTGGTTCATTTTTTTTATTTAGAATTTTTTAATTCGTGACCCAAATCTTATGATTATGGTCGACCAACTATGGTTATTAATATGTGAAATTGTTTTATTGTGTGTTGCTATGGAAATTATATTCTAAAACATGCATTTTGGATCACGTATTGCCGCCGATACTGCGACTTTGCCCAACTCTTATCCTTATACGTATATAGGGGCTCTAAGAAAAACTAGAGTTGCAAAGTCGGCTACCATGTTTGATCCAAAATTCATGTTTTCGAATTTAATGTCCATAGCAAAACATAACAAGACAACTTTAAATATTGAGAATAATCGTAATTAGTGGATTACGCGATTGGTCCACCAATTAATAAATTTTAAATCACAGTAAATGATCTACCAATTAAAACAATCCTGAGGTTGCTTAACTCATCCATATTATGTGTAGAGGAACTCTAAGATAAAACACGGTCGTCATGGCCTCTGCTGAAAATTTTAAAATCTGGTGTGAGGGTGATCACACTATTGCCACGAGAGTGAAACATATCGTTAGAAATAATCATAAATGTTATAAATCTTCAGATTTGAAGATTTATAGCCAGCTTAGCAACTTTGGTTATAGCTCATGATCAGAATTTCTTCCGCCATTTTGATATATTTTGACAAAATCTAGTGCCATCTGTTGGATGATGATTTTCCCTTATAAATATCATTTTGCACATCTTACCACAGAATTATAAGTTTAAACAGATAAAATTGCTACTCCAAAATCTTTCGCCGATTGCATAGTTTTCCATTGAATACGTGTAATTGTATTTATCAAATTAAAATAAATAATGTCACATTTTTTATTTTGTTTTCCATAGCAGACTCTTTTACTGCCAAGTGTCAGTAAAAGTGGACATTTACAGGTAGGCAAAATTAGAGCATTAAAGAAAATCAGTAATATTAATTACAATTAATTAAACACAAATTTGTCAAAATCAGAAGTAGCTTTAATTGACTGTTGTGATTACAGTTTATAAATTTATAAAATGCATGTCCTAGAAAATCTGAATTGTGTTAAATGTTAGTTTCTTTTTAATAAATTCGTAGAAAGGTTTTCTCAAGCAAAATATCTTGATTATGGGTTAGGTGGTAGAGCAGTGAACAATTTGAACCCATCCCCTATATCTAAATTGTTTATTTTATACTCACTGATTTACGATTATTATTGCTGTTTGTAACTATTTATTATTAAAAAACAAAAAGTGATCTGAATAAAAGTACTTCTCCAATAAGAGTGTTAGTTATTCATGTTTTCCTCATGCATATTCTAAATAGGGTGTCATAAATTTACATACCTTTGTGGAAAATAGCGCTGCTATAAGGATTTCTAGATTTCGTAGCTAACGACGAGCAGTTCCAACGATGATGATGAAATTGATGTTGACACTCTTGTACTGCTTGCTGTATACCTTCAAGTGCTATTTCTGTTGCATCCGGCTGCTGATGACACAATTCCAATTGATGTTTTGTTAATCCAGGTGTAATTCTGCAGACGGTGGTGTCCTTCACTAACGATGTTGGTACTTGATTTGTTATAATTGAAATTTTCGCTTGGAGCCTAAAATCATAATAAAATTCTAAATTTTTCGAAGTAATATTGGAGATAAGGAATTCAAACTTTGTATATTTGAATGTTATCGGAGAGATGACAGTGATATTTCGATAAAATGTTATGAAGCATCGATATCAAAAATTTAATCAAAATTCATGAGCAGTGATAGTCGATGGGTTAAATCATATCGTAAAGACGACCAACATCGGTGGCCGTTTAGTGTATATATCTGGAGCTTTACCTTACCGACATTCCGACAGAGGAATGCCAACATGTAAAATGTGTGGACACGCGTGGGAAAATACCCGAAGCGGATAAAATTAATCCCATACCTACAAATCATTGAATTCTCTTTGTTCTACTAATTAACGTAAATGTCTAGTTGCCCTCTTCTACCCAGCTACTTGGGGAAAGGGAAAAAATGCTAAAGTTATGCTGATAAAAGCTGCGATAGTGCGTTCTTGTAGGACATCGAACGTACCATATCACATTTATCAACCGTGTCAGTATATTATCTTTTACAAAGTTACAAACGTGGCCACGAACTGACATCTGACAAATTAAATTCAATTACTCGGCTAGAAGTAGATTAAAGCAGTAAAACACTATCGAATGGTATTAATCGTGTTTTAGTTGAGCTGTCTCTGATATATCTGTGTGTTTGTATCATCCATTAAGAGTTGGTTCTAATTTAAACGCTAATTTGCTTCAATCTTTTTTCATTTTTTTATGTCACGAAAATTAAAAAGATACAGCGATTTAAAAAACAAAACAAGTTTATTATTATTACTATTGTTATCTGTTGTTTAGTTTAAATATTTGAATATTGTCTAAAGGCGTGGATATTTAAAGTTTGATAAGGATTATTTCTTTTAAATAATTTCCCAATTAAATCCTAACAAGTCGGAAAATTCCAGCAAAGATAAAACCACCAACTTTTCCTATAGAAAGGATTGCGCATCAAAAATCTATTTATAGTTGAGGCAATTACAGTTAACAAGTTGTGCATTTACGTGTAATTAAATAAGAAGATTGATTTATAAACTTAGCATTTTCTGAAAGAATTTTCTCCTAACGCATTAATTTAATTCCTTGAAATACTATTTTAGTTCTGATAAAATCTCTGTATAGTATGGTATTTTGTCGAGGAGAAAATATTAAAAGCAGGTGTTTTATGGGTTTTATAGTTTCAGTAGCAACAGTTAACATTAATTAAAATAAATTTTATACCTTACTAAAAGCAACTACTTCGAAACCTTATTCCCAAAGGTTGCAGGGGAAATAAGGGTCTTCAAGGAATGAACCTAACCGATAAAGAAAAAAAAACAAAATAACGGTTTCAAATGCAATATAGCTTTCTTTCTTCTCGTAACTATAACTAGTTATTTATTGTTACAGCCGTTTACCATTGAATTGATTGATTGTTTTGTGATTCTCTAGAATGTATTGGTTGGATCGTGTTAGTTTCTTTAAAAAGTCTTTTAGTTTGTTTTTATCAGAATCGATGATGGAATATTTAACGCCATTGCTGGATCTTAAAACGTCAAAGAATTTTTCCGTTATTATTTGCAAGTCAATATTTCTCAACAAAGTATTTCCAAGAAGTATTGTAGTATCAAAGCTTATTTGACTTAAAACATTTCGTCACAGTTTCAGCCGAACTGTAATGTTTGACTTAAAGTTAGAAATACAAGGCTTTACTTATCCTTCCAAAGATTGTATCCCAATAGCACACGGACGTCCACACATTCATAAGACCTTGAGATTTCGGCGACGGACGTCTAGTGGATGTTACAATTTATACCCAAAAATATTCGGATAAAGTATGATTTAAAATAGAATATCCAGTAGACGTCCGCAGTCGATAGATGAACGTCTGAAAACGTCTAAAATATCTATTTCATATCCAGCAACGTCCGGAGTAATTTTGGATGACAATGCTATTTGGGATAACAATCAGTAGTCGCCTGTCTGATTCTACATCCTTTACCTAGTTTGGAATTTTAAGAAATGATTGTGAATTTCTCTGACTTGTATTTCATAGTCACTTCAAGTGTAAAAAGCGATAAAATAAATTTTGGATACTTAGGTATGCAAATGCAACACTTGCAACACCCATAATACCGTCGATGGTTTTTCCCTAACGATTAACGAAAACACCGATATTATTCGTTTTTTGAATAGAGATGTTCTACTCAAGCCATACACACAGCAAAACGCTGAGACTCTAAGAATGTTATTCTCAATTCCTACAATTGAAATGGCAATGTCTATCCGTTAAACAACAAAAGACTTGAAAAGTTATTACTGAAAACTGGAATCTGCACAAGACTGATTCTTAAATACTATCTTAAACAGAAAGGATCATTGTTAGTCATGAGAAGAAATAATTTTAGGAAACTTAATAGTTCTTCGACTTTGCATATCTGATTGAGGGCGAAATTAACCTAACTACTAACGAGCTTACTAAATTTATTTGTTGTTCGTCTCATTGGAAATGCAGAATAATTAACCTTCAAGCAAGTCGGGTCCGTCTGTCGAATGGAAGATCTGTACCCGCATCCAAGGTTCTAAAACGATTACTAGTTAAACCTTTATTTGCCCAAACTAAAAGACATCTGTGCTTTAAAAACCTCGAACTCTGCAGAGAGAGTGACAACAAGTGGCTTACATTCTACTCAGACAAATCCCAACACAGATCATAATTTAACATTTTTCATTGGTGAAGCTCAATGTTGCAAAACAACTAAACCTTGATACTGATAAAACTAAGTTGTTATACAAAACGGTATTAAACGATGTGGATCAGTAGACTAAATGGCAATGGACAAAATTGCACGTTAGACGAAATTCAATTGGACAAAATGATGTATCGTTTACTGTAACGCAAAATACTCTGATGAAGGTGCCAAACTTATGAGTCGAAATTAATGGTACAATTTTGACCATAGATTAAATCCATTTTTAAAAAAATATAAAAAAAAATAATAAGCAAATCAAAGATTGAAGAAGAATAAGAACTCGATGTGGAAATAAAGTAAAAAAAACGGTCAAAGTTTATATGTAGAATCTGGATTTTCTGTTTTTGTGATGAAGCTGGCTAGGAACTGTACTTGGCAGGTACTTGTGCCCATAAATTTTCTCGTGTATTCGTTTATTTAATATATCATTCATTTTTTGTGAATAGATCGCCACGAGCTTGTCTAACTATTTATAATGTAAATAAGATTTAAGCTAGGCCATTTAGACGTCATTAAGATTAGAAAAAACATTACAGCATGAGGTTTTGAATAGCGTGACTTTGGATGAATTTTCTGATTACTTGATGAATGGTTCAAATTAACAAATGAATAAACTTCTTCAGACGGTATATCATAAAGTTTCTTCCTTTAGAGTATCATGGTAATTTGTGATAAATAACAGCTAATAAAATAATGGAGAAGTTAATCCAGTCCTGGGTACGAGTGAAGAAATAGTATATTAAATTGCCCCGTAAATAAAATCCAAAGCTGGGAGTTTTCGAGTGATTAAATATGAAAAAAGTAAGTGAGAGTGTTATTAAGACAGAAATCAAGTGTACACAGAATTAACGATGAAAATAAGAATAATAGTGCATTGAGAAGTCCGCGAGAAAATTAGGAAGGGAACAGGTCGGGCCCAGGAAGCACAAAAAATTAAAATGGATAGTAACGATGATTACATCACTGTCGAGGAAAAAGAAAAGAAACATCTGAAAAATCTATCAGTACTTTTTGGCAGAAATACCAAAACCAAAAGATTACCAGACAAGAATGAGAAAGGTGAAAATAAATTGGAGAAAATAATGGAAACAATTCACGGACTACAAAAAACAATGAATAATAAACTGCAAGAAATAAGAAGAGAGCGAAAGAAGTATTTAACAGAATTGAAAGAACTCAAACAAAAAAATCTACAAATTAAGAAAGAATACCAAGAACTAAAAATAGAATTTCAACAGATAAATGGAAAAATCAAAATTATGGAAAACGAAAAAAGGAGGAATAATGAATAATAACGAAGATAGGAATACAAATATTTATTAAAAGAAAACTAGCGACAGATATTGAAATTAAAAAAAAACAAAAAAACTGGGAGAAAATACAAGCAACAAATATTTGGTTATGAAGAACAAGGCTAAACTAAAAGATATTAAGGAACATAGAATATATGTAAACGATGATATGACCAAACCGCAGAAGATTATACAAAAAGCAATAAGGATAAAAAAAATGGAGGAAAAGAGAAAAGGGAATTCAGTAAACATAGGATTCCAGAAGATAGAGGTTAATAAAAAAGAGGAGATATGGAATCAAGAGATAAATGCCCTTGAAAAGTAAAAAAACCAATAGTACAAGTATTGAGAAACACCAACAGACATTGGGAATCGAAAATGGCGAAAAAAAAGGACTAATGATATTATAGATAACGTCACACAAAATAAAGATGGGGAAAAGAAACAGACTACAATAAAGACTATGAATAAGAACACAGAAAAAAATAGGAAACGATAATCAAAATGGAAATAACAAAGAAAAGGAAGAACATGAGCAAAATAGAGAAGGCATCAATCTGGGTACATGAATGTTAGTGGTCTTTATGAAGAGGGAGCATTAATAAACATCGTAAATAAAATGAACAGGTAAAATATGGATGTTATAGCTTTAAAGGAAACACACTTGAAAGGAAATGAGATACTAGATGTAAAAAGCTATAGTTTATTTGCAAGTAGAAATCAGAGAAAAACATGCGGGGTAGAATTTTTAGTAAGAGAAGACATGAGGAGAAAATGAGACAGTTCGTGCCAAAAAGTGACAGGTTATGCTATATAAGAGTGAAAAGCACAAACAAAATTATATCGATAATAAACATACCTGCGGTAACGAAAGAAAAAGATGAAGCTAAAGACCGATATTATGAGGAATTATCGACTGTATTACATATTGGAAAAGAAGATGTATATAATGAAATAACGGGTGGTGAAAGTGAGCATGATCAAAGCAACGACAATAGACTTAGATTAATAGCTTTAGCAATAGAAGAAAAAATGAAGATAAGGTGTACGCACTTTAAAAGGAAAAATATATACAAAGTAACCTGGAAACTAACCAGATCCATCACTTACTAATCAAGGAGGCGTACTCTGCATACATAACCAAACTAAGAATTAAAACAGATACAGGTAAAAAAACTGAAAACAAAAATGGATAGAAACATTAATCCATTATATGGAAGAGCGTAGGAGAGCGTAGAAGAAAAGTGGGCAAAACTAAAAGAAATAATAGAAAAAGCGACAAGTCATATCCTACCAATAAAAGGAAAAACTAAGAAACATAATTGGATAAATAAGGAATGTAAGGAAGAAATGGATAAGAAAAGAGTATTAAAAAAGAAAATGTTGCAAACAGGAAGGGATAAGGACACGAAAAATTATTATGAATAAAGGAAAAACTGAAGAGTGTGAAAAACGAAATAAAGACCATGAAGAAAAGATATAAGAGAAAGGAAATCAAAAATTTTTAGAAGGACGCATACGTAAAGAATATACGAACAAACTATCAGAGTAGAACAAGTTATTGTACCTTAAAGACAAACAAGCAAATTTGCTGGGAGACGATGA
Source organism: Ignelater luminosus (assembly GCA_011009095.1). Lineage (NCBI taxonomy): Eukaryota > Metazoa > Arthropoda > Insecta > Coleoptera > Elateridae > Ignelater > Ignelater luminosus. The sequence continues at coordinate 108,350 of VTPC01091184.1, forward strand.
AAGAATACTGAACAGGTAGAATGAATATTATCAGGCGTTCCTAAATGAGGATCCTGAAAAAGTACCAGAATTAAAAAATGAATTACCGTATTTGGACATACAAAGAACAAAACCCACAGAGCAAGAAATAGAGGAAATTATGCACACCATGAAGAATCATAAGAGTCCACGAAGAAATAATATTACGGCAGAAAACCTAAAATATGCACGAGATCTGTTAAAGAATGATATTTATAAATTGATTAAAGAAATACGCAATGAAGGAGAAAAATCTGAATGCTGTAATTACCGAAGACGTAACCTACAAAATTCTGGCTACACTAATAAAACGCAGACTAAAAAGATACGCTAAAGAGCTAAGCTGGGGAATACCAGGGCGGCTTCCGGAAAAATTGATTAACGACAGATCGAGTGTTCCTACTAAAACAAATTCTGACAGGATGTTACGAATACCAGATATCTGGCAACGTGCTGTTTGTAGATTTTAAGGCTGCATATGTTACAGTAAACAGTGGGAAGCTCATTGAAATGTTAAAAGAATTTGAAATATCTGGGAAGTCGATAAAGTTGATTACTATTACGCTAGAAAATACGGTAAGGAAAGGAAACGAAAGAAAATTTATTTAGTAGGAGCTATCAGTGTCTTGTGTATGAAGATGACGTGACCTTATTATCTAGAAGTAGAAAAGAATTGTGTATCACAAGAAGTCTAATAATGTCAGGAGAAAATGGGGTTGCAGATCAATGTGGAGAAAAGTAAATGCATGGAAAAAAAGCCAAAAGCACGGTAGATCTGGGAACAGAACAAAGTATAGTATTTGAAGAAGTAGAAAGCTAGATGTAGCACTTGGGAGTTTTAATAGATGCAATAAAGAAACAGAAATTAATTTAAGAGTAGCAAAAACTAATAGATGTGCAGAAGGACCAAGTCAAATTCTGAAATCAAAAGAAGTCTCAAGGAAAACCAAAGTCAGAATATACAAAACTGTTTTAAGGCTAATCTAACATATAATTGTGAAGGATGGGTGATGAACAAAAACAATAAATACAATTTAGAAAGGATAGATAACAGTAGAATAGTCAAGGATATAGAATGAAAAACACCAGAAAAGCAACGGAAAAGAGGCAGGTCAAGAATTAAGTGGAGACATGCAGTGCTGGAAGATTTAAAGAGTTTAAGCAAGTTAGAAACTGAAGACGGATGACTATAAAGGTTACCCAGTGATGGGCCTAAATGACTTGTTAAAGATATTCATGTATATAATGAAATAGTACCTTAAAGAACACGATTTGAACCAAAATGCTGATTTCTAATTGGTTAAACTAAGAAATTACTTGTTTACGTTGTTATGCAGAAAAGTCACACAAGATTTATGTATTATTGATAAGAAAATTTCTGAATCAATTCCTGTATTTAATACAAGAATTAATTAATTCGCATTAATTTCTAATAATATCTATAAATTGATTTACGTTTATTAGCGAGATGAGACAGGAGATAAACTTGCTTTCTTTTGGTATTTAAGAATTAATTATATATACGGTAAATTAGATGTCATAAACAAATATATTTTACCCTACAGATAAACTGTGTCTAGGTAAACAAAACTCTCATTAAGAAAATAAATTATTATTGAAACCAATAATTACAATTACTAATAGAAAAGAAAGATAATTATAGCATTGTAAATGAACCGATTTAAATATTAAAAAGTGCACCACAGGTATTTTCTATCTTAAAATTGTTACAACATAATGTTATTATTTAATTTATCTGATTGAAAGTCAGTAAACTATGAGTAATTGTAACTTAAAACAGGAATAGAAAGGACGGTTTTATTATTGTCGTAATTGTATACAATTAGAATATTATATCCTTTTATATTACGCTTGTTAAAGTGAATATATATGATTCATGTCTTGTTATACGTGTTTATATTACTTAAGACAACTTCATTGCATTTGGTTTTCACTCTTAGTTAGACATTTTTCAAGTATTTTTAATCTCCTGAATTTACTTGAACCGGGGGGCTTGTATTACTCTCTCAATTAGTATTTTGGAAATGGCAAGATAAATACTAAAAGATAAGAAGAGAGGTTTACAAAATCAGTGGTATTCTGAAAATATAATGATGAAAAGCCGAAAAAAAAGTCAGAATGTTAAGAAGAAGACGACAACAACAGACCAGATAATACAAACATATATCACAGAAAAAGAATTTTTAAAACTGAGAAATGCCTAAAGATACAAATATAAGATGAGTGTTTCGTGTCAAAAAATATGCATAAGTAAAAATATTTAGTCTTTCACATTTTTCGTTTGTTTGGGTAGCGGTAGATGGAGAGGTTATCCCAAAAAGCCGTAAAAAGTCGGTTCGATTTTTCATATTTTTGGTATTTATTTATGTTTATTTGTTATAATTAGAAATCATGTATGTCTACGTTCAATGACCTCATCAGTAACAATGGCAACAACAGCTGACCATAAAATTGAAGTAATTACCAAAATAGAACAAAATGTTATCATTTACTAAACTGTATCGTAATAGCAAACTAACAAAAATAATACAGAGACGCTTATTTCTAATTTACAATAAGAAAGCCAATTGAACGGATACCAACAAGTAGAACAAATTGAACTAAGTATTTTAAACCATGGCTAAATTAAGCTCAATACTTATTTTTACATAATCAGTGTTGATATTAAAAACATAATTAACTTTGTGGGATGATTTGTCCACAGATGTAGATGTGAAAACAATACTCATTTGAAATTTTTTCCATTCAGAATATAAGGGATTCTACCACTTTATAATTGATTTGCCAAACAACTTCCTATTGAGTGTTTCACGTAGGATGCAACGTCTCGGGTGAAACTGAATTTTGAGAAACATAGCAGAGGAGCTACATTAGTCTTTCATTTCTTCTTCAATATTTTGAAAGTTACAGGCAATATTGAAACAATTATCACTACAAGCTATCTATTCTTTTAGAAAGCTTTATGTCGTGTCTTCATATGCATAAGGTATAGACTTAGAAATAGAACAAAAGTCATATTGTCGTTCTCAGTAATTTAAACAATATTTGGAGACAAATTGCTCCTTAATCTTTCTTGTGAATATGTCAAACAACATCATATATTGAAATAACATGCGATGGTTATATGAAACTTTCTATATGTTTTATGCTTTTACATCTGTACGCTGCAGCTTTTCTGAATACTGGGATTCAAGGGTATCGAAAACTTCTCTAAAATAGTTCCTGGAAAGCTTAAACCAGAACAGAGCATTATTCTAGATTGTCTGTGATTATACATAACTTGGAATAATTAAAATAGAGAGGTTTAAAACTTTGTCGTCCGCTGAGAGCTATTGCTTACTAAGACGTTTTAGGCATTATTCTGTTTAGCGACAAAGGCTACAGTTTACTTACACCTATACTATACTCAAGATCTATAGGTTGTAATATATAGATAATACCTTACAAAGAGATTCTTTGGCTGAAAACAAGTTCGACGGTTTTAATAAACGTATAGGAAATATTCATTTACAAATCTACAAAATAGTAGACACGTGTGCCAGCAATCGTATGAAAAATTCCATATTAATACTACGCATGCGGTTTTCTAAATTCCAAAGATTCAAGTGGATGCGCTACTCTTTCTATATCTTCGCTTCGGACAAAAATAAACAGTTGAGGAAATTTTACAATCAACAGAAATAATCTAATTATAACACAAAAAATCCCATTTTCGTACTGTGATTGTTTTGAGAATATTGAAAACATAGAGTATCTTCGAATTGACTTCCAAATTTTGATCACGTATTTTTTGGCTTAAAATAAGTTGAAAAGTATCGTAAACTTGTGTCTGGTCTTGCTTGCTTGTCCAGTTATAGCTCTTCAAAGACTCTACTTTGGTTGTAAGAAATCTCTAACTGCACTTTAATTTTCTGTTTGCCAAAAATAGTAGATTTTTGCTCAGATGTCTATAAAATCTTTGACCTTACTTTTGACCAGGAATCTGTTTCTGAAGCATTACATATTACTAACTACTTACTAGCACTCTTTATTTAACGAGTACGAAATTTCCCTACTGCATCAAGAATAAAAGAAAGATGTTGAGGAGAACGCTGAAGTTCCTTAAAAGCTTCGAGCTACGAGGGTTGCTATTTATATTTCTGGCCTTGGCAACACTGACTGTTTCCAGGCGTCAGCTGACATTTCCGGTGTAAATTTTACATTGTTGAACATAACCTCAACCACAACATTTTGTCATTTGAGTGCGATTAGTGTTGTTTGCAGTTAATTGAAAAGTGCATACCCTAGTAAAAAATAGAATTGACCCGTGAACACTTTCGTGCAATTATTTTTCATAACTTTCGACGTGGATTATCACGACAAGAGTGCATCAATGGAACTTAATACATTATATAGCGATGAAGCTCCATCCTACAGCACTGTCAAAAACTGGTATAATGAATTCAAACGTGGCCGATGTTCACTCCAGGACGAAATCCGTGAAGGCCGTCCAAAATCTGTCGTTGTGCCTGAAAACATCGATGCTGTGCGTGAACTGATTAAACAAGATCGTCATGTGACATACCGTGAGATTGAGGCATCTTTGGGCATTAGTATGACTAGCATCAACAAGATATTATATGATCATTTGGCCGTAAAAAAAATTTGTTCCCTTTGGATCTCGCATAACCTGACCAATGCTCAAAAGAAGGCTCACGTCGACTGGTGCATTAAAATGTTGAAAAAGTTTGCGAAAGGTGCATCAAAGGCTGTGTATAACATCTGCACAGGTGAGGAATCATGGATCTACGAATATGACCCCGAAACAAAACAGCAATCAACTGTGTGGGTCTTTCAAGACGAGCCAAATCCAACAAAAGTTGTTCGCGGAAGAAGCACATCGAAGCAAATGGTTGCCTGTTTCTTTGGCATTACCGGTCATGTGGCAACAGTGGCGTTAGAGCAACGTAAGATGGTCAACGCTGAATGGTACACAACCATTTGTTTGCCAGAAGTCATTGGAGAAATTCGAAAAACTTCAAAAAAGAGGCGAATCATTCTTCATCATGACAATGCAAGCTCTCACACCGCTGCTCAAACAATTGAATATTTAACCAGCCAGAAGGTCGAGTTGATGGGCCATCCACCATACAGCCCTGATTTGGCACCCAATGACTTCTTTTTATTCCCGTACATCAAAAACAAACTGCGTGGTCAACGATTTTCAACACCAGAAGAAGCCGTTTTTTATTTCAAAACGCATATTTTGGAGCTGCCTCAAACAGAGTGGAAAAAGTACTTCGAAAATTGGTTCAAACGCATGGAAAAGTGTATCAATCTTAATGGAGAATATTTTGAAAAACAATAAAACTAGTTTCGATCATAAATACTTGTTTTTTCATTGTTAGGCCAGAAATATAAATAGCAACCCTCGTATAAAAATGTTCATTTGCTGTTTCGATTCAGTTCTTCGTGATTTACAACTAAAGCTTTTAAAATGAAATTTGCCGGAGACAATACCATCTATTAAAAAGTATGCATTTGTTAATCAGTGTGTTCGTTCTAACAATATATAGGCTAAGGATAGTGTCGTTACTTATAGAAATAGCTATCACGAAATATTATTGAAGAGATTTGTAGAGAAGAATGTTTTGCTTTTTTAGCAAAACGCTTTGCAGTTTTTGTATTTTCTTACTTTTTGATCTTTACTGATTGCAACAACATAAACACCGTAAATGTCTCGATCTAAGCGTTTCGGCATTGTTCAATTAATTGTTTGTTGTAAATTCTTCTCAAATTTATCTGCCTGTTCTGATATTAAGCTTCTTTTACTTCAGAATACACAAAAGTAAATTCTGATTTTTATTCGTTGAAAACATTCTTTTAAATTTCAACAGGATGACCAACAAACGCAAACACATTTTCTAAATGAAACACTATCGCGCAACACATGTTAGATTTTTCAACTGCAATACCAGAGACTTCTTTTATAATACCATGATAAGTCGGGGATTCTAGACAACCTTACTAGCAAATTGAATGATGTTGAAATATTACTTTTAGACCCTTAAAGTAGGTATAGTGTAATCAGAAAAAATAGGTATTCCTTTACAAAAGAAAACAAAAGTTCAATGTGTCAAGGGATCTTGGAACGCTCTATAAACTGAGTTATTTTAGAATGCAAAGATAATTCTTCTGTACTTTGTTTGGGTAACACTTACTTCAGCTTCCGTGCACAGATAGTTGCAATACCTTGTATAGTAAATATTGGAAATTATTTTTGTATCAATGCCGAGTAAAAAGAAAAACAAAGTAGGTATCTATAGCAGTGATTCTTAACCCTATCTAAGTTAATTAAGAACGTTAATAACATATATACAAGGTGTCTCATAAACAGTTACGAGAGATTTAATGGGATATTCAGGTGCTGATGAAAAAGCGAACTGTACCTATAAACTTTTTATTTTTTATGAAAATGCATCTTCTTCGAGATGTGGACAATTTTACTATTTTTCGATTTCTCGTATGTAAGATATCTCCAATTGTTTTATAACATGTACTGAAGTGGCCACCGCCCATTTTCACACAGAATTTAGCTCTGCTGTGTATACTCTTCAAAGAATATATTGGAAAAAGGAGAAATTCCAAACCTTGATGTTGCAGGAAATTCAATTATACTCGAAAACAATGCATCCTATGCAAAAAAAGACAACGGCACCATTTGTCCCTAAATTATCCCTAGGTTTCAAAACCGTAATAATTTTTTTTAGCTTTTATTGGCGCAATACCTATTTTTTAATCAGATCACCCTATATGTCCGCCTACAATTGTTGATATCCTTATGTTGTTTCCAAGGTATTAAAAAGCCAAGAAATTTTAAATTAAACTTTGACATTATTTTTTGAAAAAGTTTAGAGATATTTTTCGCTGTATTTTAAATTTCTAGGAAACTCCTAAATCCTTCTCGTATTTCTTCGCGGAACACCCTGTATATACAAGGCGACTCAGTCGTGGAACTAACAATAAAAGTATGAATGAGGCGAACATATTTTTTATTAAAATGATTTTTCATAATTTCAGAAAACACGGATTGAAAACCACAGACCTATAGCTACAAACCAACAAAGCAATGCCTGTAACAAAATGTAAAAGATTTTGAAAAATGTTGAGACATAGTTACGTAACTGCTTTACTACTATGAAACTGCAGAACAATTAAAGCAAAAAAAATGAAAAATGGATGGAAAATTATGCAGCAGCCGAGGTCGCAAAAGAAAGGCCGAGAACTGAAGACTGAAAACTAAAAACTTTTTACACACAAGTATTATTTGAGGGTTTTAAAAATCACAGTGTCGTAAAAATAACTAGCTTGGTGTACAACCCTGCGAAACATCGTCCGCAACGTATTTCATGGAATGTGAAAAGTTCATGCTTTAATGTTTCATGAAATCAAGCTTAGTATCGAATTAAATGAAGTTTAACAACCTTTATCAAGCTTTAATAATTTACACAATCTTGCTTTTTCTAAATCCTAAACATCTAAAGAGACCAAAAATAATTTAGTGAACATATACAACGGTTTTAAATGGACGATGATTACCAAAATTTTTTTAGATTCTAACTAATACTAACCCGAATGCCTAGCAAAGAGATTTTACACGAAAAAGAAAATGTTTTATTCCAAAACGTTTTTGTCGTTTATACATGAAATAAACAAATGAGAAACTAATAGAAAAAAAAACTGGAAAAAGAAAACCACAGACAGGATACTTTTTTTTATGAATTGAACTTGTAAATGCTACTGAAAGTAGACAAGTGTGGTTATTTTTCTTTAAGATACACCTCAATACGGAAGACAACATTGATTTTTATGTATAAACAAAATAATATATTCAACCGCAAACATGGTTTTGGAATTTTATGTGTAGTCCAGAATATCTAAACCGCACAACAAGCAAGACAGAAAAGAATTTCCAGTAGGATTTAAAAGAAAATTGTATACAATTATCTAACAACTTTTATAAGTAAACTAAACTTTATTAAATAAAAAAATAATTAAAGTAATTCTAGTTTCAATTTTCCTCTGTTTTCCAAACTTAAAAATGTCCTAAGTACGGTCCTGCAATTGTCGCATTAACATTAATTTCAATTATCAGCTATCATCACGTTAATTAATAAAATCTGTATAAAATTCCATATTTAAATTAAATTAATAATATCAATTACAATTTACATAAATAAAAAAGGGACAATCATAATAAAAATAATCAAATTTAACTCGTGCCAAATGCGAGTGAATGAGTGAAATATCATTTACATACACACTTACCGAGCAAACCGGAATTTAAATGTAAATGACTTTTTCTCACATATAATGGTGTAATTAAAATGAGATTAAAATAAATTGCTTAGGATTAAATTGTGCAATTTTCCTTACATTAACATTTTTTATTTCATTACAAAATATTAACTTTCAGTTTTAAGTTCTTTAATATTTCATGGTAAATTAATGATAATTTTTATAAATTCTTACCAGGTTGCCAGTATACATATAATAAATAGCGACGCTGTCGGCGAAGGAATCGCCACCATCCTCTACATATCGCACCGGAAAATACGGCGCTCCTCCGGAAACTTATAAAGTTCAGCTATAAAACTTTTCTTAAGTGAATCTTAGTCTTTGACATTTGTTTTTCCTCACTGGGACTTTATTTGTTTTATTATTCATGTTTGCTTTTCAATTTAAAAAAGTTCATTTACAAAATTAAAATTTCTTTTTTTTCAATATTTTTAAAGACCACACACAAGTCACTAATTAACAAAAATTTGTACGGAACAAACATAAACCGTTAATCAAATTTCCTGTTAGAAAATGAACCGTAATTTCGGCCTCGTCTTGTACACGATATGACGATACATCAACCCGGAAATTGTCCCTCACTATTACAAACACAATAAGAACAAGAAGCTCCGGATCTACATCGCAATACCAATCAGTGTCGGAATGAAGATATAGATGGGGTGAAGAGCGTCAGAGATCGTGGGGGTTGACTAGAAGCGGGGTTGGGAGTATTAGCGGAGGGGAATTATGCCGACAAAGCCGAGTGGGGGTACACTAATTACTAACTCCGTTGATTACATGCCGACGGTACTTATACACATACACACATAGACACATACAGCACGTATGTTTTAAGAGACCAAGATGAAGTGGGTATTCACACCTTGACGAACCTGCGGATACTACATTAATAAGCTGCTCGAGATTGTCTATTCTTTAGCTTTTCCACTGGTAGATATTTATTTAAAATTTCTTTTATTATGGTGGATTAGTGGAGGTAGTAGGAGAAATCGAAAGGTATAAAAAAACAATCCTTTAAGAGGCAATGTTAAAAAAAAAAGAAACGAAGATTTTTCAGTATACTTTCAGGAGTTTTCTTACAATTTGATCGAAAGGAAATCATATTGTTCTGAACATGAAATTAATTTCTCGTAATAAATTTATTTTAAACTGGTCTTTTCTATAATTAAAACTTTGAAGTGTAACTGACCAGTTTCTTTACTATTTCATGTTGCGTAATTACTATACCATTAGGAATTTTTCTTCAAGTGCAGGTTTGTTAATTAATAGTAGGGTGAACAAGTATGTAGCAAACACAAAACTTCCTTAAAATCTTGCGTTTAAGTAAGTGAAATGAATAAAATCATATTGAACATAAGTAGATTAGTTGGAGTTAATATAGAAGACAAACGCTCGTTTTCAATCATCAAACCACTATAAGAAGCAGATCTTTAACATTTTCTTAATTAAAATATGGAGATGATAGTTGTTTATTAGCAAATCTACAAAAAACTATGAGAAGGAATGCTGAATGAATTATACAAACATGGTAAAGTCCATTAATCAACACCAGCACACTAACAGGAAACGAATGCATCGAAACTGTAACACAAACAAATAGTACAAAGTAAGACACAAAAATAAGATGAAGGAAACAACTAGATAACTTGTGTTTAGAATATTCCAGTTTTCAAAAATTTCCTAATTTTCTTCTTGTTAGTAATTTAATTCAGTTAAGTAAACTTCAATCGTTCTAGAAAGCACTTTTTAACTTTCTTCCTACGATTTCTGCTCTTCACACTCATCTTACCTTTCTTTCCACCTAAAAGTGTTTCTGTTAGATCTCTGACAATAGTTGATCGTTCTGTCCATTAAGCTTTTCTGTTTTTTTTACCAAGTGTTTCAACACTTAGACAGTGAACGATCTAAAGTTTGAACTGAGCAGTTTGCTAAATGCAGTAGTTCTATATCACCCCAATGCTTAGTAACTTGCACAGAAAATAAGGAAGTTAAAGTTCAGTCAACTATTAACTTCTGGCTTCTATTTTTTAGGTCAATACTTCTCAAGAGCTTTGTGTTAAAAATATTCTCATTATCTGAAAAGCCTTTCAGTATTTATTGAATTACGTTCAATCAGGTTTCAGATTACTTTTTAGGATTCTCTAGACATTTTTTGAATTTAAAGAAAGGAAAAAACGAAATCAATCAAGTTGTTCCTTTTAGGACAAAAATCTTCACCTTACTATTTGCTAAGAACATGAATGATATTCATTTGGAAAGATCGAAAACCTCAGCTTTGACCTGGGTATTAACTACCTACGTTCTTAGCTCAGTGGTTCAAGCACCCAGCATAGTAACCAAATTAGCGATTACTGTTCTTGGTTCGAACCCCTATGACGTTGAAGATTTACGAAAAAAGTAAATTGAAAATGCAAAATAATAAATCAATCTGCCCTTCTCAGGATGAATGCGTGAGAACGAAAGCAGAGTCAGTTTCTTAGACGTCGCGACAAAATATCGCAACAGCTACGTTCCAATTATTTGCATTTGAAAAGAGCTTGACCCAAAATGACATGATAATGTTAAATAAAAGGTAGTGAAACACGTAAACATACTTTCTATTCTAAAGTCGAGCCGGAGTTAGTCAAACTAACCTCTGTTGTGACATCATGCAGTTCAGCAGCTGATGCCAATAAGCTCGGTTATGCTGGGGACGCAAATAACTTAGGCGGACTTTGTGGGTATCCTGAGATAAACAAGCACACCAGAGGAAAACTGTTTTAGCCTGCCCGTGTGAAGACTAACAACCCTCCTCGCTGGTAAAATAAGGGATCGATGAACGAAGTACACATCAAAAAGTTAATGTCAAGAAAATCTAGCGTCATCTATTAAGAGAATTGTCTACAGTGGTAAGGACGTACGTTTAGAAAATATGGCACTTACGAAAGGAGTTGCACCAGAAACAAGTCACCCAGATGATGATGTTAAACAGCAATAATAATAGAAGTGAACAATGTTTTGTGATTGTCAAATATGCACAAGTTCTCAGTTTTTTGAAATGTTTAAATCATCTTGATCTCTATTTAAACCACACTTACTTGTCTTGTCCTCTCTTTCTGATTTTGCATGACTTTTTTGTGTAAGAAATGCGTATGTTATAACTAACTGCTTTACTGTCCAGTTTTTTAGTAAAACTCATCTTTTTTAGTGCTTTTTACAGAACGGTGTTTTCTCAATGAAAGATTTTTGTATAAAATCAAAAGCCAACTCATCAATGCGTTCATCCACTGGTCTTTTGAGTTTTGTACCTACCTGCGCTATAGACTTTACAAGAAAAAATATTATTATAGTTCTATTGAAATTGATTGCTGCCAAAGCTAGCAAGAAAATCTATGTCAAAACTGTGGAAAGTAAAAGATATTTTACAGCTCAAGCTTTGATTTTTGTTTTAACGGCAAAATGTGTTGTCTTTATGACGATTCTAGTTGTAGTTTAATTCTGTCTTCCTAAAGAGAATGAATAGATAAAGAGAAGAATGATCTCTTCTATACTGGCATGAATTTTGAGCAAAACAATTTTTGTTATGGCATATGGAAGAATTCTACATCAAAAGTATCAAAGAGAGGTTTGAAGTGTTAATTGGGCTATTGCCACACTGTTGCTGTATTTTGTCGCGATGTTTCGGAAGCTGACTCTGCTTCGTCCTGAGAAGGGAGGTTTGGCTTAATCCAGACTTATCAACTTTTAGACAACATATCAAGAGAGGAGACAGGTACAAGATTTATGAATAAGAATGAGAAGTGGAAAATAATTCAAAATCTTTCTATATTGGGAAAGCAGCCAGGATATTACCATCTCAATCAGCAATACCGTGCCTTGTCGATTTACATATTCATCTCGATACTGTCTAGTCGATTTCTGCCAGAATCAGATCATTTCCATAAAAATACATTTTTGAAATCTTAAAAAAGGCATGAAAAATGATTATGAGTTCAGACTTCAACTCTGCGATCTTTGAGCTAAATATTCTCTCTTATTGTAGTTAATTTTTATATTGATAGATTATACTGTTGATTGAAATTAATGAGAGATGGCGTTTGAGTGAGGTTTGCTAACGAATATGACAATGTCATCCAAATATAGAACCTCATGTTTGATAAGTGTGAATAGCAATCCTCAGAGTAATATAAATTTAGTTTTTTAAAAGTGATGAATCTATCATTAAACTAGTGAGACCTTCAATTACGAAGTTTCTATTGTTAAATTTATCTAAGATCTTCTTTACTGAAAAAACCTACAAACACTACAAAAATATAAGTTAGTTGAACTTATAATAAGTTTCAGGTCTTCAAATGTGTAGCACCACCACTGCAAGCACTGCAAAAGAAAATTCTCTATTTTATTAGAATTACCAAATAGGAAAATTTAAATATCAAAATATGCAATAAAATACTGCATTAAACAGTTTGCATGTCAGGCTATTAAGTATAAACTTAATGAGAATTCTTATGCAAACAGGAATCTATTACATTAACAAATAAAGTGTTAGAAAGAAAATTAGATATTAGTTAAATATGATTCAAGAAGAATAAATCAAAACTAGTATTTCAAAAATGTTATAGCAAAAAAATTTTGCAAACTCATTGGTAAATTAAATATTGTATTTAAGATATCATGAATGCTCTAAATAAAATCTTTATTTTTATATAATTAAACTCGAGAGAAGTTAAATAATTATTTAGTTATTCTTGTTTCTGTTTTAGAATGGATGTAACCGTATAGACTGCAGATCAATCATTTCTTGTCACGCGTGTTAATTTCCTTTTCCAATAGTTTTGTCACAGAACTTGAACTGTGTATAAACTTTGCTATTAACACTTCCTTGGAGACTTGCAAAAAGACAAGTTATTGATGAGGAATAATAATAAATTAAATGATTCTATTTGTTTTTCTTGAACGTTTGCCACCTAAATAAGTAAATAAATGCTTAAATGACATATAATAATGAAAAAGGAACATTGAAACGAGTATTTATTCTTGCCTTACCTCGTTGACAGTTAATTAGCTTCCACTTTCATCATTTGCTTATAAACAAGATCATAACAAGATTCTATTATAATTCTAAATTCCGAAAATATCCACTGCAACTTTATTATTTGTATTTTTTATACTATTCTGTCGGTATTTAACTTAACAAAAATAATAAAAGTAAGCATTAGAGAAGGGAATCATTGGACCGTTGCGAAATTCAACAGCGTATCTCTAATGAATATATTGTGTGAGGTCCAGAAGAGCGCTTTTATTATAGAATGTTCACTGCTGGTCTCTTCCTTTCATGCCATCCTGACTCCCGGTGCAAACGCTATAATACTCAATGCTATTTGTAAAAACTTACTGCCATATCTAATTGGAACCTTCCTAAACCTAACATTCATGGTTTTACAAGCTCAAATAAACCCTAAAATCTGTTTTTCTTCTGATACATTTTTATGACACCTTTTGTTGTTTACCTTTAAGAACCTCCACGATGGAATAGATTTAAATTTTACTTTCTTTTCTTTTTCTTTGAATACTTTTTATTTTCTTCGTCATCTGTTTAAAACCATTGAATGAAATATTTAAAGAACTAACTATTGTTTTGTGAGTTACAAATATTTTGGCAATCAAAATTATTATCGTTTAAGACACGGTTTGGATTTAAACCTTAACCAGATGAAGGCGGGCTTGTCGATTTTAAGGCGGAGTCTTAACATACTCCCACAATTCTAGCAGTTTTGAGATATAGAACCCAAGTATTTACTACCAAATACTTTTCTGATTGATCATGAATCTCTAGATATAAAAAATTTCTTCCCTTGTAACTAAATTACCTATAAAATTTGTTTTTGATAAAGTTTTAAAGCATTCCGCATCGTAATTGTTAAAATAGAACAATAAAATAAAAACCATTTTCGTTGGAATTTCATAATGAGAAAGTTAAACATCGTTTATGTTTATTTGCTTTGTATTTATTAAATTCTCCAACGAGAGTTTCAAATATAAACTCTGTTTTAGTTTACAAAGAGAATATAGAGAAGTTTAGGCCGCGGAATTTAATATCAGGAAAATTTAATTAATAGAACGAAGTTTAATGCCTGTGATATTTTGTTAAAGAAATAATTAGAATTCTTTATTCATTTAATTTTTAAAATTACTGGTTTTAAGTTTTATCAACATTTTTGCCTTCCCTCCCTTTAGGTACTTAAAAACTATTTTCCAAAAAATCGTACAAAATCATAAAATAAAATATCGAATTATTTAACTCGTTCCTTAATCTTCCTTCATAATTATATTTTTGATCTCTGTAGGGATTAAAAGTTCTAACTCGTTTAGAATCTGTAATTTATATTTCTTAATCTCTACAATGAATATTTAAAATTTAAATTAAATTTCTGAATGAGGTAGTATGCGTACATTACTCTACGTGAAGAATATTTCTTGCATTCAGAATTTTACTGTTCGGTGCCTATTTTCTAACATTTTTGCTCAAGTAATATTATTATTAATTATAGCCATTTTTGTTAAAGTATAAATGAGGACACTCAACTGAACACGATTTTCACAATAACGATTTAAATTTTGATAAAACCATGCTCAATAGATGGCATTTGTGTTCCGTATTTCCTGGTTCGACAGTTCCTGATAGATGTCTTCACGATGCTAAGTGTTAATCTGAGCAAAAGAGTTTTGATTTCCTGGCTAACTTTAGGTAGGTATCTAGTCAAAAACCGTAAATTCACATACATAAATGCATGTTCTCTCTTCTCTAATTCACTCAGAATCAATAAATGTCACACACGTTATGAGACAGTAAAATCTTCAGTCTTTCCAAGTAGAGAAACCCCGTTTTTCCATTTACATTTCTTCTATTTTTCAAATTTTTGTAAAATTGTTACTCTACTGTTTTATCGAGCTTTAATTATTTGGAAACTCGTGGTTATCAATTTTCCTGCTTTTTGTCTTTGAAATTCTCTTGCAATAATATTAATCCCCACTCTAGTTGAAACGATCATTGTAAGAAAAGAATTAAAGTGAGTTTCAGATTTCTTAAATGACGTAGAGGAGACTTTCTGAACACCTTGTATACTATAAAAGTTTACGTACACACGCAACATAGTTTAGAGATAGTTAAAGTTTACCAGTTGTGTTTGTGCGTTTAGCTAACAAAGGACTTTGAAACACTTTGTAGAGAACTCAGACTTAATTGACGTCACAATGAGTAGTGTCTTGCAGAATGTGACCAATAATTTTTAATTTATTTATATTTTGCATGCTGCATGCACCCAAGTAAACTGCTAGTTGTAAATCTGAATTACAAAAAACAGTAGTCTCACTTCTGATGCCGCTTTAGACAAAAATCACTGTATCTTTCAGTTAATGATCTGATCTGTCTTTGACACATCTTGATAACATTGTATCTAATAAAGGATAAACATCCAATAAGATGCCATAAAATGTCTTCCCACAAATAAATAAAATTTGTGCAAGCATTGACAAACATACCTCCAGACAATTGTTTCGTCCTCGTTTGGACTCATCAGTGGAAGATAATAAAAGACAATACTTGCCCGCTTCATGCTGGTTATATAGTAATCATCTTATTAGATGTTTATCCTTTATTTGATCCATATAAATTCCCAGTTGAGAATATCTGCTGTGAGTCTTATTGCAAAAGAGAGATGCGCTAATTCTCTGAGTATTAGTGATTGAACAAATACAGTGTCAAACTATTTAAAGTAATTTTGGTAGCTACCATAAGATACTTTCAAAACCTGGTCAAGTTTGATATATTTATCACGAAAACGTATACACTCTCATCTCGATGGCAAAACTATTAACATCTTTCAGACAGCTTTTCCGATCTCCACCTTTTTCAAGCGCACTAATAAAGTGTCACTCTGACTGAATTAATAAAACTGCTAGGTCCATGCAAAAAGCAGAAGGTAAATAAAACCCTTTATCATATCACCCAAAAGCTCCCAAATGCATTCCCAAGATCAGGAATAAACATTTTTGCCGTGGGCACTTACCAACAGCGTGAAAAACTCTTATCTGTCCAGCTTTGGTTGATGATTATCCTCACTTATTATCTTGAAAACAAAAATGTTTTAATGTTTACAATTTCTTAGTAGCCTTTCTGCAGTTGAAATCTTTTTATAATAAATAAATAAAAGCAAATAATTGATAAGTTTGTTCTGATGCTACAATGTAGCATTTTTTGCTAGTTACCTACTAAAGAAAACGTCGCTTTTTGTTACTGCTCTTATTTTTAAAAGTTCAAAATGATCGTGTCGTATTTTCATCAATTAATAAATGAATTTAAAAGAGAGCCATAAAAGTAGCTAGAATGGCTCTTTGTGGAATTGCAAATAGGGCTGGTAGAAGAGCTACCAGAGCTGTTTGCAGAACTAGTGACTGTTAAAAGTGGAATTTTGTTACTGCGATTAAATTTAGTACTTATTTGCAACGATTAATCACAAGGTAGTTCTTTTCTATTTTACTGTTAGTAATTTTACTAAAACGTATAATCAGTAAGCCTTGAAATCGAGATGCTTGCGTCTGCGACTCAGTTGCTCAATCAGCAGTTGTATGAGTAAAATTAAATTTAAAAGTAACGATCATTGACCGGTTCACTACCATTAGATCAGTCGATAATAAATAGATGGCTGCTATACGATAACTTTCTATTAGGCCAATCTACCACAGAATAAGATCTTTCGGCCTTCAAAACCAGGAATCTGTTCAATAAGATCAGGAATTAAATTCAATTGCGTTAGTGACAAAAACGTGATGAAAGGTGCGAACTTCAATATTGTTTTGGACAGAAGAGAGCGGTTACTCGAGGACTTATGATTTGGGGTGCCAAATGTCCAAGAGTACATTCTCTATGTCTTGGAACCTCTTACGTCACCCTATCTTCAGAAACTACAAAACCTTATTTTCCAAAGATTGATGCCAGACCCCATGCTACAGTTGTTGTGTATTAGAAGGTTCCTTCGTCAAGTTAATGTCACCGTTCTTTTATGGACAGTAATGTCACTCCTAATGCTTTACCCATCGAACATGCATGGGATTTGACAGGCCGAAGCGCTTTTCAGAAGTGAGATTTAAATTGCTCGGAACACCTTATTATAGGAAAACATTGACCATCTTATTCGAAGAGTTAAGATGTGCATTAATTTACGAGGATCTCCGACACATTGTTAAATCTGAAAGGTATAAACTTTTAAAATCGTTATTAGATTTTAATTTTCTAGTAATCTACATGTATCTAGTATGTAATTGATCACCAAAAAAATATTAAAACAATATGAAAATCTACTGAGTCTTGCATTTTTAGTGTCACAGAGTTTATTGTCTTTTCTTCCTTCTTAGTATCTTAGATAAGGTATTCCAGAGAATCTCAAAGAACAGACTGCCACCTTCAATATTCTCTCACAGATCCTATACGAATCTAGCAATTTCAGTAAATCTATCTAATCATTTTCCTGCTATCTAATGTATTCTCTTCAAAATTGTTGTTTCCTATCCTACGCTCAGAGTCAAGTTCTAGTATTTCAAAAGTCTTCAAAAATGTACGCTTATGTTCTCATGCTTAGGGAACAGGTCTGACCGGAGTTTTAGAATTTTGGGGTAGCTGCTTTTCTCTTCCATCACTTATTATCAGCAAAAGATGCAAAGGTTAGTATAATGATAAATCGAAATAAGCCAATCATTTGTACGTTTTATCTTTATGCAACTAAATCTTCCTTATTTATTTATTTTTAAAGTCTTCTTTTTGATGGACAAACTATACTATCAAACTGTAGCTATTTCGTGGTTGAATAGAAAAATAGCTGTAATATTGTTAAAAGTTCCTCATTGTACAAAAGTACTCAATACTGGTTTCAGCAAAGCCCAAAAATATCTGCTCCATAATTAAGACAGCTACTGCTAGAGTCACCGGGTCTATATGAACCTTCTCCAAGCAAACTTTAAAAATGCGCTTCATCTCTTTTTAGAATCGTGGGGCACAATCCCGCATAAAAATAAATTTGAATAATAGCAAAGAAGTTTGATTAGCGGTAAACACACACGGCAACTATGGCTACTGCAATAATAAGATATCTCATGATAAATCAAAGCTCAGGTCTTTTCATTCAGTGTGAAGATGACACCTGTAACTGTTAACAGAATCTTACATCTGTATATACGGTGCAACTTTTGACCAACTCACGATTTTGGTGTTGTAAATTGATATTGAAACTGAAGGTTTTGATTAGTGAAGGAAATGACTTTCCGAACATCATACTGATACGGAGTCTACGATTTTACGTCTTTATCTAAAGAAAAAGAATGTTAAAGTAACATTTGTAAGTATTCTTTTGAAGATAAGCAATATTACGTAAATACACTTCTTTGATATTTTCATCTAATTTGATTAATGTGGTTCCTTTAGGTAACTCAGAACAATTGCATTATAGGTTTTTTAATGCGTTTGGGGCAACTCATAAATTAAATCAAGAACGCACATAATGCAGTACATACTTCTGCGTTAAGTAGCAAAATAATCATTTATAATCTACATTGCTTTGATAATCGCAGAAGAATTGCTGATATGTAAAACCATTACTTCCATTCTGTGCCAAAAAAAATGTGAATATTTTTCCTAACATTACTTAAAAGTTGTTCTGAGACTATCGATGATATTTTTCATGTACTCTTACAATAAGTTAAGTAAGCTACGAATGTCATTGTAAATGACACTAATAAATGTGACTGTATCTAAATTTCATATTAAATTCCTAGTAGCTATACATAAAGATCATTTGTAAAAATCTTGAGTACATGCCAACTATAATAAAAAGATCTTTGAAAGATAACCTTTCACGAGCAAATGGTTTTGATGATAAATCTACTGTATGTGCTAATTTTGAGAGGACTGACAATGAAAATGAAAAAATTAGTTTTGAGAAGTACCTTCAATTGGTGAAAAATCCAACAACGGGAGGTATTACAACAAATATTCCTGACCACTGGGGAAGCTGTGTTGTAAGAGGTATTTTCACCATTTTACTATTAGCCTACTTCTGGTATACAATCTACATGGGTCCGTTTGCGATTATGTTGACAACGTTAGCTATACAAGTAAAGTGTTTTGCAGAAATCATTGATATAGTCCATAAATCTTATCCTATAAATGAATTGCCTTTGTTTAGATTAACGTCTTGGTATTTTCTTGTTGCTGCAAACTACTTTTGTTATGGAGAAACTCTAGCTGATTATTTTAACGTTTTTATTGGCAAAATCTATGTGTTAAGACTATTAGTGAATTACCATCGATTTGTATCGTTTTGTATGTACTTTGTAGGAATTATGTGGTTTGTGTTAAGTTTGAGAAGTAAATATGACATGCATCAATTCTCACTACTAGCATATACTCATATAGCCTTACTTCTAATCGTCGTGCAGTCTTATATGATTGTCAAAAATATATTTCAAGGATTAATCTGGTTGGCTGTTCCAGTTACTTTGGTAGTGTGTAATGACATTACAGCATACATCTTTGGCAAGACTTTTGGCAAAACACCTCTGATAAGAGTATCTCCAAAAAAGACTTGGGAAGGATTTATTGGAGCTGCCGTATCTACTGTTATTTATGGAATAGTAGCTTCCTATATTATGTGTCATTATTCGTATTTTACTTGCCCAGTTGAATATGTAGAAGAAATGGGAAAGATCGAAATGAACAATAATTGTGAAACAACATCAACGTTTGAATTAAAAAATTATACTATATCTCTTAATATTCTTGAACTCTTTTACGCTACTGCCAGTTTTCTTATTTATCCATTTATTTTTCATTCTATTGTATTATCAGTTTTTAGCAGTGTAATTGCTCCATTTGGAGGATTTTTTGCTTCGGGTTTCAAGCGAGCTTTCAAAATAAAAGATTTTGGAGAGACAATTCCTGGACATGGGGGTATCTTAGATAGGTTTGATTGCCAATTTTTTATGGCTACTTTTGTTAATGTTTATATTACAAGTTTTATTAAAAATGCTACACCAGAAAAAATATTTAATAAAGTTTTATATTTAGAACCAGACCAACAACTGCAATTCTTTAATATGCTTAAGGAGTCGTTAAAAGATAAACTATAGCGAGAATTACAGTTTCTACTTTTGTAAAGTTTAGTATTTCACAATGTTTATGTTGCAATAAAATGTATTCCAACAGATGTTTTGTTTTTATTAGAATATAAAATTTAATTTCAGTTTGTAACTATAATGCAGAATCTTACAAATAGGTTTTACGCTAACTTATTTGCAAAGTTTTTAGATCATTGAAAATAAATTTCTATTTATGTAATAGGATTTTTAGTTCACCAGAATTAAGAAAATGTTCATTATATAATTCTATTGAGAAATTTACAAAATTTGTCTAGATAAACTATATAATCCGTTGGTCTAAATATTGCAAAATCAAAAGTAAAAAGTTTCCAGGTATCGTAATGCAATACACTTTGGGCTAATCCATTACAGCCAATCACAACAGTTCCAGACTTGCGAACCTATGTGGATAAAAAAAGAATCCGCGGTCTGATTGTTTTTACAAATAGAGACCATTTCTAGATATGTAAAGAGAAGTTTCTCAAGGCATTGAGTTACTTTTTTTGGTAATCGAAAATGTATAAACCGTATCTAAACCCATCACATGAATTCGTAAAAATACCCGCCATTGCATTTAAAAACTTGGGATTTTCAAAAAACTCCGAAAGTAGAAACATCAGACTTACATCACGTTGCATCTTTGATATGTTTGATACCAAACGCTTATTTGGTTTGTGATAATAATAAAATCATGACTGAATCACTCTGTATCTTTCACTCAAATACTCAAATATCGTAGCTGTATTTGAAGAAATCAAAGAGAGACCAAGCTTAGAAGCTCCGTTTGGACTTATAGATGTCCCTGTACAGGAAAGATTAAATAAAGTTAAATGACGTCATTGAATCAATTGATTTGTTTATCAGCACTCTACTATTTACTACTTTACTTCGAGGTGAACAATCTGAGTCTACAGTGCAGAGGAGGATGGTAAGTCTCTGAAATCATTTAGTATAGAAACATGAGTGAGCTTTTGGAAATTCGAATACAACCTTTTACTTTATCAGAAAAGAACAGTATTGGAAAACATTAAGAACATTTTTTCATAAGAACTATCTTATTTATTTGCTTTTGTACCTGGTTTCTTCCGTGTTTTAGAAAAAATCCTACAGTCGTATACATGGCTAAAGTGAACACGGGGGTACGGTAAAATCTGTAGTCTTTTTGCAGTCAGCAAATTTAGTATTAACAAACCTGATGTACTCTCAAGTTCTGTTTTATTACAAGAAAAGCTTTCGACTTGCATGCTGTAATAAAGTTTCTGCTTTCATTTTGTAGTTACGATCTTATCATTCTTCTACAACATGAATAATTCTATTGTGTCGACCCTAATTTGCAATGTGGTGTTGAACGAGAACGAGACCAATGCAGTCATACTTTGATTTCAATTTAAAAAGATTCTAACTTCTAAAGGCTGGTATACATTATTAGGTATTTTTATTTGATTACATCAATTTGATTTAATCAAAGTAAAATCTAATGATTTATTATTTGCCAATTATAAAAAAGTTTTAATGTCATTAGACGTCAGCTGTCAAGTCAGTTGTCGCGAGGTTCAGTGTCAGAAATAGTATGAAAAATAAAAAAAAAAGTTTGATTCTTGAAAAATCGAATTGAAAGTTAAATCATTCATCAAACGGTATAGCTCAGACTGAAAATCGAGAAATATAAAGAACCAAATATTATAATTTGACCATAAAATCTTAAATCAAATATAAGATCTAATAATGTAAACTAGCTTTAAGCAGGTCGGTAAGCTTTCGGATTGTCCAGGCTGCCTTGACGTTACGCCCCGGCTCTGATGACTAACAATAAGTTGAGCGGGTGCCTATGAAATTTTAATAATGGTTTCAAAGTTATCTTATTTGTTCCAATTTTAACCAGAATGAATCCTGGACAACTCAAATACCATAGCTTTTGGAGATGCCTACCATGCTGTGACCAAAAATTCATTTTTCATCACACCCTAACATTTTGCAAAATTCACATCGTCATCAAGATTCATGTGCCTTTACCAGGGTGTGCAGTTAAACCATCTTAATTCTCAATTTTCTCTTAAATTTGTAGTTAGATGAGTATCCATCTAGAATTGATACTACTACTTCCTTTGCTTATTATTTAAAAGCGTCATGCAGGCTGGAGTGCTATAGTTTACTCGAGATTTCCTTATTTTATTTTAATAAAATTTGGGAACTCACTTGGATGAGATCCCAATTATAGAGTTTTACAGATAAACAAAAATAGTTTTATCATTGTGAATGATTATATAAGTTAATCTTTTTTAAGTTTTTAGCACACAAACTACGTTTATTACAAGAGATACAGTGGAGCTTTAGATTTGGGAAATGCACCAAAATTGATGCTGATCAATAAGATTAAAAGGTAGTATTTCCAAATAGTTCACTTAATAATACACCCGGATTTTAACTTCTTTCTACTTTTTTTTACATATAATCACTTTTGTTCATGACTGTACACATGTCTGTCTTTAAAATAAAAATTGTCAGAGTCTTGATTCGAATTACATTATTATTATTTATTATCTTCAATCAATTTATAATAATATGATAATTTGCAACCGGTTTAGCAAAGGTGCTTTGTGGGTTGCTAATTCCAATTAAATTTTCATTGCTTTAATAATAATTGTATTTTTCTTTCTTTCTTTACCATGAATGGTTATAATCAATATAATTGTTTTTTCTGATTAATCATTTTCTAAACTAAAACAAAAAAGATTTCAGTTCAAATCGAGAATTAAAAAAAATTGTTGGCAGATTTTAAAATTAAAATTAAAACAAAACGGAATTTACAAAAAACAATAAAACAGAAGTAAATTAAAATAACCCAAAATTTTACGAGTAAGGGTCGAATCTTTTGAATTCCCACGCAACTTCTAAGCGCGTACACTTCACATTAAAAGGTGAGAAGTTGTAACAATAGTGAGCTTTTGACACATCCACGCCCGATGTCTCAATTGTTCCATTAGCAGACTTTTCATTTGATATTATCTCTTGCTAATAAATTAGACACCTATTACTTGCAGTTTAACATTTAATAATTGCGTGGGAATATTATCTTTACATCCTGATATTGATGCTTACGATATATGGTCAACGCTTCTTTTTTTTGATAGACACTAATCAAAATCTGATTTTTGATTTTATAAGCTTGAAAACGTTCTGGATTGTCTGAGGGGGATATTGTAATACTTGATTCTTGAATATGTTTAAATATCTAAAGAAATAAAATTATAAAGGCATATTACATACGAGGCAATTCGAAATATTCTAAGAACACCCCCGTACTGTGTTTAGTGCAAGTCTAATTTGGTAGAATCAGAAATTGATCGTCTAACAGATACCTTGAACATTTTATGTGAGTGTGTTGAAAATCGTAATTTAAATCTGAGGAAATTACGAAATGGATGCCCTCGAAAATGAATGTCTTAAAATACATTGTTTTAACTCAATAATAAACAATGTAAACAACAAATAAAGGTTGTCGTTTTCCTATTATAATGATCTTTGTCCTAACGTCTCGTATTGAGCGTTAATCAATTTCGACATGAATTTTTCCCAGTTTTTGGAATAATCGTTTCCGCGGTTTGAGCTTTCCACGCATTGTTGTAGACTACGCTGCTGCTTAACGAAACCCAAAAAGTTTCAATCGGACGTGTCTGTAAAACAATGGGTGGGTTGTCGGTGTTTGAAACAATGGGTACTATGTTATGCCTTTCCAACAAATATAATAGAACGAACCAGCTAATACCGTAATTAACATGATGAGTACTATTTATAAAATCTTCTAAATTCGAAAGACATCTAGAGAGACAGTCATATCAGAAACGTTGAATCGACAGGACAATCTTTGAGTAGATATATCAATTGTATTTCTTGCACTCTCAACTATCCTCTGAGCTGTTAGTTGAGATAACTTTTGTGAGGGACCGGTTTTAGGTAAATTTAAGCAAGGCTTACTTCCTTTTCATTCACGCATAGTATGATAATGGACTGCCCGAAAAATATTTTCTTGTCTAAAGACTCTAACAATTTCGTTTTTTGGCCTTTTGCCTACTAACGTCTAAATTCTCTTTCTTAACCCTATTGTATATGCCGCTATTGCCAACGTCAAAACTGGGAACCAATTATATAATAAAGAAATTTGTCCAGAAACTTTTCTTGCTAGCAGTCGTTGAAACCTTACATTTCTTGAATCTCAATTGTAACCGTAAAGTAAAAACATGCTAGAGAATCTTTTCTCTCCAGTGCTTTAATTTACAGATAAACTACTTAGATCAGGGCAAAACTGTCGAAACGGCCATACAATGCTTTCGGTGCACAAGTTAAAAGTTCAGCAGTATACTTCGCCAGTATATAAATGTGCCATTATCATTGAAATGGCCTTCTCATGTTTTGTTTTATAACAATTACTTTTGAGTTTTTGTTAGTTTGTAAAAATCAACGTGCTTAGAACCCATATATGGTTCAAATCTTTCTTATTAGCCAAAACCATTTAACCAAGCCGTACATAAGCTTTTATGATAATAATAAAGCTTGTAATAATAGTAATAATAAGATTAAGTATTATATTTACGTGTTTCCTATTATCTCTGTTAATGTAGGCGATTTCGCCCTTAAAAACGGACAAAAATCTTTCTGAAAGCGGTCCAAATCAGAACACAGAACGAAGGTCTAAGCAAGATGATTGATTGTTGGTAACCAATTTGGGCATGTTTTATTATTTACATTTATAATTCTTTTTCTAGACTTATAGTCAATTTGCTAAGCGAGTAAAACGCAAACTTTGTTTTATTTTGTCAAATCTGAACTGTGTTGTAAAATCTAAATACGTGGACTTTCTATAGTCTAATAAATTATGTAGTGCTTTCGTTGAACAACGTTACTCTTAGCCTAAAAGCATCCCGGGGTGGCGATATTATTTTAATTCTTGAATTCACTAAATACCTTTTAGTTCAATTCATAGTTACAAGTATTGCCAGCAGCTTCCAATTTTGCTCAGTTCTTTTATTTTTATTTATATTATCCCGTTAGATCCAATTGTGAATGTAAAAATGATATCAGAGGTCGTATAGGGCAATGCAATAATTTATTCATTCCTTTGTTTTTGTGTCTAGCTTCCGCTCACCTAACCGATGAAACGTGGAAATTAAGAACATCAATTGATTGTTAAATCAATAGAATTCTTAACCTCCCTGATGTTACTTATACTTCACCTCTTTCAGTTCTTATTTAAAATTTGGAAACAAGTAATTCAAATTGAAACAAAACAGTGCTGTTAAAATGAAATAAAGTGTTAAAATTCCTTTGGATTGTTTTGTCTTGGTAAATAATATACGATTCCTTGGTAAAGAAATCATCCAAATAATCTAACCAGCACTCCTGGATGTTTCTGGCCAGAATTGCTTCCTCTTTGATTTACAAAGAAATTAGCATCTCTTATTAGTGGAGGAAACAACCACTAGCAAGATAAATCTAAATGAATCTTTTGTTTTTCGTATCAACGAAAGATTCTCCTCGTTCTCCCAATATTTAAAGAACAAGATTTACGTTCCTAAAACCAGTCGGAATTTCTGAATCCTAGGTCCTCGAAAGTTTAGAAAGATTTATTTGCAAAGCAAAACAGTATATACAACAGCATGCTGCATTGTTTATTTGTTCAGGTTTTGATCAATAAAACTGGACGTTGATACTTACATTAAGGTCATGTAGCATAGGTACTATACCAAACTGAACACTGAATTTGTAAATTTCTTTCCGTTCTTCTGTTGCATAAAGAGATTTATTACATCACATAAACGGTAACGGTAGAATTCGTGCTTTTTGGCTCATCCTGCATCATTAGCGTTATTTCAGTCTATAAGTTCTTTTTTCTTTTAGTTCAGTTTTGTTTACTTTGAAGAGCAATTCCCATACGTGATAAGGCTCCTACAGTTTTTGACAGAGGTCGGAATTCGGATCTGAAAGAAGTCGAATCAGAAATGGAATCAATAATATTTTAGGAAGCAGAATTGGAATCATTAAAAACAAAAACAATGCAACCGGAATTCATATCGAAAACACTAAAATAAGATTTATTCATACCCAAATCAGTATCAGAAGCAGAATCAAATCATTTATACCTGCTCCAAATCAGTAAACCAATAATGGTTACAAGAAATGTTAAAACCGGAATCCATATCTTTTTAGCTGTTCCTAAAAGTATCGAAATCGGAACCACTAGAATTATTTTTATAGTTTCGGAATCAGAATCGGAATCTCCAAACCGTAACGGTTCCGACCTCTGGTTTCTGAGTTTAATCTGAAAATATGGATTACACAAAAAAACATGAGAATTAGGTCAGGGCTATAGAATCAGTGTTTGAGAAATTCCCATTTTGCCAAAGCTGGGCAGTATTCCAAATATAGTAACTCTGCTATGTAAATGAATGAATCACTGGGTACCGAAAATGCTTTCGCCTTATGTACCATCAAAAATAATTTCTTGA
This sequence comes from Ignelater luminosus, assembly GCA_011009095.1. Classification (NCBI taxonomy): domain Eukaryota; kingdom Metazoa; phylum Arthropoda; class Insecta; order Coleoptera; family Elateridae; genus Ignelater; species Ignelater luminosus. Next base: position 135,400 of record VTPC01091184.1, read on the forward strand.
AACAAACCCCAATAGATGTCCACATTACTATTTACAAAGTAAAAGGCAATAATATTTAGAGAGAAGTACACTAATTTGCGAAAGAGATCTTAGGGTCTAAATACCGTAGTTTGGGGCTAAATTGATAGTTTTATTTTTTATTTTGAGCGTAGAATTTTACTCGTTAGTTAAATTTTCATGTAAAATTAGTATTCCTATTGTCTTCGTATTTTAAATAGATTTCCACACACAGAACATTAACATAAGTCGAAATATTTGCAATATAGAAGAAAAAGAAAATGAACAATTTCATACCTTGTTTGGGGCGAATTTGATCGTGCTTGTTTTATAACACATAAATGTTGCAGAAAAGATAGGATATTGATCAATCTGACCCCGGTTTAAATATGTTAGTTGGTTTAGGAAATATTCTGCTGAGAACTAGTCGGGGTCAAATTGATCACTAGTGTGAAATTGATCAATTCTTAAGCGCTTTTTGATTACTACAAAAGAGACTTTTATATGCAAAATTTGATTTATATTAAGACAAAGAACGAATACATATTACGTAATACAGAAAAAGGCACTCTCACATCGTATATATTAACAGAAACAAATATTAATCAGTATTGGAAACTCAGTGAAATATTATACCTCTTTTACATCAATATTATTTTTGAATGTGTAAATATCTTCACCATCACAGTTTTTTAAATCAGGATTTGGAAGAACAGCTATAATATCACCATTTCCAATTATAAATTCGTCATTCTTTACAGCTTTGAATATATTTCGTGTGCTATTCACAGACTTCATACCCAGTACTACAATTCCTTCATCTGTTGATTCTTCAATTATTGCAACATACCTATATGTTGTTTTTTTTTCTACTTCCTCCTAGTACTTTAACCAACAAATATGTTCCTTTTTCTAAATTCTTATTTGCTGAATAATATTCAGATTCGTCTCCGGTTTCTTCAGTAAGCTCGTTGTCAGAATCGTCGTGTAGTTGTAGTCCTGTTTCATCTTCTGAAGTTGATTCATTAGGAGCGGTTACACTTTTACCTGGCTCTACTTCAAGTCTTTGTCTTTTAATGTTCCGTCTTGAAGGTGTAGCCGTGAATCTTTGTTGTTGTAAGTAGTTTACTAAAACATTGTTAACAGAATTATTGTCAATGTCATCTCCTGGAATCTTATTTAAAACTCGTTTTGGATCTAAAGGTACGATTCCAGTGGCTTTAAAAGAAGCGATTAAATCTTTTTTAATGGCAAAGGTACCACCTTCCCCTTTTTTATCCATTTCAATTAGAGATCTAGCTAGTAATTGACCAAAATCTTTTTTATCGATTGATGTATAAGGCGGATGTGACTGCTTCCATCTACATAAAGTTGACCTCCACGATGTCTTAAATGCTCTAAAAAACCCCACATCTAAAGGTTGTGTTAGATGTGTAGAGTTTTTTGGTAAACAAACAAAAGCAATATTGTTCTCTTCACATAACCGCAACACCTCATTGGTAAAATGAGATGATAAATTATCACCCAGCAAAACTTTTCTACCTTCTAGTTCTTTTGCATGAGGTAGAAAACACAAAGTGAACCAGTCACTAAATGTTTGGGCGTCTATCCATCCATGATGTGTGCGATTATATCTAGACCCTAATGCACAACATCTTTTGTTGCAGCAAGGACGCCCTTTGGGGCCGTTCTCCGTCCACTGAACCCACAGCTTTTCAGATTTATAAATAACGTATGGAGGTAACAAATCGCCTGATGCCGACCCACACATCATTACAGAGGTAGCGCTTTTCGTAAAATTACATATTCTTTCTGGGTATTTAGTACCACGCCGAAAGAGCATCTTTTTATTCCCTGGGTTGTCTTGCAAATTTGTCTCGTCGTAATTAAATATGTTGCACGGTGGAACATCTTGCAATATTTTACGTAAGTTGCTAAAGTAATCTGTTATAGTTTTTTTAGAAACAGAAGCTCGAGAACGTTTAATATTAGCAGCAAGTTTTTTTACAATTGCATTATTATGTCGTTTAATTAGTGAATACACCCAATCATTTCCTGGCAAATTATTTTTAAATGACGTAATAGTACGGCCCTGACTATCCAAATAATTTTTTGCTAATTGCCTTAGATCGGCTGTTTCTAACGGAAATCCCCATTCGCCACAAGTACTTGCAGCAGAAGGAAAAGCTTTTTTTTCGTTAAGTGTAACGACAGTTTGTCCTCCATTTTTTCTTATATGACGTATGGTACTTATTGTGTAGTGTACCATACGATATTTTGTATTCTCTAGCAGCTTTACGCAAACTCCAACCGCTTTCAATTACTTTTGATAAGGCCTGCTCGACATTCTCGCTACTGTAGTCTTTGTATTTTCTGGCACCTAATTTTCTCTTATATACACGTACCATTGTATTTACATTAGTCTAAAATAAAAAACAAATAGATACAGCAATAGAAACAACAATCAGCTAAGTAAAAAATGATGGGGCCAAATTGATCAGTGATCAATCTCACCCCTCATGTGTGATCTATTTGACCCCGCCATCTTAGTCCCAAAATTCCCGCCAACGTGTAAAGTTTTCCACTTTTATAATCTAGTATTCAGGTTAACGATAGATCAACTAAAACGTATATTTTGCGAAAATTACAAAAAATATTCTCAAATAATACTTACCAATGAAAGTTCCTAAGTATGCAAAAGGTGTCAATTTCACACTATAAATTTCTAATTCTTGTTTTATAAAAATAATTGACAAAATGATCGATACAATAATGCACGTCTCACAACTGAACCTTCACTCATTGAATGTAATAAACGCAAGCGCAAACAAAAGGGTATATATGGTATTGTATTTGAAAATACTTGGCGGGGAACTAGTGATCAATTTCGCTCCCGGAAATCAAACTACGGTACCTATTTGTCCCACATTGTTTCCAAAGATTCGGAAAAATTTCAGAGGTCAATTTACGTTTTCTATATATCTTTGGTATAGTGAAATGTGCTGATCTTCTAAGTGGTAGATGCCGAACTAATATTATGTAGTATGTTAATTCTGAAGAATCTTTCGATTTATGGTAAGACGTAACCAGTAAAATTCAATCCTTTTAGAATGTTTGCTACTATGGCTTCCACAAATACAAGCAAATCTGACAAGCATGATACTTGTCTGGAAAAAGTAATTCTTGCAATTTGTCTCTATCCTGAAATGATTTTAGTGTTTATTGGAGAACAAACTCATATAAAAGCCTTCTCCCAAAAAGTGATAAATTCCAAATTAGCAAAGGCTAAAGCAAATTCAATTATTTTGTAATATTGGCATAATATGTATTTACTGCTAACAAGTAGAATGATTAAATTTAAAAAATTAAGAAAAGTTCATGTTGCTGTTGCCACATGCAACATTAAATTAAAATCTTTACGATTATTTACATAATTTAACCTAAATAAGAATTCCATTATAAACTGTTAATAATCATACTGAATTTTATACGTTCAATAAGTTTCCAATAAATGATAATTTTATAAGCGGCCGTAAGGGAGGTATAAAAAACTTAATTTACGGTTACTCCGTGTGAGGTCCAGATTCCAGATGCGATTGTCCCGCCCCCAACACCTCTTCGTCGAATAACTTGAAATCACCAAACACCATATTTTTGTATTACATTTATTACATATTACATGATAACATTTGATTAAAGTAGAAGTAGAAAACCAGAATATTAAATGCGGTGTGTAACTTTCTAAAGCTTTAACAAGTCACTTACCGACTGACTACCTCTCCTTTTATTTTTGTTTTGTAAATGAATAGGACAAGAAATATCACACTGTTAATTAACTCCTCTGACCACAACCAGTGATTTTTAAAGTAATACCCCTTACATTATGCTATTTCTCACACCTAATGACCGCCCACTTCGATGTATCTTTCTGTTAGATTAGTTGCTACAACCCATATCAACTTATAACCAACAACTGCTGTCTGGGTCTATTATGAAGCGTTAAAAATAAAATTCTCACGTAGTTTGACCATTACGCTTCTCAATTTAATATTAACATCTTCACTAAAAATTAATCTTCTTTTTTAAACAGTCTATTAGAAAATAAAAATACCAGACATTTTTCAGCTACTTTGAGTCATTTTCAATATCCATTTTTTGTCACAAACAAAAAAAGTAGAAACTGTTCAGCATATAATCAAATGTCAGATTACTAATAGAAAGATAAAAGAATTTGTTCCCCTCGGTCAACGATTTCACCGTGGAACCCGACAGTCAGCTTTATGCCCGTGGAAACAAATGAATTACCAGACGCCCCGACCGCACAAAAAGCGTTCAGAGGTTTGCACTAAAAGGTAATTAGTTGCAGAAGAAACGCTTTTGCCTTGGGTGACCAGAGAACCGCGCAATGTGACCTCATTAGCTTAGTTCACGTTCTCATCGCTAGAATGTGCTTTCTTGTGGTTTTTTGTTCAAGAAAAGAAGAATAAAAAATTATCGAATACGAACTTTTAATTACCTGAAAATGATCACGATATTAAAAACCATGATAATATTTATTAATAAATTTGTTTCTTTTTGCCTTTAACATTATTTTCGATGAAAATGTACACATCGCGATATCTAAAAATCTTCAAGTTAAAAGTGTTAAAAAGGTGCGCTTTAAAGTTTTCTGCTTCATAACGTAGACTTTTTTAAGTGTTATATGGTCCTCTGTGCCGGTTGAATATGTCTTAATTGATCTTACATATATTAACCTGTTTTTGCGATTAACTACATTCAAATTTGTCTCTGAAACTAAACCTATCGCCTGGTTGCATTCCGATATTATTAGTTATCGCCGCAATATAATAAAACTTGAAAGATTCCTACATAGTACTTACCCCTACTATATTTAGATCTATAGTAATTTCGATTATTTCGTCTAATTCATTTAAATCTTGTTTTTAAAATGTAGAGCTGATTGTCATTTTCAACCATTTATAACCTGAAACATTTTAAATATTTAAATTATTTTAGCGAATTTTTTATATTAGGCGGTTAGAAATGTGTACTTTTTAAGATTGCAGATTTTTCCAGGTCAAGATACTTAGATTTCCTAGGCATCGACGAATAACTGATATTTCCGGTATAAGTTCTTGATGTTTATTGAAGTTTAACTATCATACATAGTGGTAGCAGGCGTATAGAACCTTGGAAAGATTTCAAGCAGTACCTAGAAGAACTTGGTATTACTCGACAGGATCTAGTAGTATTTGGGAAGAATATTAAAGTAGGACTTTGCAGTACCTGACAATACTTAGGTATATATAAAAGGAGTCTTTAAAACTAAATCAGTTTAATAGTACTTTTGTAGTTCTAACAAGTACTGCTTTCTTCTGCCAGATCCTGCAAGCTACTGTCAGATCTCACGAAGTATCAGGTCCTGACAAGCACTATAAGGTTCAGCCAAGTACTGCCTCAAATTCAGCCGAAGCTCTTTACATCATCCCCGATACACCCTTGGATTATTTTAAATTGATCTGAGTAGACCAAGGTTAAGTACAAGATTTCTAAGCACTTTTATTTTTTATGGGACGCATTAAGCGATGCTTAAACAGTAAAAGAGTGGTAGATATCGTGCAGTCTAAGAACTACATGTACGTCATCAACGAAAATGCGCCAAGTATGACGTCATTAAAATTGCAGTGGCGTAACATGGCAGTTCTACAATGTTAGTTAATTATAAGTTATTAGATATCGATTATTACTCCTCTATATCAGTGAACTTGGACTGATCCGACCTATTTTCGTAAACTGCGCATAACGTCAAACATGACGTGATATGTAGTTCTTATAGTGCACGATGTCTATCGAGCTATGGCAAATATAAATTCTATGTCCCCATTTATGGTTAAGAGTTTGAGGATATGCCGAAAGTTCCCGCCGACTGAAGTTAATTGCAAAGGAAAACTGTAAGAAGATAATTGCGCTTATAAATAATTGTCCATGGGGCGCTCAAATAGTGAAGATGACACTGATCTTTCATCTAGCATACGTAACACATAGCCTAGTCATCATATCCCATGCGACTTAATTTCTTCAACCTCTACTAGTATGTAACCAAGATTTTCTAATATGCCTTTGTTGTTGTTTCTGTCAGTCGTACACGTCAGTGCACTTCTTTCAAGTAATGAACCTTGCATTTCTTGTTTGGGGGTATAAACTACTGATAGACAATCGCTCGTTGAAGGCGGTTCTTATATTATTTCTTATAAGTTTTCTCTTACATTTGCATACATTACTTTAAAAATCATGTATTACTTGCATATGATAGCGTAAAATTAATGACTTTTATAATGCGTTAAATATCTTAACTGTTCTTAATAAAGATTTTGAAGTAAGATTCCCCCTTTCAGCAAAATTAGGCTTGTATAAGAAAGTGTTTCTTTGTTTGGGGGTACCATAGGCAGATGTTCTCCGATATGGCCCAAAGCCGGCTTATATTTTTATCTTTTTTCCCGTTGTATAATTTACTTTAAAAACCATGTCTTACCTGCATGTGGTACCTTAAGCTTGATTATTGTCCTATAAACCTATAATTTAGCCGTCCTCCAAAAATTGTTTGAAGTAACATCTCCATTTTTAACATAATTAGGTCTGTGTCGTGAAATATTTTAATTAGGGATTAGAATAGATTAGCTACTTATAGACGGTTATTTACCGACGGTGATTTTTGTATTCTTTTAATTCTGTTCTATATGCATAATCTACTTTGAACGTTATATCTTACATGTGGTACGGTAATACTAATTGTAATATTGTAATCTTAACTGTATGTAGTCCACTGGTTGCTATTACTTTGGCTCAGTTGGTTTCCTATTAATTTATTGTACCCTTCCAATATCATTTCTTAAAACATGCTACTAATATTGTCCCAACATGCATATGCCTATACTGCAATATCTGTGTATTGTAATATTGGACCAATATCGTGTGTACATTGTTAAGTCAATACTGGTTTTGCAATTTTGGTCTACGATACGTTTACAATATCGTTTTCCAACGTATGTGGTATTTCCATTAGATGGTGCCTCAATTTCTTTTATGCTTTTAATGTTGTAGTAGTAACTGTAGATTATAATTGACATAACTTTTGATATTTTTGTAAAAGGTAATGTAGTGTCTTTATATTTACATATTTGTGCCACTGTTGAGACATGATGTAACTAATATTGTTACATGTAGTTTAGATATATTGGTACAATAAAATTGTCCAATATTGGACCAATTTAACAGAATTTTAACATATTTATATTGGAACAAGGTTGTTTTTAAATATTGCGGCATTATTGAGATATAATATAGATAATATTGTTTCAATGAAGATGTACTACTAGGGATAGTTCACTTTAAAAGCAATGTCTTACGTGTATGTGGTACCGTAAGCCTATGGCGTCGTGTCCTGGCAAGTTTCTCTCTTACTGCTTAATATCACGAACGCTGAATGCAATTGAGTAATTTATTGAAAATAGAACGATTGACTGGAAGTTGGAAAAATCGCGATGTTGATTGATTGATGGTAATTTATTATCTAAATATTTACAATGTTGTCAAAGTAACTAGATTCTAGATTCTTAAACTAAATTTTCAAATTTAATGAATATTATAGTACTTAGTAAAATTGAACGGGGTTATGACGACACTTAGTAGTCGTACTAAACAGAGGAAGACAGTACCTGTCAGGATCATGACTGAGTAATAAATCCGCTGGGTGCTACGAATCTTCAAAATAAATTTTCAAGTTAAACTGGGCAGTTTACCAAAAATCAAACTTCTTTCAATCATGTTTAACTTCACATGATTTAGTTCTCCTTTTATAAAGGTGATTAGTTTCTGAATCTTACCAGGGTGTTCAGAAAGTTTGGTTCTCAAAAAACCTCTATTAAACTTTCCTTCTAATTATTAAAGTTCTTCCATGTAAGGAAATTTTGCAGGAACCGCAGAAATTAGTAATCTTATGGTGCGAGTTTAGGTCGTATCAAATACAGAACATAACCCTTTTTGTGGAAATTAACACAAATAATAAAAAAGTCAGTACCTAATGGCTCTATTAATCTTGCACTTCCCCTCTTCTATGTAGTACATTTAATGGTTTGCATAGAACTAATACAATGCTGGTTTGCAAAACAACGTTAGCTGTTGTTACTTACTAGTTGCTACTATAATGAAAGTGAACATGAAGTAGAAAATTTATTCTAACATTCCCTAAGAACAAAAATCAATATCAAACCAGCTGCACGGGAGAATACGTACTATTAAAAAGTGGGGCAATAATCTATTAATTTTGTTTAATTGATATGAAGAAGAAAGATCAGATCTTTGGCCAAAATACAATAAGAACGTACACGTGTCTAGGCTAACTTCACCTGCAATGTCATTCATATCTTATCTTATCATAGCATTAGAATTTGAATTTCTTCTCTGCAAACAAATGAATATAACAGACCTGATGTTCTACTGTACATTGTCTTTAATAGTATCGAGATAAATTGATTAAAATAAATTGTTGGCATTAATTAGAACGCTGTTGAATTAATTGTGTGTTTAGCATTTATTTAGCATAATACAATAATCAATCATATAGGATTGTAATGATTCTGTATTACAATAGAATAGTATTTCTATTCTTACTATAAACCTCTTTCTTCCTATGAAAAAAAAAGAAAAAATTAAAAGACGACTGTAAATACAGTACATAATCAAATAAAAATGTTAAGTACCACATATAATGCGCAAGATATTTATTTAACCGTGTGATTTCGGGGTGGTATCTCAAGATGCAGGTCATCATAAGCGAGGTTCGTAATGAAGCCATCAACCCGGCCTGTAATCACGACACCGCGGCCCTCGACTTCTCTTTGGTCTAACAGAACTGGCAACTATCGCACTCTCTTTCGCAAAAGTGCCAAAACAGTGCGCGTCGATGTTTGGCTACCCTGTTATTATGCTACTCCGGACTTAATTGACCAGAAAATATTAGGTTATTTTAAAGACGTATTTTTTTGGGATAGCATCAAATGAAAATTAGACTTTTGATTATGATGTATTTGTAGATTTATTACACAAAAATAGATTTTTATTTGAGAAATAAAATTAAGAAACGACTTTATTTTTTAATTTATAATTACGAAAAGGAAATTTTGTTTAGTTTACGTAAGAGCTGTCTTATAAAATTCATAATTTACTGTTAGTTGTAAAAATTTGTATATTATTCTTTGTGTTTTGAACACATAATGTCTAATAAAAGTTATTTACGGCGCACTAGTATTCAACATTTCCTAATATTTTACTTATTATAAAAATAAACTTTAATTCGCGTCATTATAGATTTATATTGGTCTGCGAGGAAAGAACACGACTGCTCTTTAAATGTTTGTCGCTTCGCATAATAGACAGATCAACATTTATGTTCATTTTCTTCTAATTTGCTCTTAACTTGAAATTTTATCCCACACCATTCATAAACATTAAATACGAGAGAAAAATAATCTACTTAGTTTACGATACGTTATTTTAAAGCTACCAAGATAATATAAATGTTAAAATGCCAATCACAGACAATGTTATTATGCAGTCAGGGACGTTAAAATAATCGGTAATTGTATGTCTATAATAAGGAACGATTTTGTCTGATAGATGTATGTAGTTGACCATTTCCTGATTTGCAGGATAATTAAATATATAAATATTGATTACAATATTGAAGGATTTCTGCATAAAATCAAAGTATTTATAAGTAAATAACAATGTTAGAATGGCATCTCCAAAAGTGTATATGAAAATCAGTTAAAAGCTCTTAGAAAACAATTTCTAATTTACAGTCAAACCCATGTAAAAGAGTTAACAAAATAATTAGAAGAATCATTTGGGTGATAAGTACTTACCACAAAGATGAATGCTATGGGCGGTTACTAATGCGTCCTTCCTTCAGCTTTTCTCTCTTCAATCACAAGACACAGGTGTTCTCACCATTTTCCCATAGCTGGAAGAGGTTTTATAGTTAGCCTAAATCAGAAAAGGAGAATAATGCTAAAATGGCAATTGATAGATATTGGGAATGTTTTTCCCTTTTCTTCCCTTCTCAGGGTGATTTTTGGGGCTTCTCTCACCGCACAGACTGATCCTAAATTTTTTATTTTGTCGAGTTCTAGTGTATTTTAAACATTCAAATTGCCTTTATTATTGGAAATCGATTGTCTTGGCAGCGGCGTTACTAAGAGCTTGGCCGCCTGTGTACAAATGTTTTAAGTCTTGGTGAAAACAGCACAATTAGTACAAAAAACTTGTCATCCAAAGACAGGGCTATCTTCCTAAGACCTCTCATGTCTATTTTAAAGTCCGAAAAGGAATAATTGGGGGCGCTTACATATAATATGCCTAGTGAGCCTTGCAACGCTAAAATAGTTAAGATGAAAAACAGATGTACATAAAGCAAATTTGTTCTTACCAGTTTGCAATAGGTACCTATAAAAAAAGCTTAATCTCTTAACAAATAAAAGTTTATATTGCCGGGACACTTTCACTAAGATATCATTCGTACTGAAAAAAGCATTAGCTGATAAGATTTTACATGATCAAATACTATCGGCAATATCAGCAGATAATTAAACAAGTTTTAACCAACTTTAATTTTTGCTCGTTTCTTTTGCCAGTGTTACTTAAACCACAGGACATCTTTTAAACTCCAAGTAGCTTATAACATTGAAATCTTTAACAATATCTAAAGAAGTATCGAGAATTTTAACAATTTTTGGTATTCTCTAGTATTTCTCAAAATGAGGATTTGGAGTCTCAGTCGTGGAGATAATTAAAATGGGGTTGCTAAGCTTTGAGACTCATGGAGAAACTAGCTAAGGTACTGTATAGACTTGGTTCAGAAGCGCAGCAGTTTATGTTACAGGTTTAATTACCGCTGCAGTTCACAAAAATTTTTACAAGCACATACAAAACTTTTGCTACTACGCCGCCATATGCTATCTGCTGACTGACAGAAGAAAAGAGCAATCTGTAGAACGCTACTCTGTCTTATAGACGCATGCATAAAATTTACTGAAGGTTAGTGTGTCAGCATGATGATAAAACACAACAAGAAAAAGACTGAATTCCACCTTTAATCTTTATCATCATAACCCAACAAAAATCAAAATACCTTTCAGTGATTTTTTTATAAATGCCCAAAACCTGCCCTCAGTCTCTACAACATTTTTTAGGAAACTCCTGTTGGCTACCGCGAACCATTTTGCATCTTACACCACATACCAACATCCCACAGGCCAGATTCTTCTATCCAAACATGCAAACAGACTCAGACCACTGCTAACTGTAATCCAGAAAGAAAACGATACGTCACCGTTTCAAAACCCGGGAAGAGATTCTGAAACTTATTGGGTATATGAATTAAATGTCAACTATTTTTGCAATTTCATAGTAGAATGCTCTGATTATTACTTATTTGAAATTTTGTGTTTATTTATTTGCGTCTGAAGACAAGTTCGAGAATCGCACTTCTGACTCCAAGGCGTCAAGTGGTTCTGAAAAGTACCGGTCCTATTTTCGTTTCCCTGTCAGTAAAATAATAGTTGTTGGTGCATCAGCAAACAAACTTACTTTACGTTCAGAACTTTATTTCTGTCTAGCCATAGTAAATACCAAAAGAAATTACATAGAACTTGAAATTCATTAAATTGTGGAAGAACTCCAACCAGACCATCTTTGAAGACAAGAACCATGGTAAATCAGGTTTGCTCTTACCAACTTGTTAAAGGAGAGGCATCAAAGCGATCAAAAGACCTGAGAAATGCTGCTCTACAACAAAATTGAAAATGGCTAGGTGCAACTTTAAGCACTTGCTTTGAGTTTTGAGTCTTGTAGCAGATTCTCTTCAATTTATTTGTTTGTTTAAGTTTGGAAATAGAATAAAGCTGATTATTAAACTATTAAGAAAGTAATCAAAAAACAATAAGCAAAATAGCAAAAAATATTTTCTACTTGGCCTTCCACTTCTGAACATTGTAACATTTCTTCAGCATATAATATGTCAAACGTTTTGTTCATATAACAGAGGTGTGCTTTTATAGAAAGTTTGTCCATTAATTAATTAATTAATCATCCGTTTAAAGAAAATAATAAAGATAAAGCAAAAATAATGACAAATAATCGTTTAGTCACACACATCTTTAATACAGAGTGTAACAGAAAAGCTGAGCCAAGCGGATATCTCGATTATTTGAAGAGACAAAAAAGTATATTTTAATAAATTATTGTTCCCTACTCCCTACTGTTTTAAGAAGGCATCTTTACCAATCTACCTCAAACTTCAATTACAAAATTTAGCTTTGGTTTTTACTCTTTTTAGTGTCTAAACTCTAAACTTTTTATAGTTATGTGGTGGTCAAACAATGCAAACTGATAAAGTGTTTGTTTGAATTACTTATATGACTATTGTCCACAACATAGTATAGTAATAAATAATTTTTAGATTGCAACTTGTAAACGAGTCTGTACGTCAGAATGCCCGTTTTATAGAGAAGATTTTTTTATACTATGCTTTTGGTTCGTACTCAAGATTATGTCCGTCTAACAGAGGTGTCCACTTTCTAAAGATGTTTGCTAAGGGAGCTTACACTGTACGAGGGCGGTTCAATAAGTACCCGTGTTAGAACTGAAGACACAATTTTTTTCAAAAATTTTTTTTTATTTTTCTCCTTTTAGAAATATACACTTCTCCCAACGTTCCTGCCATTTTTTAACCCCTCCAAAAAATAGGATTTGTCGAACTCTCCAAAATACGCTTCTATCTCGGCGATGACTTCCTTGTTTGAGCTAAATTTTTTTCCCGCGAGCCATTTCTTCATGTTAGGAAACAAGAAAAAGTCGTAGGGAGCCAGATCGGGTGAATACGGGGGGTGCGGCAGCAATTCATAACGCAATTCATGTAGTTTGGCGGCGACAACTCCGGATGAATGTGCTTGTGCGTTATCGTGGTGAAACAGCACCTTCTTTTTCGCCAAATGCGGCCGTGTCTCCTTCAATTTTTTGTCGAAGCTGTCTAATAACTCACTGTAGTATTGTCCAGTGATCGTTCTTCCTTTTTCTAAAAAATCCATGAGGATCCCAAAAAATCGTCGCCATGACCTTTCCGGCCGATGGAACCATTTTCGCCTTCTTTGGAGCTGATTCACCGGGAGAAATCCATTGTTTTGATTGTTGCTTAGTTTCTGGTGTGTAATGATGAATCCAGGTTTCATCAACGGTGACAACTCGACGCAAAAACTTCTTCGGATTTCGCTTAAATTGCTCCAAACACTGCTTCGAAGTTAACA
>VTPC01091185.1:0-107478 GCA_011009095.1 Ignelater luminosus
AAAAATGTCTTGTGAAGTTACCAAAAGCATTATTCCTGTGTATACCTATAAAATGAAAATTCTTTGCCGTTTTTAAAACTATACTTTGCAATATTATTGTCATTTGTAACGTTTACGGGTTTGTATAATGCAGTTTAAAAAAATCTTAGACGTATTAAAACTGCTTTAGGAATATTCTCTCTTTCTCAATCACTATTAATTTTATTTTTAGATCAAATCCAAGAGACTCTTTTATTTTTGTTTTCGTTGTTAAATCCTCTATCTATTTGATCGAAATGTAATTCACTGCTTGGTCACTTCTGGGCTTTGTACATACGTCCAAAAAATTCAGTGATAAATATATAAAATGTGTCACTCCAACGCACTGCGACAGAAGCTTCACCGTGTAATTTAATCCGAGTGGGTGAATCTTCGTCCCTTTAGAGTGGTGAAAATTGTCACAAGAGTGCAAAACCAGATTTAACGTTCTAATTGTGATTTATAAAAAGGCAAAAATATGACGTGTGGTTTTAATTTTCTTGGTTATAAAACTTAATTATAGGGTATAGAGTGTATGCAATGTTTTGTTTGATTTAAATTTTCAAAAGGGGAAACAAAAACATAAGGAACTGCAAATATTTTTCATACACAAATATTCTTCAAAATCTGACTTTCTAAAATAAACATTCCTAGCGGCAGTTAATAAAATATTCCGGCAAAGTAAATTAAGTTACGTTAGATTTATATTGCCGTGCTAAATACTCAACAACAGTTTAAAATTATCTGCATGATTATACAAACCATTTTCTCTGGAATTTTAATAAAAAATTATTTTACATTTTCAGCTGCGCACACATTAATTTTTTACAAGAGTCGGTACACAAATGCAAATTTTAGGCGTCACGAAGCTCCCGTACATCACATTTATAACATTAACGACCGTCTTTGTTTCTCGGTCAATTTGCGCAAGGCAATCATCAACTTGTCCAAGCTTATCGCGACATCGTGAAACACCGTAATTACTTATTTACATAACATTAACTACGGATGTCAGGAATCTCTGGGATGTGACGTGGGTTGAATTGACCTTAGCAGTTAACTCGACAATGAATAATTGGCAATACATGTTTGAGTTAGGGTGACATGACATTATAAGGTCCACTTCAGAAACACCTATGCTATTTATTCATAAATATTTAAACGCTGCAAAGAGCTTTAACTTCCGGTGTATACTTATTAAAGTCTAGGATGTTATAAATAACAGCTTTCTAGAATTCTATATAGAGCACATTCACTTGTTTGCTGAAGATTCTGGTTTAAGAAGATGAGCAACTTGAAGATTCATTGAATATGTACCACAGCTTAAAAATAAAAGAGTCATTCGAGAAAGAGTGTACGAAGCTAATTATATTGAAGATAACCTGCTCGAGAACAGGACAGCCACCTTTCTATTTAATGCACTACATTTGGAAATTTCATGGAGACGTCAAGTTTACTTATTTCAAATTAACAATCAAAAATTCTATTAAACTCTAAGTGATACAGACATTTTCCTAATGACAATTAAATTTTAAATGTAAAACTGCATATTATACAACTTCATCTAAGTATGGCATGTTGCAAAGAAGTTCAGTTTCAAGTCTTGCAGTGCACTACTTTTTCCTCAGCCTGCATTAATAATTAGGTGAACTTCTGTCCTCTTGAGATATTTGTTCGATATTTCCAATGTCTCTGCTTGTTTAGCTTGTCAGAATGTGTTATGTGAGTCTTATGTACATACATTCATTGTACACTACGTAAGTTTTCTTTTAGTAAATTAATAGAACTGAAATTAAAACTGAAATGAGTAGGGTATGTCACTAATCTCTTGATATTATGTTTATCTCTCCAGTAAAAGTTAATTACAACCAATCAGGTTAAACATACAGAAAGGCTTTTTGAAGTAGATTCATATTTTATGAGGATTGTGAATCACTTGTTTCTTTTTTTAAGATTTTGCAACTAAACATTCAATGAGTAGAGCTTGAGTTCAAGCTTGGCTCAAGTACCGACTGTGAATACGGACATAAGATGCATTGACTCGCACTAAAAATAGTAAATACGTACTTGCGTTTATGAAGTGTACGGATGACAACATCTAAACGAGTTGTGGAATCTCCAGTAGTGTACACGACAGTGTTGCCATCGATAGGTATAGATTTCAAGTACAAATCAAACTGACTGTTTTAAATATTTGTATACTGGAACATACACATAATCTATAAAACAGATCTTGACTAAACTCAATAAATTTAATTATGGATCAATTAACAGATATGAGGAGCTTTAGCTAGTACAGATAAAAATATAGATAGTTTAATCAAAATCAACGTAGAAGTTAAAAGTTGAAAGTTAGACTAGATTGTCAGATTGTGTCTTCCAGCTTCTCTGTTAGACAATAAAACAAAATCTCTTAGCTATTATTGAGCTGTAAAAGAAACTTGCTGTTAGTATTAAAATTGTCTGAAAAAAGAAACAGTAATTTGATGCAACTTTCGATGTGTGTAAAATTGGTCCCTGAGTAACTGAAAACAGTCGACGTCTTGAGGTACTCTTAGAGACATAGCTAAAGAATCTCTTACTTTGTGCACCATTTGGAAGCAATTCACTGAGTTATAGCAATCATTGAAAAGTACAATGTTATTTTTACCACTCTAAAGAGACAGTAGAAGGAACAGTTTGACATTGTCAATCAAGATGATTATATTGTTAGAAAAACCTCTTCGTCAACTTAACGAGAGATTATTATTCGGAATACAAAAGTGTTTTAATTTGAGATTGATTATAACAGAGAAGAGCATGTTTCTTCTTAACTCTAGTATGATACGTTGAACATTATGAAATTTGCAGAGAACTAGATGGATACCTTTGAAATAAATAAAACAATATGTGATGCCTTGAAACATATCTTATGGTTAAGTGAAAGAGCAGTCTCCGCAAAGCTGAGCTTTGCAATTTGTTGCTCATTGTCCTTAAATGCATCAATGTTACTACTTATTATCATTATTATCGCAATGTCATTATTGTTATCATTGTATCATTGCTATTATGCTTCTTCTGTCTATAACAGGAATTCTGATAACGATAGCAATTACTGTTAATTATTATTATAAAGACTTGCAAAAATTCTATTCAAGGATAATAAAAACGTAAATGCCAAACATTACGCAAAATAAGTCAAAAAGTCTTAAAGTTTTCCGTAGGTGCTACTAAAGACAGATGAATTTCTTTAGCAAATAATGTTTTTACAGAAGGCATTGTTTCACGAGATAAGCTATAGTAGAACACCAGGCGCCCATAAACGATTTTGCCTGATAGTTGCTTAATTTGCGCAGCACATCGATTTTGCTATTATTCGATTGCATCTATTCGATCGATCCGTTGAGTTCGTCTCAAGAAATCGTTAAAATAGACGATGAAGAAAGTACTGGGTGCTTGATTTCTAAAAGTACAACGTACAAAAGTTTAAAATCGCCCTCTTCAATTATTATCAATTACATCAGAAGAACTCAATACTTCGACCGTTTTTTGTTTCAAACAACGATCAAGCACTATGCCAGCCTTGACGCGACTCGCTCAATTGAGCACTTGTTGATGCACGCACATTGATTCAAATACTTGTACTCAACAGATTACGATCGAATCGGAAAACTTGTGTCCAGGCACAGATCCTCACGTTGGCCGATTTGCGATTGTTCGTTCGCGCTGTCTAACTTTTGATTGTTAAAAGTTGTCTAATATGCAGTTCTCCTTGATGGAAGGATTGGGCAATGGAGAGATTATCCATACGCGTTTGGTCTAAACGTTCAAAAAGAGGAAAATTCTGACGTTAAGACTCCCAATTACAGTTTGACTGTCAGATGTATCCTACGCGCTACAATAAAACAATACAAAATCTCAATCAAATTAGAAATAAGAACAGAAATAAGAACAGAAATATTCTACAAATCTCAAATTTTTTATATTAGTTTCTTTCTATGCTGAGACGTTTCCAAGTTGAATTGGGAGAAATATTACTATCTAGACTAAAATGTTCAAAATGTTGCCATTTTTATTGACCGCAGTAAACTAGAAGTAATTCAACGCAGTCGGTCTAGAAATAATAAAAAGTTTCTAAAAAGGGTGTCACTTGACTATTGTTTCATGCAAGACTTTCAAGTTGACAAGTTTCATGGCACCACCTTTTTTTCAGAATTTGGTAGTTTTCATATCAATTATAATGTCGCTCGTTCATTCCACATGTTTGATGTGTCATTCCTAAGGTAGATGGGGTATGGTTGGTTTATAACACAGCATATCTTTATAGCGATATCTGCATAGTCATAATCTTGCTTCTAAATGACTGATGAAGAGTACATTTCTTTAGACTGAAAAAGATTTTTGTTTACTTTTTCATAACGGATGTTTCGTGAGTTCTGTGATCATGATAACTTTTTGATTCTCCTCTGACATAGTGTAACAAAGATTACATCCTCAAAGAGTCACTAAAACTGATCTCGTAAGAAAAGCTACACGTTATAATTACAGCAAGTTCAATCCAAAATAACTTTCTTTGGTATTGGTGTTTAAGGACACTTTAAGAATATTCCTTCTATATACAGTTCAAAATCAGGTTTTGACGTTCTACAAACTTACTTTGAACCAAGAATTGTCACGGTTCTAAGAATTGTAACCTTGTAACCTGCCAAAATAAGGCCGTAGGCCGTAGTTAGGATTGAATTTCTGGACGGGGGCGTCCACAAGCTCCCATGGGGTTCTCCTGGGCTCAAGAAAATACCAATCTGTAATGAATATTGACATATATGATTTTTAGTGTACCTCGAAAAACCGATTTAATAAGATATAATTTTCGTTTTCTATTTATTTCAGAGAGGTAAGCCTTTTAGGCCACAATATATAAAAAATAGAAAAGTACCTTCAAACTTAACCGTTTTCCAATGTCCAGACAATTGTTAAGATATGCAGTGCCTCTATCTTGTAAATGAAGACCTTTGTTGTGTATGCCTTGAAGAAGAATTTAAGAAGATTAAATTTGAATCTTACCTTGTATTAGATATATCGACTTTACAAAGTACTTGGAAATGTCTTACCATTAATGAATAGACGTAGCTAGTGGTTTTTAGTTTTCTACTTTCATTCACTTTAAACTTGAAAACAAAATTGTAGAAATACAGAAATGAAATATAAATAACAATCAATAGCTGTCAACGTCATCAACTACCGTACAACTAGCAATAAGTTCAAATCGCTATACAGAGAAATTTTATTTTGTAATTCTTCATATCACTATACAGAAAAATTGTATTTTGTAAGAATTTTATTTGTCTCTTGTTTATCATAATTTAAAGGAATTCTTAGACATTTTGTATGTGCATAATTTAGTTCATTCAAGACAGACATCTATCGTTCTTCCTAATAATCTGAATAATGAACATATTAACATTCATAGTAGGAAATTCTTATTTGCAAGGTTAACAAGCAACGCGGCTAACAAAACCCATTTCAAATTAGTCATTAAATATTTATTTCCTTCATATAAAATAAACTATTACGTCGTTCAAGTAAATTCGGTGCTGCGGTAAACGCAGAACTGTAAAGTAAATTTAGAGAATTAACGGGGTTCATATGTACGCTGCTCGGCTATTGTAATAATTTAGTTTTGGTAAAATGAAAGTTCCTCTAAATATTTTCCCATTTTCTCTCTCACAATAATAAACGAAGTTATTACGACTTGTGACAACAGAATGCAATCATGAGACGAGACGCAGTATGAACGGTGTCGTAAAACCAAGACTACATCAAATTTTCAAATGTTCCCTTTTCTTTATGCTCCATTTTCTACTTACTGCTGCCTTAGACTAAATTATATAAAAAAACAAAAGCAAATTTGTTCAGGAAGTCTTTTTCTTTTTTCTGGTTTACAAAGAAGTACAATAACTTTTCTTTTTTGCGTGACTCCATTAGTACATAGAAAACAGCGCTTATCTACTTAATGCCATCGCAGGACTTCGCCAAAAAGAATAGTTAGTGGAACTAAATGCACGTGATAAATTATCCAGTAATTTAGCTATAAAGAGTTTATAGATATACGATGCTGCTGGCGGTTATCTGCAACACAGCATTTATAAAGTTTATGGTAAATTTCACCTTAAAAAATGAGTTTTACGAGTGGCTGCTTAAATTCACGTCGTCTGCTAACACCTGTCCTTCATATAGAGCTCCAAGTCCAGCTCTGATCCTTGCCATTTCTCACTCGCAATTCGTATTGTGAAAATGCTCTTAAAAATTTGTCATCTTTTTCAGCTTCAGTATATGTGAGAACAGGATACCATTTTACGCGCCTGTTTTATGTTATGTTATTACTCTGGATTTTTATGCTTGTGTGGTACATTACTGCTTTTATGCTACATGTTTTTTGCAGAGCCATCTGTAAGCCTTTTGTCTACCCATTACAAATCACTAACTATTTATCCACCTATAAAACGGCATATTAAAACATTTAAACCACCGTTTATGTGATATTACTTTAAAATTTACGATCTTAAACAATACAACCTGTCAACAACGCAATAAAACAGTTTTATTGAAAAATAAAATTGTTTTCTTCTTTTCCTTAATATTTAGCAATTTCCGCTTTGATCGTATGAGCAGGTTTCTTATTTCAAAGTTAAATTTGAATTTCTGATATTTTTCTGATAAAATATATAAATAACGAGCGATGATTAAAAATTAATGAATGTTATTTGCAATATCTGCTCATAATGATTACTCTTTACGGCACCGCACGCTTGTGTGGACATTAAAGTGGGCCGAAATTACTTTTTTCGTGCGATTACATGGTAAACCAACCGACATACATTTTAAATTAGCTAGCAAAGGCATTTTTAGGATGTATAGTATTGTTTCATATGCTGCATGTACGCTTTTGGTATTATTTTATTATACAAACATCAAACCACCTACACAAACAGTTAGTTATGCAAACTCGGTGGTATCTTTCATCATAAAATTTAAGTTGGCGCAGTACTGAAATGAATACAGTGTTTGTTGTTAACATCAAATGAAGCTATAGCCAATCAAGCTATATTTTTTATGCAACAAACAAACAATGTACAATCAGATAACAGAATTAGGTCCGTGGTTTGATTCTGCTTAATAATGAAATGTAAACAACTTAACTTTTTACCTGCCTTGTTTTAAAAAACTAATTGATTCAGCTATAAATATTATTTGTTCGAGCATGTAGAGCAATTAGTTCTGAGCACCATGCATGTTATAAATTCTGCAGCAACAATCATTTTTGACGGGAAAGAACTAAGAGTGGCCAATATATGCGTTGTAGTTAGAAACACTTCATTCGAATTATTCCGGTAAAATGCAGAGAGTAAACTGATCCAATTTGGCTGATGAAAGTGAAAGATCATTTACTACTTCAATTATTCCGCACAATAGTAAACAACTAACACTTCAAAACGCACTTTGCAATTTTCTAATTAGCGTACTTAAAAAAACTGCCTGTTAGCAAACTTATATTACAAATAGTGTAAAGCGTGGAGGTGAAAAAGTAAATTTAAAATATACAAGGGGTTCCGAACATTTGTAAAAAAATTGATGAAGCTCAAAATATGTTCTTAAAGAAAACCCTATAAAGTGAGTAACTCAACTATCTAGTTTTTGAGATTACTGTTTTGGATTTTATGGAATGTAAAAAAGTCGTAGGTTAGAAAGTTAACCTCTACGAAAAATTAATCAACCTAGCAATATGGAATTCATAGAATAGAAAAAGTTGATAAAAGGTGCTTATTGGTATTTGGTTTCTAAAAATAGGTTTGTTAAATACATGTAACGTATAATCTAACACAAAAAATGAAATGAATTATGCAGTTATTCCAAGCAGAATCCGCAATTAAGCGTGGGATACTAATGAAACCACAACTTCATAAATTTAGTATCATGTCTGTAACGAAAAACGTCGCTCGGATGAATGACTGTCGTGAGAATGGAAAAGTATGCATTTTTAAAAAGATCAAATGTGACCTGATGAAATATAAGACAGAAACCGACTAAAAGAATTTTTACAGTTATTTTGCTAAAGCTTAGTTCAGAGAAAATTTATACGAAATATTGCACTAAATGAAAATCGTTCTTGAGCTGCCTTAGTGTTAAGAAACATCATTTATTCTTTTTGCCATTATAGATTTCATCTTTCGTTTCTAAGAATAATCTTAATAAGTTAATTTTACCGTTTCATTATGTAAGGCGGTCAAAAATTCAAAGCAAAATATTTCTCATACTATTTAAAATAAAACAATACTGCATTTGTAGCATAATTCGTGAAGCACAAGTTTCAAGAAGAAAAATAAAATTTAATCGAACAAATATCAAAATCTCAGGAGACATTTCCGCCGCCGTGTAGAAGTGTTGATTTAAAATTTGCGATAAGTACATATGTACTATCAACAGAAAAGTCGGTCTGATAGCAATGGCTTTTACAGAAAAGATTTTGGTTAACTTTTTGTAAAAGTTAGATTCTTTTACTGATAAGCGCCAAGGCGAGTTGAAAAGCTGGGAAGAGTTTTGCGAAAGAAACTGAATAATAATACTCCTAAATGCGGGGGAAACCATTATAGCGCTATATTATTGTACGTATATTCAAAAATATAAACCAGAACTAAGGAAATTTAGTACTATAGACTTATTAGAAAAAACAAAACGTTAGTATGTGACACTTTATTGAAAACTTTATATACGCCGTCCCACGGAAAACGGGACTTTTTCAAAATATCCCATTCTAGTGGCGCCATCTATTGGCAATTACGTGCGTCGGAAGGGTAGATCCTTTACTGATGTACTGTAAACATTTTATAACATTTGGTTCAGCAGAAGCCGAGTAAACTTTTTACAGAAACGTTTAATATGATGAAACAAGTTTATGGTGATGATTGTCTATCCCGTGCCCGAGTGCATGAGTGGCTTAAGCTGTTCCAGAAAAGTCGAGAAGACATTCTGGACGACGAACATCCAGGTCCTTCGAAAACCGTGGCTACTGAAAGTAACATTGAAAAAGAGCGTGGATTTATCAAAAAAGAGCCGAAATCTTCATTGCGACACATGAAAAGTGAATTGAATATTTCGAAAAACTCAATTTATCGCATTTAGACCCAGCATTTAAATCTACGGAAAGTGTGTGCACGGTTTGTTCCACACAAATTGACCGACTACGAAAAATCGCTTCGACTTCAACATTGCAGAGACTTGATTAAAGAGTCAAAAAAACTCCAAACTTTAAATATTCCATCGTGACTGATGAAGAGACGTGGTGTTTTCAATACGATCCCGAAACCAAGCGTCCAAGTGCGCAATGGACCCATCCAACTGAGCCACATCCGAAAAAAATCGTCTTGAGAAGTAAAAGTGAAGACAATGTTGACTTGTTATTACGATTCCGAGGGTATTATACACCGAGAATTCGTTCTACCTGGCCAAACGGTTACGGCTGTGTTTTATCTTGGTGTTATGAAACGTCTTATCTCGCGTATTCGTTTTTGTGCGGCCGCAACACCGTGACAAAGGAAGTTGGCGTTTGATGTACGATAATGCGCCTTCTCACCGTTCGATTTTAATCACGGATTTTTTGATCAAAAATGGCATTTTAACCATCAGCTGATTTAGCTCCATGGGATTTCTACTTATTCTCCAAACTTCATTTGTCGGTGAAAGGAAAGCGTTACGCCGACGTAAATGCTATCCAAAAGGCGTCGGCCGACATATTAAAGGCGATGGATAAAAACGACCTAAAAACCTCATTCGACAGGCTAATTGATCGCGCACAATGTTGTATTGATGCAGAAGGAGAGTATTTTGAATAAAATAAATATTTGCTGCAATAATGGCTTTTTGTTTTTAATTTGCAAAAGTTAAGTTTTCCGTGGGACACACATTTATTTTAGCGCTACATGCCTGGAAGACCTATGGCGTCTAGTTTGTTCATTGCCTTTTTCGTTAATTCTGTCAGGTGTTCCAACCATCTTACTCTCTGCGCTCTTATCGTTTGTGTACTATTACTCTGTCGATACAGATTCATGATCTCTTCATTTTTCTTGTTCTCTGTTTGTTTTGTTTGTTTTGATACTCTCCTTTTTTTATTTATTACCCGAGTCTCACAGCTATAGAGTACAGTAGACTGTATGACTGTCTTGAATACCCCAAGTTTAGCTCTGCTTTGATTGCAACATTTTATTAAGGCGCCCATTGGCTTTAGCTAACTTTTTCTCAATTTCTTGTTCTTCTTTTCCTGAACTTGTTAACGCCACTCTCAGGTATCTAGTTTTTCAAAATATTTTTTATTCTTATCTGTCCCCATATTCCTGTATCATTTCTTTTTGTTTGTCTGGCATCACTAAATATTCTGTTTTTGCTCGTTTACGTGGAATCCACATAACGCTTCGCTTTCTCTTCCAGTAGTCAAAATACCTCTTGCTGTTCTTTTTTACTCGTCATTGCCATCAGTATACGATAAGCACTAATGATTCCTTTTGTATGTATTCCACTTTCACTGAAATACCGCTTCTAGTACTGTGAGATAATGAAATACTAAATATGCAATCGACAGAAAGATGCATTGAAACATATTGTAAAGTTAGAGTTGAATGATCAGTATCAAATAAAATAACAGTGTCGATGCTGGGTCTCCCTGCCTAAGCCCTTCTCGTACATGGAATTTGTTTGACATCTTTCCCTCTAAAACTACTTTTTCTTCTGTCATTTTCACCAGTTTTATTATTTTACGTGGGACGTCAAGCTTTTTCAATGCATTATACAATCTTGCTCTGATGACACAGAGCATGTGGAACATTAGAATTTGCTCGTAAGGATTATCCTGGATTATTTTCATTGTGATAATCTGACCTACATATAGTAGGCCTGTCTTCTTTAAGCTTCCTTGATATTCGCTGACTGCTTCTGATTGGTGCTGTTTGTGTACGATATCTAGCAGTACTATCCCCATGTAGTTAGTTATTGCAGCCCATTTTTCAGCTTTCTCATGTATGGGACAAATAGCGGCATTGCTTCATGATTCTGGCATCTTTTTGTCCTACCAAAAGTATTTTTGATTAGATTACCTAGACTGTATTCTAACAGATGATATTTCTGCTACAATGCACTTTTGTTGTTTTTCGTACTGTTTATGACCTTTTCCCTTTCTTACCTTTTTGTATTTCTACTGTTTCCTCCCGTTTGTTATTCTCATGACCTACCTTCTCTGCATAACATTCTCTCGTTTGTAATTGTCTGTATTTCCTGCTTTAATTGTATTATCGTTAGGATATCTGCATTCACTCTCCTGTAGGTTCTTACGTCTTTTATCATTTTAGTATGTCTTCTTTCTACTAGTACGTGGTCTATTCAATTTCTGGTAGTTCTATTTCGCACAATCTTTGTTTCATCATCAATGTTTTTACGATCCAACTAAGTGTTCGGTATTCTCATGCCATTCTCAGCTGCCGGTTGGATCAGCATTTTAACATTGTCGTTGTTCTTATCATATCTGATTTTACTTGCATTTGTCTTCCTGTAGATATGTTTATTTCTCACTTTGGTATTTAAGTGTAAATTTTGAAATTTTCTTGAGAAATCCATTCAAATCATCTCTTGTTTCTTTATCTTTTTTCTTCGTATGAGCGTGGACATTTACTATGTTTTTTTTCTTTGTATTTGCCTCTTTATTTTATTCTTGCAATCCTATCCGAAATCGCTTCGAAAACTATTATCACATCCAGAAATTTTTTATTTATCGGAAATCTTGCCCCAAAATATCTATTGTCAGATCAACTGTTGTAAAATCCGTGCTGTTCAATCTTTACTATGTTTCTGTCTTTTTGTTTAGTCTCTTAAATCGCTAATATATCTATTTTATATTGCTTCATGGTTTCTATTATGTTTTTCAGTAATAATAATATTCTTAGTTTTTATCTTTTTTTCATTTATGCCAACTGATGTTTGTTTCCGCTTTTCTGTGTCTATTTGCGTTTTATCTACTTCCTGTCTTTTGTTTGTCGAATGTGTTTCTCATAGCCTACTTCAACATCCTTTTCTTCTTTTTTTAACTCGTTGCTCTCTTTTTGAATCTCTTTCCTCACCCTTCTCTCGTTAATGTAGGTTCTTACTCTACTAAGAGGATTTAGCTTACGTTTCCTTTGTATTACTTTAAATTTTCTTCTAATTCTGGCGGTTTTGCAATTTTATGTGTTACCTTTTTTTCTTTTCTCGTATATTTTTCTGTTGTAACTTCCATCATGCTTAGGTTTCGTTTGGTGTCTTCCAATTCTGTTCTCATCTTTTGGTTTTCTTTCAATAATTCTTGCGCTTTTGCTTAAAATTTGCTGTTTTGCTTTTGTGCCTATTCCAGCGATTGCTTTAATACTACCATTAGCACAGAATTTTCGCAAATGGTCTGTGTTGTTGAAAATAATTTCAGAACGTAGAGATAATTATTCCGCAGAATACTATTGTCCATTTATCGATTTTTTTTCTTGGCAATTATTATGACCACCATAAAGATAATAATTTATGTCAGTATCAGTTACGGTAACGGTAACGGATTGTTTTCACAATTACACAATGTATCCAAAAATCCCTATTTGCTGCAAAAATAATGAACTTAAATTCCTCACTAGAAAAAATTGTACTTTATAAAACACTATTTGTGTTATAAGGCTATTGTCTTACTCGGCGTCTCATTTTCCAAACATAAACAGTTATTAAAGGGTCTTATATACAACATGTTTTTAACATAGATCGATTATTAAATAAAAAGAGTACAGCAGTAAAGTTTAAAGAGAATGATGATTTCTAGACAATTTCGACCTATCAAACGATCTGTGTTTATCTTGAAGTTAGGTTACCAGCCTCTTTAAAGCTATAATCTTCTTATTTTAAAATTATTCTACTTGTATTTGTTTTGTCTTTTTTGATCCATACAATGTAAATTGTTATGTATAATACCCTCCTGAACTTAAGGTTTATTCAAGTTTGTAAATTTCAATATAGCATAATGTGAAGCAGTTTCTTGTATCAAAAAAGATTGTTTCTTATGAATTTTTCTTTAATATTGGTGGTATTATATTATAATCTATGTGCTGTATGAAATATCTTTTGATTAAATATGAAACCTTGGTTGATAATAAAGCTAAGAAGCCATTCATGTGAACCATAACAACAGCATTTAATAATTTAACTTGAATTCAATTATGTCTGAACATTAATACAAAATAAGTGAGCCATTAATGCGTCATAGATTTACAATACTATTATTAAGTCTAGAAACTCAACTATTATATATAAACTGTTGTATTCTATCGTGCTGTCTTCTAATCAAATCAACGACATAACTATTATAATCATACAATTGTGCAATTATGAGAAACTTTTATTGTTAGTTCCAAATATAAT
Organism: Ignelater luminosus; assembly: GCA_011009095.1. Taxonomy (NCBI): domain Eukaryota; kingdom Metazoa; phylum Arthropoda; class Insecta; order Coleoptera; family Elateridae; genus Ignelater; species Ignelater luminosus. Next base: position 13,471 of record VTPC01091185.1, read on the forward strand.
TTTCCATGCTTACTTTTACATTTGATAAAAATTAATCTGACAAAATCACTTCTTGTAATCATTGTTTATTATAAAATTCAAATTCCACTAAATAATGTATTCAGTTAAACTTGAATTTTATTCTATTGTTATGAAAGTCTACAAAATAGGTGTTGTAAAGGTAAAAGAAAATTAAATTCTTCTTTTATTCAAGTGATCTGACTGTAGTCTATTATCAAATTCTTGTTACAATAGTTTTTCAAATTACATACTTATTTATCCTGTGATGCTCGAGACAAAAGACAATATTAACGAAGTAGCTAGTTCCGTGTTACATGAAGAATGCATAAAATAGCTCCCGAAATATCAATTTCTGATACAACATCCACACGTCGGTAATTCTAACAAAACACTTAACGATCAATGTTTTGTTGAAGCACCGTTCTTGTTCGTTCTTTTTTCCTAAAAGGATTGTTTTGAAAGCAGTAACATTGTTGAGTTTCCCAAGTTCTTAAAAACGACCCAAGAAAGTGCTATTGTAAATGTTACTACAAGCTGCTAAAGAAGTTTGTAATACCGCATGCTGTCATATCACAGCTATAATTGATTACACAACCGCACACAGTAGCCCTACACTCTCGATGCCTGCACCGTATGGTGTTTCGCTTATAATAAGAAATTCCCTTTCCCCACACACTGTTATTTTGCTATTTAGTTATATAAAGAGATTGCTTTAATAATACGACAATATTTGCTCTAATGGGGTTGTAGAAAATATTAAAATTTCGTTGCAAATGACATTATAAAATTTGATATTTTTATATGAATTTTATTTAATTTTTGAATTTATAATATTATTCAGAGACTATCACAATTGCGACTTTGCCTTATAATATATTTCAATAAGAAATTACAAAGATCATTTTTAAATATTTTTTAGGTGACGTTAGATTCACTCTTATTTTTCACATTTTCCGCGCGGATGTCTTTGAGTAATCGAAACATTTAAGTTTGGTTGGAACTTGCTGTTTATACTTGGCATTAAGTCGAAATTTAGCAGTGAAAGACCTTTTGAACGATAAACTTTTCTTCTGAATTTGTCAGTATAAATTTGCTACCTAATGTTTGGAAGAGTGCTTGGTCGCTCTAGCATCTCCTTCTGAACTTGCTATATACTTTCTTGACTCTTCGAAATACTCCGTGTTGGTATATCTCTTGTTTAGATTCAGATACTTCAAAGTTTTCTAAAACTGATACGATCTGTTTAAAAACTTTGGAGTATAGCGAAAGAAGCCCTATGAAAGATTATCTAACTCCCACCTTTAAAATAGTTTCTGGTATATATTAAATTTTTATAAGAAGGTAATAATAATTTGTAGTTTTTAAAGTAAATACACTAACCACAGGTTAAATGCAGTTCTAACTTCAACATCTTAATTTCGCTTATATTAGATTCGTTCAATAAAACATTGTGGTTGACCACTCATTACTATACAATGAGTGCTTGGGACTTTTCTAAAAGCAATTCGTTGGAAATAATCCAAGAATTTATACGACGTTGTAAAGAATTCTATTATGCAGTAGTGGCATCTTCGCTGCCTTCGTTTTTAGAAGAGATAAATGTTTTTATTATTGAATATAAATTTTCTTAGACTTGATTTGTTACTCTTTATCGTTCTTTAGAAAAATCAATAAACAAATCTTTGCATCAAATTTAGAAAAACATTTGCATAAATTGTTGAATGCTTATTTTTGTAGTAGCTATTATTATTTCGCCAGTAAGACCAAAAAAGTATTACGGTTAGATAAATACAAACAAAAATTTTATAAAACTAATAAGGCGATTTGACGTTATTCAATTATTTGTTGTGAAGTTTCTTTCTGGATATGCTATGGTAATAAAAAGAAATGTTTATTGATTCACTCTTACAAATTACTTTTATTATTATATACAAAAATTATTATTCAAGTTTCCACCAATCGTTCTTTTACTATATAAAATAATCGAGACATGTAAATTGTGATGTCATTGTAAACAGAAAATTGAGACACTTAGGACTAGTTTTCGTTTACTATTACAACATACCTAAAGATCCTGTTTTGTCCAGTGCTTTGATCATGATGTTTTTTGAAACAATACGTTTATCAGTAGTTCCATATCGCAATTAATAAAGAGTAATAGCCTTGAAAGTAGCATTGTATTTAATTCACAAATCAAAATCGAAATTACAAAAACGAAATAAACTTCAAATCTTTTTTTTTTTATTGTCTTAGTATTACAATCTGGTCAATTATGACCAATGAGCAATTTTATTCTAACCTAGCTTACTATTTGAAAAAACTTAAATTAAGGTATACTCATCAGTGTCCTTAATGTTCAGCTGTCTTTTAACTAAGTACACTACACCTGACGTGTACACTACCGCACCATTCTCTGCTTTTCACTGACTCTAACACTAATCCAAATTAGCTCAAAAGGTTTAAGTCTTTTGAGCCTTCTCACTAGTTGCATGTTGTCAAGGAGCTGGACGGCTTCAACATTCACGTGCTGATGAAGTCTTTCTTCATATTGTCTGGCAAATCTTGCGATAATTTCATCCACAGTCTCCATTTCCAGGTCTCGATGGAGGTCGCTGTTTCTAGAGTACCAAGGTGCATTTACCATACTTCTCAATACTTTATTTTGGACTCGTTGTATAATTGTTTTATTACTTTGCTTGGTACAGCCCCAGAGCTGAATTCCGTAAGTCCAAACTGGTCTAAGTATTTGTTTGTATAACAAAATTTTATTATGCGGAGACAGAGTGGAATTCCTACCAATCAGCCAGTACATTTTTCTGTATTTTAGGTTTAGCTCTTCTTTTTTCTTTTTGACATGAGGCTTCCATCGCAGTTTTGCGTCTAGGGTCATGCCCAGATACTTAGCTTGGTTTGAGTAGGGTATTTGTTGACCATTAATGTTTACTGGTATTGGTTCTATTTTTTTGTTTGTAAAATCTACATGTACTGACTTACTTTTATTCAGCTTGATTTTCCATGTTTTTGTCCATTTCTGCATTTCTTGAATAGCGGTTTGTAGTTTTTCAGTTGATTCTTCATTATTATTTCCAATTGCCATTATAGCAGTGTCATCCGCAAATGTGGCTATTGTGTTATTTTCTGGTTGTGGAATGTCACAAGTATATAGCAGGTATAGAACCGGACCTAGGACACTTCCTTGTGGCACTCCCGCTTGGATTTCTTTCAGTTCAGAATAGGCATCTTCCTGCTTTATTCTGAAGAATCTATCGGATATATATGAATGTAATATTTCTACGTACTGTTCTGGGAAATATGAGTTTAACTTGTGTATTAGCCCTTTGTGCCAAACTTTGTCAAATGCCTGGGCCACATCCAAAAAGACTGTAGAACAAACTTTTTTTTCTTCGAGGCTCTTCTCAATAATACTTGTTATTCTGTGGATTTGGTCAATCGTGGAATGCTTGTTTCTGAATCCAAATTGATGTGTTGGTATTAATTTTTGTCTTTCAATAACAGGTTTCAACCTTTTGAGTAGTAATTTTTCAAATAATTTTGAAATTACTGGTAATAAGGAAATAGGCCTGTATGATGTCACTTCGTGTGGTTGCTTGCCAGGTTTTGGTATCATAATCACTTCCGCGATTTTCCACAAACTAGGCACATATCGCAGTCTGAAGGATGCATTTATTAAGTTTGTTAATTTTACTATGGCTTTCTTAGGCAGATTTCTGAGTATTTCCCCAGTTATTAAATCGAACCCTGGAGATTTTTTTGGATTGATATTATTTTTAATTTCATCGATTATTTCTTTTGGAGAGGTGAGTCGTATACTTTCTTTCTCTTGTATTGAATTTTCTGTTGTTAATTCTTCTGCTAATTCTTCGCTGTCTTGAATGATTTTTTCTAGATGATTTCTAAACAATTCTGCTTTTTGTTGATTACTCCGTGCCCACTTTTCATTTCCCATTCTTAGTGGCGGGATTAGCAGGATCGGTCTTTTCAATCTCTTTGTTGCTTTCCAAAGAGAATCGTTGGTAAGTTCTTTCAAATATGTGTTAATAGTGTCATTCTTTAGCAGTTTTATTTCTCTTTTCAATTGTTGACTAAGATTATTTAACTTTGTTTTATCTTGGGGTGATCTTGTTTGTTGCCACCTTCGTCTTTGTTTTCTTTTTTCGGTTATTATTTGTCTAATTTCTTTTGGGTAGTTATTTCCTGCAACGCTTTTTCTAAGTGTAGGAGTATTTTCCCAAGCTGCCTGCTGTATATTTCTTACAAACAACTCCACGTCTTCATCAAGTTGTTGCTCATTTTTTAATGGTACAGAAAGATTAATATTTTCTTCAAGACTCATGTTAAAGCTTTTTCAGTCAGTGTGCTTGTTTACTAACATCGGGCAAGCTTCTTTCTCTATTACAGTTTGACTTAATGTTAAGATAATTGGTGAATGGTCTGAATTCATATCCCAACCTTCTTTTATTTGTATGTAATTTGCAGGAATGTTCTTTACAATATAGAAATCTATCAAATCTGGTATTTTATTGTAGTCCGTCGGCCAGTATGTTGGCTTTCCAGTAGACATCACTTCGCATTTATACTCTTTTATAGTTTCATAAAGTTCTTTGCCTTTGGTCGTAGTCAATCTTGATCCCCAAGATATATGTTTAGCATTGAAATCCCCTCCAATAATAAATCTATTACCTTGTCTGTTTAGAAAATCAAGATATTGGTTTCGTTTAAGTGCATGTTTTGGTGGACAGTAAACTGCCACTACTGTTATTTGATAGTTTTTCGTTCTTACATTGACTGCAGTAGCTTGTATTTCTTCTGTTTCGTTTCCAATTTCTTCATAATGTAGGATGTTTTCTTTGATTATTATTGCACTACCCCCTTTAGCAGTGTTTTCTGGATGTATGGTGTTGTAGACCTTATAACCTTTAAATTTGATAGTGTTTGTTTTGTGAAATGTGTTTCACTTATGAGACAGATGTCAATTTTTTCTATGTCGAGGACTGCTTGTAATTCTTGCTGATGTTGTAGTAGTCCGTTAGCATTCCAGGCCATAATTCGAAGATCATTAGCCATTTTTATTTTTAGGGATGGCTCCTTGTCTGCCATATTCAAGCTTAATTAATTTTTCGTCAAAGCTTTTCATTCAACTTCAAATCTAATAGCAGAAACATCGGCAGTCAAGATAGAATTTTACAACTCCATTCTTATACAAACATTTTGGAAAAACCAAGGGTTGATACCGAAGCAAAATTTATCACAGATCTTGTGGCTAAGTCCAATGGTATTACAACATTCATCAGGGAATTTCGGCTTGTTGATGCTATTCTCAACAAGCTTTTTACTTTTTATTTCTCTTGAAATTGTCATTTTTGAACAATACCATACTGAGAAAATGAACCTCTAAATTATATTCTTTAACGTTAACTCGGTAGAATAATGAAGAACAACCTGAAGATACATCTAAACATGACTAGGATCAACTCAGCTAAACTTGATACTTTTACGGCCTAGAATTTAGGATTTTAATATAAAGCTTTTAAGTGATAATTGATAACACAGAATATTAAAAATGTAGGAAGGTTGAGTTTACTGCAACGTCTTAAACTAAATAAATAAATAAACAAGTAAAAGCAACATCAATTAATAAACTTTTCCGTTTATGTTTTGCTACAACTAATCCAAATAAACTTTCTGCTTATAATTTCTGTATCAGATTTTCAATTAAAAAAATTTAGCTTACTTAAAACTCTATACTAAAGTCAACAATTCTAGTTTTAATGTAAATAAATGCACGTGGCATAATCCCCTGTAAGACAATTAGTGGCTTTGGGGTAAGCAACAACAGGTTGATCAATAGTAACTTAAAACTCCAGACTCCACAAATAGAACCGTCAATCAACAATCAACATTCGAAGGTTGGTTTTGACGGAGGCCAGAGAACTATAGTTAACATTTCAAATCAAAATTGAGAATATCTTTTTGTGTCTACACCAAACACATAGATTTTATTTCTTAAATATTTTTTCTACACCTATACCACTCAACTGGTGATCTTAATTTTTTGTTTTGATAATTTTAAATTCTCATTAATTAAAGTAACAACTTCATTCAGATTACTAGTGTTCAAAACAGAAATATACTGAAACTTTACAGCAGAAGATAAATTTATTTGGGAATAAGTACTAACATAAAAATAGAAAACCAATAAAGCTAGCTTTTTATAGGGTATCGTCAGATTTTAGGTACGTTTGATGTTACCTGTCAAAATTAGAAAACAGTTTTTCCGCGATTTGTTTTTGTTGGTTTACGTGGTTAAGTTCTATAATATTAGACTTGTGTTGTTAATTCTAATCTTAGTTCGAATTTTATCGTTTTTATTATCTACGTACATTCCTCTCGTTTTAACCATATTCTCATGTTTCTTTTATTTAGGTAATAATTTAGCTTCATAATAACACTGACTAGGAAATTGAAACTCTTCTTCTGGTTCCTAGTTACAAATGGGTGATCTGGAATCATTTTTTTATGCTGAATCCAAATATGCTTTTGGTTTTTCCCTTGCACGTATAGTTTCCGAGAAAAACATGATTTTGTTTCTATATAAAATTCTAAAGTAATTAAATGCATTTTATATTACAAAATGTGCATAAAACCCATTAAAATATTCTATTTGACAGTTTTATTTTATTTAATGATGTATTAAGGTCTTCTCTAATCAGTAACCAACAGTGATTACCCAACATGTTTGAATTCCACCTTACTTGGTACCGGTTTTCCAACGTTGAAAGGTCTTGATGGAAACACTCCCCATGCTCATCACTTACAGCTCCCAAATTGTCTGGGAAAAAATCCAAATGGGAATGTAAATAATGCATCTTTAGCGGCATATTACATCTCATTTTATGTTAAGCTGTCAACATTTCGTCAACGAGGTTTTTGAAATTTTCCGTTTTGTTGTTGCCCAGAAAGCCCTTTACGACAGATTTGAAACAATTCTACGCCACCTTTTCTTTTTCTTGTAGAACCGCATCGAAACCGCTGTCATTCATTATTTGCCGAATTTGGGGACTTAGAAAATATGCCCTCCATTATATTAGCTTTGCTGATTTTTGGAAATTTTTCTTTTATGTACTGAAAATCTCTTCCGCCAAGGTTCATACCTTTTACAAAATTCTTTATCAGCCCTAACTTTATATGCAAATGGGGCAAATAGATATTGTTTCTATCCACAGGTCTTTCATGTAAAATATCTGCCTACTTGGCCAACTTTTTACATTATAATGCTGCGATTTAGCACGACTGTCCCACTCGCACACAAAGCAACTGCATTTTGTTAATCCCAGTTGCATTCCTAATAACAAAGCTATAACTTTCAAATCTCCACAGATTTTCCACTCGTATCGTTTATAGTCTATGCTCATTAAAAGGCATTTCATAGTTTCATAAAATTCCTTTAGGTAAACTGAATATGCAATGGGAACTAAAAACAATGCATTGCCATTGTGCAATAAAACTGCTTTCAAACTAAATTTAGATGCATCAATGAACAGTCACCATTCTTTTGGTTTGTGTTTACGTCCAAGGGTTTCCATCAAACCGTCAACATCACTGCAGTAGGTAAGATTGTCGTCTATAGAATAAAACTTCTTTTTGCGGAAATGACTAGTTTTGGTACTGTTTTACAATAAATTCCAACTTTTCAATTGGGAGCCAAGCAACTCGGCTTTGCTTTTGCTTTAGTTCAAATCACAAACTAAATCGTTTAGTTGTGCCTGTGTGATCAAATATGGCTCAGTGGGATCTGGAGGAATAAACTCTGGATGACTGCTAGAAATAATGTAGACATTTTCTTCATCTGATACTTCAAATGTTTCTGGTGGCACAGGAAATGGAAGATCAGTGCAATGGCCAACGCGTCTTATCGCCGATGTTAGATTAGGATACACAACAGATTTTTTATTTTTTGCAGAGAAGTCTGCTATCTTTGTTATGCAGAAGTAACAGTCAGTTAGATGATCTTTTTGTTCCCTCCATATCGTAGGTACAGCGAAAGGAACCTTTTATCTACTGTCGAAGGCGATTTCCACAAGAAATACAACAAATATTTGGTGTCTATTGCTTTTCTAGATTTCCAACTTGACATACAAAGTTGGTGTTTAGCAGTAAACTATCCACAAACGTAACAAAAACTACCCGAATCGTTCGCACATTTACGGGACATAATTAATGTTTCTATAGTTATCACTCAAAACACAAGAAATTTTCTTTGTTAGGCAGTGATAATGCAACTTTATAAAACTTCTCTCGCTTCAAAAAACAGTACTAACACTGCACAGGTTCATACATAAGTGATCTCACTTATAGAAAGTAGAAATGATATTTACAAATATTTATCAGAGTGACATACCTGTTGATGACATGTTAATAGCTTTCTAATATATTCGGACTGCAATTACCTCATTTCCAAAACTTCTTATTGCTAATACGTAATTACTTAATGTAATTATAAGTACACTGTCTACTGGAACTCAAATGCATATATTTCAAAAACTACACGTGATATTCAAATCTGAAATCAGATTTGAATTCAGAATGAAAAGTTACATAAGGATTGCCTAGTATTGTTTAAGAACCAAAAAGTCTGTTAATCAGTGTAATAGAACGATACGTATAGTACGACACTAAACTTAATTTCTTCACTTTTCTCTTCGAATGCACATTACATAGTACTAAAGTAAATTAGACTTTGCACAGGAATCGAACGCAAATCTATACGTATAATTATATTCTGATGTAGTAAATCCTAGCGTAAGATGCTACTGATTAATATTATTTTCTGGAGCATAAAATGATAAATAATATCAAATAAAAACGACTTATGTACTTTTTCATATGTACGTAATACAAAAAACAAAATAATGAAACTTATTTCATACGCAACAAAAAGAATGAAGTTATCCTTAAAATTCGTTTAAATTCCCTACTCGCTTTTTCATTTTAGAACAGTTCCTATTTCTGTAAATAACGCAAAAAATACGTAAACAACTGCACAAAGCAGTTAAAATATTAGTTCTTTATTCATTTAGAATTAAATGTTTATTTGTACCTTTGAAACTTTATTATTTAAAGTTCTTTCATTTTTGCTATATTACACTCAACCAGTCCTTTACATTTAATTTGTTTACGTGTTAGCTTCATTTCGGAGGGGAAAATTGGTGAATGATCGCGGCATTTTATTTAAAAGGCAACCTCGGCATTTCAATTTTGTTAAAAAGTGTGTAACATATTTTTGTGGCGTTTTTCTCAGTTTTCACATTTTCTGCAAATAAAATAAAACAGCAATTTTAAGGGCCATTGCTCCCGATTCCTTTACGAAAACTTAATAACGTGAAGTGTGAAAACATAGAAAGCAACTGCACTAAAATGAATACAGTAAGCGATGTGTGTACAAAAGCGGCAAACCAAAAGAGGAGAAAAATACAAAACTCAATATTATAAATCACAACGGCTTTCACTTTTGTCGAGACGTGTAGGCTAACAAAATAAAACAATTTAATTTTGCCGGCCTAATGTTAAGATTGTACCCGTTAAAATCGAAACTTGACACTTTTTTGGATAAACTCAACTAAATTTCCGTTCGTATAATCACGCACCAAGTAATCAGCATAAAGTGTCATCCAAGATTCGTAGTGTTATAAAAACCACGCCTGCAGACAACGTATAAAGGTCTAACCACGACTCGTTTAGCGTTAAATTAATGGCGGTTGGTTTCCGGTCAAAAACCACTAGCTCGATTTTGTACAGGAAACTTATATTTTTCTTTTTTCTAAATCTGTATTAGTAGTTGCTACGTCATTATTTTCCACACTATATTGAAGTAGTAAATTCAGAAAAAAAGAACCTTTTCTGTAAATTGCGAATCAAAAGTTTTTTTATTATAAGTAAACATTTATGTTTGCGTTATAAATAAAACGCGGTTTATAGTGGAATTTATGTTTCATTCCTTTTGCTTTATTGTGTTATTGCAGATCTTGCGAACAAGCATTTGTGGTTTTGGTCGCTAAACGATGCAGTGGTACGGCAGTTATGTAGTTTCTACACTAAAAGCTTGTTATGGTTCAATTCTGGCTTTCCAAACTTACACGAGTCGTTTATACTAAAGCATTTAAGTCAACAATTTGTATTGATTTTAAAGGGGTATCAGCAATTAATTAGTTAAACGATATAAGCTATTAGCAGTAAATTTATAAAACGTTTATACCTTTATTCTAATTTAGATAAATGGTCAAAATAAAAACCCTTTAACAGCGTTTTTTTGATTAAACGCTACAGTAATTACAGTGGAGAATAATGATAGATATTTTGATACATTCCTGTTTGATAAATTATAGCTCATGTTGAAAAGAAAAATTCTTTTATTCCGACATTATATGAACATGTGTATTTTTACACTTATTAGCTGAAAAACAATTGAAGATATTGCTCACCAAATTCATTAGTAACATAATGTCACGAAAGCTTTGAATTTTTTTTATACTTTAACTACTAATTATTTTGATGGTGCCATCACGTTAACACAGAAAATAAAAATTATGCTGTTGTTCATTAGCTAAGCAGATAACTTAGTTTGGTTCAAAAGCTTATGCGAATGGTGTGAAAAAAAATATGTGAAGATATGTTTATAATCATTTGAACGAATGCCCAAACGTGAAGTTATTAACTTCTATAGAATTTAACAGTATTTTCATTGTAATAACGATAAGAGATTGTGATCAGAAAATTTTCCCAAAGTAGTTTCTTTCAAAGTTCATTTGAAGCAAGAATACAGATAGTGGTACAGAATGTTATAATGCAGGACTGGACGTTTCATGAGTACGTTACCCCAAAATTCGATAAAAACAGAAATATTCAAAATAAGTAGAATTCCTAGATGGTATTTTAAATTGCAGCCATAAACCACAAAATAACCTTAACAAAGAACAATACATCATTCGATCCTAAACAAAACAACCACCAAACGCCCCATACGACAGACCATTTAGTAGAATAATATAGGACAATGACTCAAAACAAATTACAACAATTAAACATTCAATTCCACTAATATTACCTTATTTTATTCTCCTGACGAGTCTTGATACTACAATTCAACCAAATAAAGGTGGCCGGTCAGCTGCGCAGTTGAGGAAGATAGTGAACACTACTAAAGCAGAGCTGCAAGTACGGTCCACACCACAAATCGCTGTTATTTCCAGTGCGCAACAAATACTCACCGGCCACTTTTATTTGGTTGACTTCTACAACAACATTTCCAAAGACATAAATAAACAAGTTGTCATAGTAACCAGCTAACTTGATTTAAGATCTAACCAGGAACTGTGAATTTCGTTCTACATTCAACACTTGTAGCAATTTTGTTAAGCCAATTTGCTCGATTATTAAAGACACTTTGTGGTTGTGTTTGTAAATTTTGAATACTTCTGAAACATCAATTTTGTGTTTATTATTACAGAAATGTAAAACTTTAATGCAGCTGTATGTGGTCATACGATGACTTTTTTAAGTGTTTATGTTTGTAATATCGCTAATATACAGTTTCACAATGTTGTTGGTAACAGTTCGATATGGCTACCCCTAGGATTTAAGTTCCACAGTAAAACTTCAACCTTACCAATGCATGTATATTCAACCAGAGAATCAAAACACACCTGTGCAAGGCCTCTCTGTGGCCAAACACTTAGAGATTTTTTTAAAAACCTCAGAAATCGCAAATTTGACACTTCACAAGCACACCGACTGCCATGACACCATAATATCGCGGCTACGTTCTTACTACTCCGCGACAGTGTACCAACCGACAGTACCACAACCCAATTTCCCTAAATCACCTGGAGGACATTGACTCTGCGCAAGCATGAATAAATTCATTCATTCAATTCGGCCCCCACAAGATTGGGTTGTAATTTAAAAAAAAATGAATGTTTTACTGCTTCTAACCTAATCACCTCCTCGCTTTGCCCCCTCCCGCAAGATTGGGGTGGAATTCATCAAAGAAATAAACCTACAGCTTCAACTAACCTAAACTCTTAGGATTGGGGTGTAATAAGTAAATAAATCACATGAAGCTTTATTGTATTTATCGTTGTAGATGGTGACAGGAAATCTTGATCAGATTGCTTTTTGGCCCTGAAGAAGGCCATTTTACAAGCCAGCCGGCTCTACGGCGGAGGGTATAGCTCTGCAGCAGCTGAACAAAAGTGATGGATCCTGATATCCGGATCAACCCTCTTAAACAGAATCTCCGCCAGATAATCCACGAAGTGCTCCTTTTTTGTCCCATAACGGGGGATGCCCCCCAAAAAAGTTCAAAGTTTTGTGTGTGGTCCTCAGGGTCCACGAAGGTCAGCGAGTGGTTCACTGTGAAGTGATCGAAGCCGGAGACAGTGGTGGTGCCACGTTTAAAACTCCCAAACGCCAAGTTCACCAACTACCTCCGAGTGTTCAACGAGCCAATGCACACACACCTCCTGCAGTATGATGACCAGTCGACTACGGTTCCTCGAGAGTATCTCAGTTCCCGCATTATGTATTGCTGCCGGGGATAGGGTTGCATGCACCACATAACCAGGAAATAAAATGCTTTGTCTACCGTCAACCTCGAATCAGCAAACCACGTACCGGTCCTCGCACTCTTAAACACATCGCACTTAATCCGACGAGGTGTCTGTCTAGGACCGTTCGAACACCCTCGATTTCCTGCAACGGAACGACCAGATCCTCGCGTTTAGCTCCATGGCTTGTCCACATTTGTGGCAATCCAGTTCTCGCCGTAACATCCCGTGGTCAACGACAACTCGGCGAGACGCTCAGGATTGCTGCAAATTACACAAGCCTCGAATACACGAAGATCGCAGCCAGTACACACAAGCGCCATTTTACGAATGACAGAAACCGTGAATAAAATTTATACGTGAGTCATGTTGCAGTAGGCGGTTGGTAGTGTGTGCAGCAGCTAATTTAGTGACCAACTTCATTGTTTCTATCGTGCAACATAACCTCAGATATGCTTAAAAATCGTGTTTGTTTTTTGTCAGTTTCACGAAGATTGGATTAATTTTCTTTACCTTCAGCCACCTAATTGTGTCCTGTGAGTAATTCTCTACGTGCTGATACCAAAAGCTTGCCCTCAAATCGGCGCTTTCTTAAAGGTAGCTATATCGAACAATTACCTTATTGTTTTTTGAAGACCATGTACTGTTAGACAGTTTGGACACAACTAGTAAAGTCATATGGTCCCGCTAATTCGATGTCAAACCAGAAAAAGTTCTTCTCTACGGTGGGTCTGTTCAGTGTGGCTTCGTTGTGTTTGTACCGTTTACATTAAAAGGGTATGTGTGGCATGGCTCATTCCCGTTACACCATCTGGACCAATGAGAACTACTTTTAGTTTTTATATTTTATTTTTCTAAACTTCAACTTTGATTGCAATTTCTTCATTTGGCTATTTCATAAGCCACTTTGTACGATGCCAATATAGCTCTTACATTTACTGGAAGAACTTTATGGAAATTTGACTTCTGTTTCTCCAAAAACCTGAATCTCCCTGCAAGAAATTTAAGGGGCTCACCGATTCTTTGTGCGGGGTTTTTTGATGCCTTTTTAATTTATTTGGTTTCATGCTTTTTACAGCCAAAATTTCGAAACAAATAACACGTTGAGGTTTTTCCCCTCATATTTTGGTGCTTGCAAAACCAAAGCTTAAGTACGCTTGATCATATTCTCGTGTTTTTGATTCTATAATAGAATCAGTCCTGGTGTTGGGCGTTGTTGATGAAGTCGAAGCTTTCTCGTTCTCAAGCTTACGTTTGCCTCCGATTAAAAATGTATTCATATTTACTGCACGTGTACGTACATATACAATTTTTTCGCAGCGTTAGAATTCCAAGTAACAAAATCTCTTATGTAACACAGTCGCAATGGAGCAAGTAACAACTCACAAGCAGACACGCTGATTTTATAGTCATGTATTTTCAATCCAGAAAGTTCGAAAATCCTCGGTATCTGCTGCGAACTTTCTGGTAGAATTTAAATCACGTAATAGTGCGGCGCGACTGCTCTACATCGGCAGTAATATCCAGCGTTGCCAAATCAAGGTTAAATTCCCACGTATTGGGTTATTTTATATTATGCAAGAGGCGCAGAATTATTCAAAGTAAAATAGCAAGTGCGAAATACGAAAGATTGAGATGGTACTAATATGAAGTAGTATTTAAAAAAATAAAGAAATAGAATTTATTATATATTGTTATTTAGAAGACAGCAAACAGCAGTAACTCAAAAATGAAAAACTGAATAACGGCATTTACTAAATGTGTTTCTTCAAACCACTCAACCTCTATCAACCTACAGGAAGCACATTTCAAGCGGCAAATTTAAATTTGATCACGTAGCACTCAATTTTTTCTGAAAACATGGTATCTAACAGTGAACTTAAAATAATAATCGTATGCCTAGGTAAACGTTGTATTGTAACGTATACAAGAAAACACTTCCCCTCGTATTTAAGGAAAATGTAAGTGATTTAGGAGTACCATTTGATAGGGAATTAACATTTCATAACCATGGGGAAAGTAATGAATGACTTTCTGAGAATGATAGGTTACCCCAGCGTTTCTCAACCTGCGGGGCGCGCTCCCCTAGGAGGGCGTGATAAAACTAAAAGGGGGGTGCGAATATATCGAAAAAAATGAGAAAAAATATTATTAACAAATTTATGTAATTTACTGAAAGAAAAGCAATAAAATACATTCTGACATAATAAAAAATAAAATACACGTTTACACTGATATAATACACTTATAAATTGGATTGTATCAGTGCTACACAATGTATTTAATAATTAACTTATGAATATTAAATCAAAAACAAAATTACTAATTATATTTAGCTGAGATCTATATTTTGCCTTCAAAGCAGCCATCATCATCCAACCCTGCCCAAAATTCAAAAAGTGATTTATTACTAAATTGGCTTTTGATTTCGCCACTTGCCGTGAAGTCTATAAAGATTTCTTCTTCGGCAGTTGAGAGACCTTCGGGAGTATTTTGAAATGGGTCCCTAACCCACTCGTTACTTGCAACCAAGTTGTAATCTGCAAAAAAATATTTTTTGAAATTCTTTGCCAGCATGGTTAAATGATTTTTAATGATTACAAAAACAACCTCCACATGTTGTTCTTCAGACTTGTAAATTTTAACACATTCATCCACATTTGCAAACATTTCTAGGTTTTTTTGCTTTACATTTCTGCTCCACAAATCCAATTTTCTACAAAAAGCATTAACTTTATCACTCGTATCCAACATATGTGTATTTGCTCCTTGGAGTTGAAGATTCTAGGTATTTAAGTTCTCGAATATGTCGACTAAGTAGCTCAATTTCATCACAAAGTGCAGAAAGGATTCTTGATTTTAGGGGTCTCATTTTTATATAATTTACTATGGTTACCACTGTTGTTAGCACAATATTCAGACAACGACTCATTTCTTTGGAAGCCAGAGCTTCTCTGTGGATCATGCAATGTGTCCAGATACACTGTGGAGATTTTTGTTTTACAAGTGCTTGTACACTTTGGAATCTTCCAGACATTGTACGAGTATCATCGGTGCATATTCCGACGCACCTTTTCCACTCTGCATTTGCCTCGTTTAGAAAATCATTTAAGACAGGAGAAAATGCAAGTGCTGTTGCTTTGAGTTCTATTGGTTTGCAGAACAGTAGTTCTTCTACTGCTGACATACCATCACAAAATCGAACATAGGCAATTAAATGAGCATTTTCATTGCTATCTGTTGTCTCATCAAGCTGAATCGAAAAAAAATTGTCACGCAACTTCCCGAAAAGCTGATGCTGTACATCGTCAGCTATATCACCAACTCGACAGGCAACGGTATCATTTGATAGAGGTATGGACTGCAATTGTTTGGCAAAATTATCTCCAAACATAGTTTCTACAATCTCAATTGCAGCTGGCAGAATAAACTCTTCACCAATGGTGTGAGGCTATTTACATCTAGCTATTTGATATGAAACTTTGTAAAAGGCAAGTAAAACTTTTTCATTCACAGACAAAGTTTTTTTAAAAAGTAATTTTTGCTTTTTATGTAATTTTAGTTTTAATTCGAAGAATTCTCGGGGTTTGCTAACGTACTCATTATGAAGCGTTTCCAAATGTCATTTAAGTTTGTTAGGTTTCATGTTGTCTGCTGCCAAAATTTTTGAGCAAATGACACAGGGGCCTATCTTCTTCAATTTCTTCAGTGCTGAGACTGGCTGGAACTGAACGAGATGCAGCATTTATACACGCCGCGCAGATGTTCTAGAATGTTCGAAAGAAATTGGAACTTTTCGCGAAGCCGCGAGAATGACCGACGCGTAATGGGAAGAGACAAGGGTGTGCTACAAGAAGATCTACTTTTCGACCGTTCTGCACATGACGTCACTCTCGACGCTCAAGACCTGGTCTAACGCTTCTCACCCTTACTCTTTCACAGAATGTCACTTTAAAATTGAGAAAATTTTGTATGCTTGCGTTTATTGCAATAGATTTACAAAACTACTTTTAAGTAATTTTTAAGGTTCGTTATCAAGGACGTAGTGTAGCTTTAACGTCAAAATACAATTAAATTAAATTAAATAGAAACTAATATTACAATTACAGCACGATTTTAGTAAAAATTATTGTATGAGGGGCGCGATGAGAATTGTGATTGAAAATTGGGGCGCAAATACTAAAAGGTTGAGAAACTATGGGTTACCCCATTAGAAATTATTCACATTTTGGGGAAAATCTTGACTACGCTTTACAAAAGCTACGTTAGAGCCAGGCTTAGTTTTCTTCGGTAATATGGATACTGCAATTATAAAGTTATCGGTCTTAATAAGTTGGAGTTATAAATTAACACGCTGCACTTTGTTTAAGGTAAGCTTTTCTGGTCATTACGGGTTAGACTAAAGCCAATCGGGCGCATATTTTGTTTTACTTGGTGTTTGCATGATCCCCATGAAGTTTCTCCTAATTGTTAGCCTGCTGATCATGATGTATGAACATTTTCGCTTGGGTTTTATTTGATTTCTATACAGTATTTTGCGTACTATTCCGGTAGATTTTCATCTTGCGTTATTAACGCAGTGTCGACTGCAAACAGTGCGAATTGAGTACCCACAGGTGTTTTATTTATTCTTGCTGTGTATAATCTTATTTTCAGTGTTGATATTTCCCCTAAAACATATATACTGTGTAGTAGGCTTTTTTCAAAAACTTTTTTTTTTTAATTTTCTTTACACAAATTTTTGTTGAATTATTTCTTAAAAAGTTTGTTTGGTGATTTATTAAATGGTTTAGCA
Source organism: Ignelater luminosus (assembly GCA_011009095.1). Lineage (NCBI taxonomy): Eukaryota > Metazoa > Arthropoda > Insecta > Coleoptera > Elateridae > Ignelater > Ignelater luminosus. The sequence goes on from VTPC01091185.1 coordinate 30,889, forward strand.
TCTTGATAGTATGGACTCTTTTGGAATTTATGCATTTTGTGTCTAAAAAATACTACATTTAAATCGTTTGATCTGCTTTTCGTAATGGGAAATCTGTCAATGTCTTTCAGTTAATACTAAACTTAACGAGGCAACAAATATTTCTTGATATTCCCAAAAAAACGTAAAATTTTCTTAAGTTGTCAAGTTGTCTTCAGTATTCGGTTTATACAACTTGTCTTGTAGACAACTTCACAACTTGAGAGAATTTTAATTATTTGCAAGTATCACGCATGTAATTGCTCTATGTGTTCGGTACGGCAAGTACAGTTTTGACATATCACGGAATGGTTAGTAGATTAATATGAAATTTCGGATCAACGGTAATACCAAGAAATAATGTGCTACTGTATGGTTGAAGGCTTTAAATTTTGTCAAATTAATGCTTTGAACTGGAAGGTTGATCACAGATATATCATGTTCAAAAAATAAAAAGATTAACAAGGCAATGAAGATCTTGATATATGGAGCAATTAATTGATATCCTATTCGGCCAACATAGTAGTAGTAGTAGTTCTGAAGATAGCTAGAGACCTCTTCTCGCTTGTGGTACTATGACAAATAGCCTTGTTTAGGTAAGCATACATAATATGATATAGCTTGAATCTTCGTGTTGAATAAATTTTGTTCTATTCAGCTCTAAAGAATTAATATTTTACATTATTCTGTTCAAACAAATTTTTTTTATTTTTGGTAGTCTATGGGTACCACAAAACAGTTACTAGGAAAAATAAATTGAAAGTGCTCTGTATCTTACTTACTGTTACATGTATCTGTCATTGTTTGGCCACAAAATTTATTTATGTCCCATAATGTTTTTAGCTAACTGGTATAAAATTTTCCGTTTAGAAAGTAGAAGGTGTTACATTTTTATAGGACACTCTGTACACAGCATAATAGAAAGCACTTGTAGATTGCAGAAGTTACCTTTTTTGAAATTCTCCTCATTAATATTTTTGTATTTCTATAGATAAGGATGTCGTTTTTCCTTCACAGAATATTGGAAGCCTCTTTGACTGTATGTCTGTTCTGAAAAGTTTTTTTTATTCCTTTAATTCACTTATTTCATTTATCGCTGGCCTAATTAACAAACCACGTAACTCACATTTCCCACTTTTTACAGGAAGAACAAAAAACTGATTTATTCGACAGTGAATAGATAAATTATTATTGTTTATTCTTAACAATAAAGTTTAAAGTATTCTGAGATGTATATAGGCCATATTGTTATATAATTAAACATATTAATAATTACAATGGAGTTACCAGGTTAGAAATAGCTACGTTAAGGAGTTACACGGTATGTGTATAAAAGATACGTGGTTTGAAAAAATTTAAATTTGGAGTTAAGTGGTCTGACAATGAGTATAAGGTTTTAAATAAAATACTAGAAATTGGAATAATGAGATAATTACGGTATATTATATTTGGAAACATATAAAAATGTCAAATAAAACAAAATGTTAGTAAAAATACATGTAACGGTGGTAATTTTGACCTTTTCATGGATTGAAGCAGTCTGTTAAAATGGCAACTCGTCATAAAAAGAGTGGTAGTCCCTTAGTATTGTACTTTTCAATTCTTGCAGATGGTTGTACTTTGCTTCCGTTATCTTCAACCTACTGTCGTACAAATTTGGAAAATTTGCTTCACGAAATGCTTGCATTTTGTCTATAGGATGGCTTAATGATTGTTTTGGATCCTGTCTTTCTCGTCTGGATTTCCTTGAAGCTTCTTCCGATTGTTTTGCGTTATCCTCGCAAGCAGGTAATAGTTTGAACTCATCTTCAAAATTTAGTTTGTAATAAATTTTTCCGTCGTCAGAACACTTCTTACAGCGGATGTCAGTAACTTTGGCGTCACCTTTCTTCAATCCAGGACGGATTGACTTGTACTTTGTGGGGTTTGCGTAGTTTTTGAAGAATGAATGTTCTAAATAAGTAACCTTATAGGGTGTAGTATGATTTCTAGCATTTTTGCATATCTCTACATAATCAGCTGGCACATGAACTTCTCTCTGTTTTAGATGGTGGAGTGGATAGTCACACTCCATTTGAGTGTGACCTTTTTTCAGATATTTGCTTTCGATACAGATCTTGTACTTAACAGCTAAATGTAACAGAGCATTGCTCAAAGTAGAACTTCTCTTTTGATAGTTACAGCCGTCACTGACAATTATTATTTTCTTTGCATTGTTGCGAAGCGGTAACTGGGATTGAATGAAATGACTTACAATGCTTGCAAACTCATTTGCAGTTAATTCGCCGTTTGTTTCATTTCACAGGTAGCAAAATCCATCTTTTGTCTTTTGATCATACATACAAAGGTTGTGGACCAAAAGTTTCCTTCTGTAATATATGCCTGAAGCATTTGATTTAGGACACAATAACAGGCTCTGAAGATCCACCTTGTAAACATGCTCTTCATTTCTTTTATCGTTGTCTTTTTCTTGCCTAGCAGCGGTTTTCTTCTTTGAATGATCCTTGTATTCTTCACTAGTAATGTGTTTTAGTTTGTATGCTCTACATATATCACATTGATCTTTCTTCGGTCTGTATAAAGACAAATTCAGATCTTCAAACGTTTTGTGGAATGTACAAGAAGACAGTGGCTTGCATTTTTTTCCTTGCACCAATTGTCAGTATAAACCTTGAACAACTGAGACTTTGACGTCCAACAAGGCTCCAAATAGAGTTTTTGATAAGTTGCCCGACAATAATGTGATTCTACATTTGCCAATGCCAATAAAAACTCTTTTAATAAATTTAATCTTTTATTTAAATTCCGTTGTCTTGTAATCTTCATTGATTGTCTTTTATTTTCAGATCTCTCGTCGGTTTCGTCGTTTTCTTCCAACTCTACATGATCTTCTCCCCCGTCTTCTAACCACTTGTTGACCATCCATTCTCCTATCCCTAAAATTGCCAGTAATGTTTTTTTGCATACTCTGATCTTTGCTGAATTATGTACATATAAATAGAATTTAAAAGAAAATTTTCGGCGTGAAGTGTTTTCAATTTTCCTATCCCGAGATCGTTGGGTAAAATTTACATCTGTCATAGTTTTTATGAAAATCTTTCTTTCCTTCCAACTCAACTTCCAAAAATCATTGAACATCTTTTGTCTTTCTGTTTCTGTCAATGTCTTGCAATGAAAGGTTTTACCTTTACATTTGCAAGTAACTTCTTTCATCGTTCTCTTAGGCCTACTGACAAATCCCGTGTCTTTTCCATCTATAACCTTTCTCCCTTTGTATTCTTTACCTTGTTCACGTAAGATCTTTGCTTTTTTAACTTCCCAATCATCTTCTGTTACTTGATGTCTTTTTTGTCTTCTGGATTTCAGAATATCCAGACTTATATCTTTATCAAGATTTTCAGCTTCCTCAATTGCCTCAACTGGTTCTGTGTTATTAACACTGTTATTTGCTTCTGTTTCTATTGTAATTATATTCAAGTCATTTATATCAGCAGTTTCTACGTCAATAGTCGTACTGATTTGATGATTGGGTTCTGCCATTTTATTATCCCACAGAACTCTAGGTTCTGGTAATTGATTTTTCTCATTGTAAACTTCAGCTACCACAATTCTTTCTTGTCTAGTGTTTACCTCTTGACTTAACTGCGTGGCATCCTTTGTTCCCTTGTCACATGGTTCTGAGATAAACTCATTAGATTTTTCTGCTTGACAGTAAACACTTTCACTTATTAAACTATAATCAAGGTCTATATGCGTCAGTATGTTACAATCATAATGTAATTCTTTAACAGCACTAAGTGCTTCAGTATCTGAAAAGTTTAGGTTTATAGGGAGACTTCCAAAACTTATATCTTGACTAATATCAAAATTTCCAGCTTCTTCCTTTTCCTCCACTAATTGTATGTTATTAACATTTTTGTTATTATTTTCAGTCTCCAATATTATTAAATTATTTAAGTCATTTACATCAGCTGTTTGATTTTGAGCTTCAGATTCAGGAAATACTTGAATTAAGATGCCATTTTCATCAATCATGAACGTGTCTGCTGTAGAAATAATATCATCAACAATGACATCTTCGTTGTCAATCTTTGAAGGTGAATCAGTACAGCCAGTACAATCTTGGTTCTTGACCAGCGGCGAAAGCAAACATCCACCATTTCCCTTGCCAGATTGTGCAATTATTGCTAGTTGTAGCATTTTCTTTGTTCTCGAAGACATTTTTGAACTGAAAAGTAACAAAAACGTAATTAGTGGTCAGTTTAATAAAACGAATACAGACCACTTAACTCCTGGAATGTCTTTCATTCAAAACCTTTAATTGTAGATAAACCCGGTATCTACCGTTTCATACTGAAATAAAACCTCGTAACTTCATAAAGAACAGATTAGCACACAACGTAACTCCATCTGAGTTTAGTAGAAATACACAAAAAATAACGTTTTTCTGCTAGTAAATCCTCATAAAACTTATAAATTACCTGAATTTAAACTAAACTTAGTAAAGTACAATTTTAAGTAAATTATTTTAAAAGTAAACGTTGATAGAATGAAAACGTGTAACTCCTCAAAAATTGCAAACTAGCCTAAAACTTTGTTTTGTTAACAAAACACGTAAATCACATATCCTTTTCAAACAGGTTAGTTTTCAACTTAAAATTTTATATTCATTATAATTTTATGCTAAAATAATATTATATTGCATTACCAACCTTCAAACACGTGCCATATAGGCTCCAAACAATAAAAGAATGTTGTAATCACAGATAAATCCAAACACTGCACAGACAGCACACTTTTGCATTACAACAGGCTGCTCCTGCTAGGAGTTACTTGGTTTGCAATAACGAAATTCCCACCTAAAAATATACGTGTTTGTTTTTCTCGTTTGTTCGATGATTTAAATTTTTTGGAGTTATGTGGTTTGGTGAAGTTGCGCAAGAACCATAAACAAATGCAATAGCATGAAAATCTCAAAATCGTATTTTTTGGAGTTACGTGGTTTGTTAATTAGGACAGCGTTATACTAGAATTTAAATTGTTGGATTTATAATTTGTGAGTTATTCAACTTACAAAACTAATCTTTTGAGATGGAAACAAATCAAGAAACCGTTTGTTATGTTTTCTTCTTAATAATTCTGTAATATTTTCTTTGGAAAATAACTAAATAGTAGTAAGTATGTAATATAACGAGTATTTTCATTACAAAAGAAAGGGTAAACGACTTTAACGAGAAAATTTAGAAAGCTCTATTTTGCAAAGAAACTTCTATTTAATTTTCCCTTGAGGGTTATTATAGTTTTCTTTGCTACTAGCACTTTAAATAGCTTGTTGTTTGTGTGGTTCAGTTAAATGCAAAAAATACTGGTATTTTTATTATCAAGAAAACATACAATAAAACAAAATATTGCCTTTTGTGTTCACTAAATTGTAACACCTGTTAAATTCAGAATATTTGTCTGCGTAGACGTTATTGTTTTAACCCCAAAACTTATTTATTATTCATTTCTGAGCATTAAACTAAATAATAGATAGTGTTGTTTTAAGTATAACTGATCAACGATAAATTCTCTCCCAGCGGCTGCTATTATGTTTCATAAATATCCTTTTTTTGTGCTATACAATTCACTTCTATCTTTATAACCGCCGTCAAACCACACCCTTCATTAAATTTGCTGTAACTTCCCACCTGTAGTAGTAATCCTTATTAATTTTAAGTATGAACAAAGTTACTTGTAACAAGTTTTTTGTGAAAAAAAGCTATGACTAGACTAACCAAAGAACTTTTTTAAAACTGCACTCACTTTAAAGTTGCTGCGTTACGATAATATGAAAGTAATTCGTGTATAAAAAGAGCTAAAGTGCACTCTGCTACAGGGCGTATGGCAATAAGCACATTAATTTCGAAGTTTGGCGGACACGGCTTGTTTAATTTTAATACAAATATACATAGTTTAATGGCTGTTTTCACAAACTGTCCGTATGTGCAAACTGAAACTATTTGTTTCATTCTGAGTCTAAACGTTCCTTAATTTCATTTACAACTCTGTGTAATTTTACGGCGCGTTCCATTGGCAGACTGGAGGCGCCAAATAATTAAATTGTGCGAATTTTCTAATTAGTAGAGTGCCTAACAAATGAGTTTCTCAGCCATATCCACATTAGAGTGATGGGACTTGAAATTTAATTATTTATTAATCAATTATTCGTAACTAATGACTAATGTATATAGAAACTTTGAGACTCTAGTATGTAAATGAGAGAATGATGAACGATTTCTAAACAAAGTTATGATAAAACGTTAGTTATATCAGTGGAAAATAACACTTCTATATGATGTAGTTGAAGTAATTGGATCTATTCGGCTGAAGAAATTGGAAACTGCTGATAGGATGATTGACTACTCCCTACGCGCAAATATGAGACTCTTACTCTCAGAGGAAATCTAAAAGAACTTTTTCATTATAAAATATTCATGTCAAGTGTAAAGATTATCAATTACGAGACTAATTTATATAACATTCTTTCATGTGTTAAAATTTATTAAATTTACTTCGCGTTCAATAAATCCTAACATATTTTACTTGCTTTGGCGTATTATTTAATTTAATATTACCTTAAAAAACATAACTGACTGCGGAATAAGGTTTACACTCTTATATAAATGTAAAGTACAAAAAAGAAAAACCTAAATAGTCCGCTTTGGTGTACCAGAGTAATATGCCACCAAAAAAGAGAGTTTATATAGCATAATTATTTTTGAGATCTCGGTGTAAATTTCTACAAAGGCAACTCTTTAGTAAAAAAGCAAGAAACTAATTTTGTACATGCACTCTGAAAACCTTACATTTCGACAACAACCTTTTTTCTTATTTCGGTAGTCAAGAGAACAAAAATAAGACAGAAAGAGTAAGAGCTCTACAAAGAAATAATGAGTAGGATTTGTTTCCTCGAGCTGTGCTTTTACAGCACTTATCCCCTCTTTTGCTTTCCAGGCAATGTAAATATTTCACAAGGTTAGCTCATTGAATATTTTGAAGGAATTTTACATGAGAAAGACGCGGAAGATCTACCCTGCTAAAACTACCCTTTGATTTCCAATTTCAATTTTAGGGCTCGATATATTCGTAATACTCTCACATTTGTTTTTCAGCATACCATTATTCTTGGTTTACTTCTATACTCTGTCGTATAATTTAAAATCATCGAGGGTAAAATTGATATTCTACTTTTTATTCTTCAAAGAGCATTTTGTTATGAAACCATGAGTGTTTAGTTATTTTCTTTACGATCGCACCCATGGATATTTTTGAGATGCTTTTAATGTTCTGCTGCTTACGCTGCTTTTTGTGATATTGGAACGCCATTAAAGCGAAAATGATGTCATTTACTGCTTTGCTGCAGAATCTCCAATTTATTAAAATTTTAATTTGCTATTTTAGGCTCAACTGAACTGCATGATTACAGTTACTTTGTAACTCTTGTAATTTTCACACAATAAAATATAAAATGTAAAAAGTAACAAAATTTTACATTCCTTAGAACCGTTGACAAACATTTCATAAAATGTCATAAAAACTTCAACTAAGCTTTTGTAACTTTTCACAACATTTTGACTTCTCTTTCTAAAATCTAAAATGATCGTTTCAATACAGAATTTAAATTGCCTTATGTTAAACCTTTTAAGAGCATGTTTTTGTTTGCAGTCAAAATACTGTAACAAATAGAGTAAATCCTGATAATTACTGTCACTTTCGCTGTGGACAACTGTTGTTATCAAAGTTAAAACGTTAATTGGATTAAGTTTGTTTTGGTTCATCAGTTTTCTAGAGGAGGATAAATTTTGAATTCAGTTGGCTTTTGTTTTCATTAAGTACGTTTTTATCCATTAGCGTTTATACAAACAAAAGAATTTTAAATAACCACGTATGTACACAAAAGTGCACATAAATTCTTTTAGGTACAAAAAGGACATGTTATCACTATACTTATAATAAGCTATAAAGTAAGTAACCGTATCATTTACGGTTGTACGATTTGGCTCGATAAGCAACGAATTTTTTATTAGACTCACACTATCTTAGAGCAGAAGAATTGGAAGGCAATAGAATTCATAAATTAATATGTTTTTATAAAAAGAAACCCACTAGGGCAATACGATAATAGATTTGCGTTGATTATTCCTATCTCAGTCTTCTATTCGCATTATAAGTTGTATACAGTGTGTCCAAGATAAGGATGCACAGCATGGGGATCTTGGAAACGGTAAGAGATACAGGATCGGTTAAATGGGATGAAAGTTGACTATTTATAGGACCTTTTAGTTGGCGTTCGCAAAATCTAGATATCTTGGATAGTTTCAGAGATATTTAAAAATAAGCAGATTTCTCGATTTTCCTTAGTATTTTTTCTTTTATTTATTTGAAGAGATATCGGAAAATGGAAACCACTTTTTCATTGCCACTCTTTGTTCTCTATTAAAATACCCTAACAAAATTCCTATACAACGTTTCGGTTTCGAGTAACCATCATCAACCTCATTTTTTTAAATAGGCGGAAAAACAATTGAAAATTGTTTCAAATAGCTCTTTTTGTCACGATTCTAATGATGTAAACATCATAGGGTTATTTTGATTTCTTATGCTACAAATCAATGCATTCTGCAGTACCCTGGCTTGCACGATCACCTGATCTAACACCGTTAGATTTCTTTTCTCTAGGGTTATATCAAGAATCATGTGCTTAACTAAAATTTTGAAGATGAACAGCAATTATTGCAGTTGGTCACAACACAAAAAAATCAAAACCATATACCGTATATAGCTAATTTTTGGGTTCCTCGTACATTGCAATTAAATTTGATTTATATCACGTAAAAGTACATGCAAAAACCTACAATTTGGTTTTGATTACTTGTCGCTATGACCTCTGGGGAAAATTTGGCAGCGGTTTGACAATTTTTGAAAATTGGACAAAAAGTAGAATTCCGGTGGAACGGTTCCATATTTTTGAATAACATTTGGCATACAGTTTAAAACCAACTTGGACTACCTTTACACCTAATTTAACCCAATTCGGTTGAAATTTGGCCAAAATAGCTCAATTTTTAGTTTAAAAAAAACATCTATTGCAGGGGGGAATGGTCCGATCATCACCAAATTTGAACTGATAGTTTTTTGAACATTGGCAATAAAAGGGTTTTAATTTCGTAATCTTGCTAATACCGGAAGTCCTTAAAAAAAATTGACAACGTTACCCGTAAAATCGCCAAAAATGCCAAAACCCGTTTTTTTTGATATTGGACATGGTTTCGGTTTGAGTAGGCCATAGGAAACTCAGGGGGTTGTTATTGACATCAAAACGAACCTTTTTTACCGGGTCACTAAAGCCTTCTAAAAATTTTCGCAAACTGATCTTATTTTGCTAGGTTTACTCCACTATTAGGGAGAGCAGCGTAAGTAGTTCTCACTTTAGCACATACTGGGGGATCTACTGCTACTTGAATAAGTCAGTTTCAAGTAGAACATGATCCCGTGATTTTTGAGATTCTTTACATCTCTTATTGTTCTTAACTTTTTTCAGTTTTCTTTTCTTTTCCTTGTATCCCAAATTACTTAGATTTGGTAATCAAATTTCCTTCAAATATTATACTTCGTTGGGATTTTGACTTTTTGTCGTTTCTATATCTCCATTTATTTTTGTTTTTTATAATTTTGTTTAGAAATTTTTCTTCTTTCTTGAAGTTACTTTAGAACTGTATATTTTTCATTGAAATGTGTATATTTGGTTTGAAAATTTATGTCTACTTGTTCTATTTTATTATTCAAAATCTGCAGAGTTTGCCTGTAATTATTTTGTTTTCTTTAGTTACAATGATTCTACTACTACGCGTTCAGCCATTTTTTATGTTACCACCACAGTTAGTTATAGAAGATTTATCTTGCCTAATTTATTTGAAAAAATGTTCTTAATTGAGTACATTCTGTAAACCGATTTTGGGCATTCACTAGAGCTACTTTGCAACAGATCTCGCAAGTAAAGAATTTAATTTTCGTTGTCACATGTCTCACATAAATTCCTATCTCCTGTTGTGTTTGAAATTATTATATTGCAGTACGTCAATGTAAGTTTTTTCTTAAAAATAGTATCAAATAGTTAGCAGTTTATAGAAACTTAACAAAGTTATTAGGAATTTAGCTCATTAAATTTAAGACAAATACTTAATACAGCTCTTATAATTCTCAATAACGTTAACTGCTGCAATTGCCTGAACATCTCTTTAGAACCAAGAGAATTTTTCAGTCGGTTTTTCCAGAGCTTTGCGTATTGATCTAGGAATTTCTACACAAAAAAGTTGCAAGCTATTGTGTCGGTCTCCTACAGATTCACTGTTAAAGTAGTGCCATACACCTGACTTAACAAATCATCAGCTTTTGCTTTTAATTTTTTTCTGTGAATTTTAGGTTTCTACACAAATTCCAAATCAAAAATGTCATAAATGAAATAAAAAATAAATTTCTCTCTGGCATTGATGAAATCCTCACAAACAAAATTGAAAGGCGGTAATAATTTAGTTGCACCTTTAACACACATATCGAATGGTATCTTAAAAAACCGTCATAAAACTTTCAGTTAATAAAAGGGAAAGGTCGACAAAGAAAATCAGTTTTATTTCACTGTCAATTATTGCTGCAATTTTAAATAGAATTACAACCCAGAATTGAAGTAATAATAATTACCTAATTAATAATAATTTAGTAAATGACGCATCGTTTCATAAATTCGACTGCTGCAATTAATATGACGTCTGTAGATGATAAACTGGAGCACCCTTCAAATAAAATATAAGTAACCACCGCTTTACGCGCCCTCGAATTCCGCGGATTCTCTTTTACGCTGGTGGAAATTTTGAGAACAAAACGTATAAAACATAGCAGCAAATGAGATCTGACAAAATACATCTCTTACTGGTATGTAATATCTACAACTTTAAAAAATGTTCAAATCTTTAACTAAAATTGTCAAAAAATATTTTGCATTGCATTAACTGTTATAGAAGCAAGCAACTTTGGTTTAACTCGGAAATTCGCTTTATCACATTCTGTAAGAACGCATTCCCGTGCAAAGCGGAGATTACCAGTATTGGAGTTTAAAACCGTTCGAAAGCCTTCTACTAGGTGAATCACGTTTAGGAGTTTTGCTCAAACAACAAGAGTGAGGACGAGATGAAACAACGAAAACTAAAGAATAAAGATATATTTGATTTGATTTCTCTACGGGCAAAATTCGAATACTACGTAATAAATTGCTGTAACCTGAACATCGAAAATAACAAACTCATCAATTGATACGGAGAAGGAATTTTAAATGTTTTCGCAGTAGGATCATACTATGAGATAAATCTAGAATAGATAAATTAACATACCATCCAGCAATGTATTGCGCTAGCGCAGCGTGTCTGTTTAGCAGGATTTATGCTAAATGGGACTTTTTGAGTTAATAAGGACAACTACTTGGGTAAGTCCATAAAGGTCGTATTCTGAATTATTTATTAATTTAATTAGGTATAAAACCATAATCTCCTGTAGCTTCCAATATCACCTGACCCTCAGCTTAAAACATAATAGGATGAACAAATAGCAAGTAGTGAAACCCATGGAAGCACTTTCATAACCACTGGTTATAACCGTTACTTCACTGCAGATCCTTATTGCCTATTTAGTAACATAGAATACGATTTTCTATTTTTAGTATTACTCTGAGAAGATTTTCTGTATTAATATTTTTATTTTTTAAAGTTAAATTTTAAATGTCGGCGTAATAAAACAGATCAAAGATGCACATTAGAACATATTTGAATCAATGTTCTCATAGAATTGATCTCCTATTAATACAATAAATTAAAAAACATCATTAATGAAAATCTTTAAGTTTTATAAACATTATGATGCGATATTTACAGATGAAAAACTAGCAGTTAAGCAATGTTAAACTTACCTCAATGATATTTTAAATGAAGTATTCTGAAGCTACTTATGTATACGTACATTATTACTAATAAAGACATTCTTAACGTTTCAAGAATTCAAAGTGAATAAATCAAGTAATGCACGCAGGTGACAATGTAAAAAGAACCAAACGTTGACCAGAAATTAAAAAATATCAAAACTGCACCAGGAAATTATTTGACTTTTAGTGGAAACCTGGTAATAGTTATTCTAATGGGCTGATCTCTAAACATCTTACATATGCATACGTAGTTATGGAGATAGAAATGAAATCTTGTTTTGCTGGATCAGGTGTTAAATGCCGTCAGATTCAGAGATGATACAATACCGAATAACGTGTGCTACTAATCTGCATATTAATGAGAACTGAAACTGGTTATTGGGAATAAATGTCATAACGAAGATGCACAGTTAAACTAAAACGTTTATTTTGTCAGTTTATTAACTCCCGCTTTCAAATTGGTATTGTGTCTAATGTTTCTAACTAGTAAGTACTTCTTCAAACCTTTCAAAGTCTTAAAAATTCTAGTTGCGATATATTTTTTGGGAACAACTTGAACCCCCTGCTGTTTTTGTAGAACACACGGAAGTGGAATTTGGGAAATGAATTTTATTAAAATTGGTTTTCCTCAAAATTATAAGATTGACCTATTTAGCTAGTTTTTGAAAACTCATTCAGCGACATCAGCAGGGCCAATTTTTTATCGGAATTTTGAGATTCCAGTTGTTTTTCTGATGCCAGTATAGTTTACTTTTGTAGTTCCAACCAAATCAAACAAGAGAAAAATAACTAATAAGGGAGATTCTGCCTCAATGATCAAATTGAAAAGATATCATAATATCTTGCCTATAGTCATTTATAAAATTGACTGAGAAAGAGACTAATGAAAACTGAATTTTGCGAGACGATTGCTTTAGTGATAAAATTTGTTGTTTAGTTGTGAAGAGGAGGGTATGTATGTGAAAAGAAAAACTTACACACCTGTTTATGGATAAACCAGGAAAACTAAATTTGATACGTTAACTATTGGCCTTGTCTGTAAGAGTTTTTGACAAAACCAGTTTTGTATTGCATTTACTATGAGGTGTGAAGAAAGCATAACTGTACGCTACGGATTGGCTTGAATTGATGAAGAAGTCATCTTCAACGATAGTTCTAAATTGAAGTCGTGTTGTTCTTACTTTTTTTTATACTGGCTTTATCAATTTTATGCTGCGAAGGTCATTTTAAATAATGTTAGAACACTGACATTTTAAATAGTTCTTTTATGCTTACCAGCATTTGGTCAACTAAGACTAGAAATTCCTCAAACTGCCCAAAGGTATAAAATGAGTTATCAAATAGTGTCAGTGTAGCCAAATACCTAGAGACGGAGAAAAATGAGGCATTTATGAAAACAACATTGTTTCTACGAATCCAATCATCCAATTTTACTTGAACTGTCGAAAAATTATAACTAAAAGACAATCCATTCATCATGAGATGGTGTAAGCCTCTTTATAAAATATTTTTGAAATTTTTACAAATACCGCCGTCAAATCGAGACTATGACTATCAAAATATCTTGAAAGAATCTTGTTTTGTTGGTACGAACAAACTAGTTCAAATTGATTATTTGTGCAATAAGACAACCAACAAAGAATTCGTCTTCCAGTAAGGAAATAAATCCACTAAATGGCTCGATTGACCAGTATCATCAATCAAGTTTAAATCAGCAAAAACTGAACAATGACATTAGGTTTGCCCAAAAGCAAAAAACAACAAGCAGGATATTACAGAAACTAAAAACTCACCTAAAATCAATACACGATTTACAACAGAAACTCATGGGGATATAAAATTAGAGCAAAAGAATGTAAAATAAGGACTATTTAAATAACAGGTAGAAGGTAAACCTCACAGTCCGACGAGAAAAAGTTTTCCTCTTTGAAGGAACTTGTTTATTCTAATGTTTAAAACTTTTTATGTTTAATTCTCAATCTGTCATGACTCAGAATCCTTTATGACTTTAATAGTGCATAATATCGCGTTATTTATTCTAAATGTAGTCTTAAGAACATTATTTAAGTATTACGTATAATTATTATGAACGTTTGTGTTGAATTCCAAATTTTTTTGTTACGTAACTTTTTAGAATTGCAAAATATGAAAGTTCGTCGTCATGGGTTTACATTATTCTTAGAAAGAAAAACAGAAAATTTATCCGAATGTTACTCTTGTTACGTCAACATATACCTATTGATTTTATTATAAAATCTATTATGCACTGCTTTCTCGATGTTATACCACTTTGAAATGAAAAACAAAAAGCTGGGTTACAGCAGCGGAGCTTCTAAACCAGTTGAACAAACTTAAAAGTAATGCAATGCCTTGCCTTCCTTTTCAAATGTTATTTCAGTATACGTAATGGGAGCAAAGCTTAGAATGTTATTTACGCATCACGCAAACCGAGATCACAGAGCACTCTTATTATCATAGAAAGGCAAAAGAAACTTCTAAAACAAGTCTGTTATTACAACTTTACTTTGAATTCAAAGGAAGGCAGCCCGCAGAATTTTCTACACATTGATAATACTTTCTATTGCGGAGAACAAAATCATTACCTTTATTCTTATTATATTAAATATGCTTCTTTTTTTTTCTCAAAGGAAAAGGTTGTGCTGTGTTTTCCTGTTTTGATAAATATTTACGAAATCTACGGAACAATATTTAGCATTAAAGATTCGAATGTTGTACAGAAGAGCGATGAAGCATATAAACTCCAAACTTTTTCAGAACTTCACCTAGGTTACAGTTTATAGGGTGTCGAATTCATTTAAACTTGCAAACTTCCTACCAAACTTGAAACTTCACGTAGAATGTGTAAAGTTGCCAAAAATGTTTGTTAACGATTTATCTATCGTTTTCCACCACTGTATTACGAATGAAGAAGAAAATCATTTATAAAATTTCCACTAACAATCTACAGTGTTGTTGAAAACTGACTAAAATTCTTTTAAAGACTGCTGATGTGAGATATTTTATGAAATATTCATTGACATTATTTTGATTTATACACATAAATTTGTTTTTATTTTGTTTGGAAGAAAGACATACTTAAAACTAAGAAAACAAATGTTTGGTGATATTTTAAAGACCGTTTAATGCCATCCGTGTAGTAACTTAAATATTCATATAGTAAAGGCAATAATAAATTGGGTGCTAAATTTTGGAAGTAAAAATTTTTATGTTTAATTTTTATGTGAGGCATGTTTTATTCATGATGGAGTGGAAGCAAAAACGCTGAAGGCAGTAGCAAAGGATATAGAGGAGCAGTTTTGTCAATCCATCATACAGATCCATCACTGCGACTGAGCTTGAAAGTTAAACAGTGCCATAGGCGGGTTGAATTTCTTAAGAAAGTACATTTCATTTTATACTTCTTATATTATTAATAACTTGCTGCTATCGCAATCTGGGTTAATTTTTTATGACGCGATACTCACTGCTCTGCTTGTATTTCAGTAAAAGGACTGTTGTCTAATGAATCTAAATGAGTTTAAAGTAAATGCTTTTTATGCTACACCCTATACATATATAGTTTAACTTCTTTCGTATTCTACACCTTTACTCTTACTTGCACCCTTACAAATTTTTATTCTAAGTGTATCCATCAGTTTAATGGACGTGTAGGTATATTACAAAATTCCTTTTAAGGATGTGATGGTAACAGCTTATGCGAGTTTTGTATGCGGTCATATAACATTATAAGTATACAATTACGTGATAATGATGGCTTAACTTAAGGAGATGTGTTTTTATAAAAAATTCTTTACAAAATACTTATACATTTTTAAGACACAACTAATACCTAGTAGATCTATTTTTAGACAGTAACGTAACAGCACAAAATCCTATTTAATTAGAAAATCAATGTACTTGTTTTGTTCAGAAAATCCTCGTCTATTTTCAGAAACAACAAGATAAATGTGCGATGGCTATAAAAAAAGGCAATTTCACACTCCTGCTATCAATCAGTTGAAATTATTCCCAAACTGCTAATTGAAATGAACTTGATTCTAGAACAACAGTATTGTAAGATTTAGTAGTACCTACAGTACTAATGGAAGTAAAAGATTGATTAACTCACTTTCTCCGGTTAACCAAGGAAATTTACAGGTGTTTTAAGATTATCATTTAAAAGTGTATTAAATTCTTTTTTATATAACTTTTAGGTCTACCTGTTGAATTATTTGTTTGGGATAAGTTTTACGCGATATAGAGCAAACTATCAAAACAAGGAAACTATGCTTTGGGAAAATTAAATAAATATGATTAGAGAAGATTCCACCATTTCATTGAATCGTCTGTGTAACATGTAAATGTAATTATTGAAAAAAGGCAGATATAGAAACAAAAATATCAAAAGGCCGATGGTGGATTTGTAATTGACGTAAAGCAACATATTAAACCCATATATCACATACCAAATGGTGTGGACGCAACATGGAAACAAGCATTCACAAACATAGATTTTAGTAACCACGATTTTGTCGTTTGGTTAATTTGACAGAAACAGGTTAAATTAACACTCTCACTTTCTTTTCGACATTCAAAATCGAATAATCCGAAAACACACAATCAAGAACCCTTACTCACAGTGAAATACCACAGAACACGACCATCCGAAAACTATACACTCCAAACAAAACACGATTCTGCATCATTGCGAATACTTGTCTCTCATTTCTTCAGTTCCTTAATTTCTATAATTATAGAGTGTCGGCTAGTCGGATGTCTCACCACGGCCTAGCATGTTACCATCCCAATTGGTTATCATTTTTTGTACCACAAGTTATCTTTTCATAGGCTTAACAATTTTTGACTATTGTCGTTTTACAGTGTAACATATACCGCATAGCATTCCAATCAAAACCTTCACATATAAAAAGTTTGCAGCAGATCTTGTAGTGATAATTATTTTGCACTAGCACAAAACTAATATAAAAGTGACCAAATACATTTCTTGTACATTCTTGTGTAGGTACCTACAAAAGGAAGTCCAAATCAGATGGTGAAGATTACTTTCTAATCGATGAATGTTATTTACTAGAACAAGAATGCTGTTCTATAATTTATTTCCGTGGTAATCAACTGATAAGGTTAATATATCCTAAAACAGAAGCACCTTGGCATTACCAAAATTGATTTTACATTTTCTCGCTGGCTGTCCCCTGGACATCGAAAACCTGCGTTAGCGTTTAGAATCTTACACATTACCAAGTGTTTCAAATACACTTGCTTAGTATTTTTGCTACTACCAGATAAACGAGAACATGCCGGCATCCGTATAATAATTTATTGAAGTAAAAGAATTGTAAAACAGTTTAGTGTTTATTTTGCTAATTGCAGCATGCATTTGAAATATAAATTATTATTTGCGGTCATAAACTAAAAATATTTGAAGCCTGCAAAAAAGTTGTGTAAAGAAGTGTAAAAAGAAACTTTACAACAAAAAACAGAATAACGCAGTAATGGCTGCATTTAGTTCTCTGTAATGTTCTATAGTTGCAGTCAGCAGTTTACCAAAAGTACAAAAATATTAAATTATATAGGGGGGCTGCTACATCACACACAACACAATGTGTATATTAAACGGCAATTTCATGTTGTAGAGGCAGATAATCGTTCTGTATAATCTTCTCAGTAGAATTATTTGACAGTTTTGGAGACAACATTGTTTATAAATGAAAAATCTTAATTAAAAATAACAAATAAAGTTCGAATACACAATCTTATGACCAACGAACTTTCTCAAATAGTATGGTAAATATTTGCCAAACTAGTTCAGAATCTTTTAACATAACCCAAACACACAACGAATTCCTACAAAGAACAATAGTTGAGATTTATTATTCATAAAGAATTTTATCATTCCGGGCATTACTAGAAAATTGGCATTCAAAAAGTCACTAATTGAGGATTTTTATAAATTGGCTCGGTTTTGTTCTATTGCAAACCGTTTTTTTTTCAATAAAAGGGAATTATCTGATTACCAATCCTTGTTCTTAACTCTTCACTCCTTTAGGCTGATTGCGGTGAGTCTTGAGACAAGTAAAAATAAGGCGAAATTAAGGCCAAACCTCGGAATGAAAGATGGGCTAAAAAGTCTCCTTAGATATCGTGTCCGCTAGTCAAGATATCAAAGGTCAGAGGTCACGAAAATCGGTTTTTTACTAATATCTCGCTTCCTATGGTTCGTATGTCGTTGGAACTTGTCGGGCATAAAGTTCTCTACAAGTTTGGTTCTATACATTTTTCTGCATAATTAGTCGCTTTAGAGATAAAGCGCTGAGAGTGGGAAACAGGCATCCATTTATAGGTTAACGCTATGTAAACTGTGAAGCCAGCTGCATCGTACACTTTACGAAGTTAATTATATAATGAAATATGTTATTGTTTGAAGCAGACTGCAAAGCGGGTTTTCTTGACATGGTATCCTTGATAGGCCTAAACCATGTTGTACTGATCTAATGCAATACACAACCTCCTAGTGAACAGTATCAGAAGCTACTCGGTTCACCTCTAAATACCATCACCGACAGGTAAGTGTCTCAAGATTCTCATCTTTGTTGTCGTGCTCTTCTTCTGGTCGCCCAAATTCAATTTCAGGATCCTTTTCGTCATCCTCGTTTTCCGTCACCTTGGATTCTAAATCCTAAACTCTCTCAGGAACAAATGCATTTTCTGTATCAAGATCATTTAATATTGATGAGGCATTCAAGCATGCTTGGCCGTGACACTGACCACAAACTGTGGAGCACTGCAACTCTACTTTCCTACATTCACAGTTTACGCCACAACCTTTGTTGAAATTGCAGAAGATTCTATTCAATAGTTCGTCCCATGCTTTGTTTGCTTCAGGATCTCGTTCTCTAGATCCCATCCCCAATTTTCAGGTTGTAAATCCTTCCCTAACCGGCCTGGATCAGGAAGTAGGCCCGATAGATATGCTGACAAGTTGCTGCACTTGTAGATGGAAGAGATGACATGACGTCGAGACAAAAGTCTATGCAAATTTGCAGCTTTGTATCTCTTATTCCGAGGTTTAGTCTATATTTTACTGAATTACTACGGATTTACTACTATGTAGCCTTTTTTGGACTTTGATTAAAGACGGTGACATCATTTCTTTAGCAACTTTTCTAAATAGCTAAACCAAATTAATTATACAATAGTTTTTCACCAAGTGTCCCGCAGGAACAAATGAGTTACACTGAATCCGCAGAGTGCGTCTGGGATTATTAGCAAAAGCCTTGGCCTTCAAATACGTTCAGGATGAGTAAAGGTAGATATTGTGCAGATTCACCTTAAACAATTCCTATACAGGTATTTGTTTTATCTTTTTATTTTCTTGTACTACAAACAGCACAGTAATTCTGTGACTGTTTCTATATGCGGGCCCCTGAATGGATTTAGCAAGGTATAGTGAATATCAGAATATTTTGGACAGACTTTTCAAATGGCCTTCTTAAATTCCATTACTAAACCTCTGTATTCTTTTTAAGTGAATGCAGGTAGACCTGCAAACACAAAACTTTGCATGGATGTAGTAAAATTATATGGACAATAACAATAGGTTATGGTAGAAGGAAGTGAAGTTGAAATTTCCAACTACTTGTAAAACGAACAAATAATATCCAACTATTAATTGTGTGCAATCTTTAAAATTCGTTTTCCTATAGAATAGGCAATGTCGGAATTAAAATTTTTCTGATTAATAAAGGCATCTTCTTTTTTGCCTTCCTTGTAGTTTCTAAATACAGCAGTATTTAATCTTAATCTTAATTAGGATAACAGTTAGCATAAAACCATTTCTTTGTTTTTTTTGTGTGAAACTTAAAAAACAGAGAGCTCAAAACGACGAATTGGATACTACAATACCCACATCGGTGAGTGTCGTTGGTATATATCTACTTCCTGAATGCTTACGTAGAATTAAAAAAATTATTTCGAGATACAAGTCTTAAAGACAAACGGATTAATATATGTAGCAGGATGTAGCAATACTAACTTTGTTATATTAAATCATCTCTATCTACAATGCCGATATTTACGACGTCTACACATTGTGATATGACACCTGCTGTTCAAAGATAAGTATTTGATTATATACACGGTGTTGAAAAACAGGCTTAAGTATTTAAAGTAAACAGTATTAACATACACAGATCTGCAAATCAATCGTTCTGTACCGCTACAAAACAATTATCAGCGATAGTCGAAATGCCCTCTTTCCATATCGACTCAGAATCTACATCTTCTCAGGAACTCTGCATTCTTTCAAAAAACCTGCTTTTTGCATTTTCATTTTGCAACATTGTTCAATTCGTTGTAATTGGGCAAAAGTATTTACAAGTTTTGCAAACATTAAATTTTTTAAATACCTACTACCCCAAATACAAAAGTCCAAAGGAGTTAAGTCGGGAGACCTAGCAATAATAAGCGCTGGACAGTGTTTGAATTTAAGCTCTATTTCACAATATTAATCAGTAATTCTTCTGGATGAACACAAAATTGTATTTATTTAACTATCATAATATAACAGCAATAAAATTATAGAAATGTTTATTGTTTTTATTTAGTTTATTTACATTTACAATATAATAATGACAAGTTTCAACAAAATCTGATTGAGTTCAAGCGTCTTTTGAGTGTTACTTTGATTTGATTTGTCTTAAATCTTATGTGTAAGGTTTATTTATGTCTAAGAGCTAGCACATACTTTGTAAATAAAATACGAAATACAAACAATTCTTGTTTACGATGAGTTTTTGTGAGCCTACTTTTTTCTAGCGTGATTGAGGCGGGTTATCCTTTCAAAAAGACAAATAGTACTAAAACCTAAATAAACAACATATTACTAACAGTAGCAAAACATATTTTGTAGATGCATGAAAAGCTTGTTTTATCAGGAGGAGAAGTTAATACGATAATAGCTGAGCAAATAACCATCTTCAATTGAATATAACAATGAGCACGTACACAAATATTGTTTTCTATTTTTTCTCGAAAGAAAGGCTAAATGACAATTGTTTTGTATTCTTCTGTTATTTTATATACAACATATAAACACAAGTCATGCATTTAAATTTGAATTACTTTTTATAATAAGTTGGAACTTACTTAATAATGCTTAGCGTAATTATTAATTATATTACTAACCGTATTGTTCACAGCGTGTTTCGAAATATTGATTAATTTGTTAAATATTAAATTATGTATTACGTACATTATTAAGATATTTGGTAAATTACTTCTAATTAGGGGTTCTTCGTAAAAGGTAACTAAAAAAATTCTGTTAATGATAGGTACAAAAGACCCTAAAAGCACTAAAATATTTACAATGAACTTCTTGAATGCTAATGCTATCAGATATCGGTACAACTCTTACTACCTTAGTGGAAAATACTACGTCTGTAGGAAAATAGGAAATGTCTTCGCGTCATAAAATAAAATTTTATGATTAACTACTTTCAGTCTAAGATAAAATTGAATTCTTGTTATATTCTGTTATCTATATTTAATAAAATAATTTTTACACTGTCTTTTATAATATTTTTGTAAAAACTGCAAACAGAGTAAATAAAATATAATTATAGTACACAAACACTGAAATAAATAGCAAAGTTTCCTCTAATGCTTTCATGCAAAACAAAATCGTTAACATGATAAAACCTTCAATCACTAAAAGCGTTGTACAGGGAGAGTTTTTAATGGTTTGTTAAGTGATTAAGTTTAATCTATAGTTAATTTCTGCAGAGACATTTGTTTGTTTACTCACACAGCGTTAAATCTGAAGCCTAATCGGAAAATGGAAACCAACGGTTTAAATCTTTCAGAGAACATCGCAGTTCTATTTGTTAATTAGTCAAAACTAAACATTAATCATTTTTTAGCATAGTTAGGTAAATAGAGTATACAACATAGAACTAAATTAAAACTAACACAATTAGTAGTAAAGGTACTGTTTTTACAAATGTTTAAAAAGTTCTATTTGTTTCAGGAACGGAAAGCCTCAGGGGCCACCGTGTCTAATTCGCAGTGTAGTTAAGAGGTAAGTTTTGTACTAAACCGTTACAAGCCTTATATCTAACTAATTGTTTTCTCTATTTACTCTACTAAATTTTATTGATGAAAATGAGAAAACCACAATGAAAGTAGGTATACATTTAATGTATTTTAAAGATAATATATGTATTGAAAGGTGTAAAAAAACTAAAACTCATTGTTTGGTTAATAAGTTATCAAAACGTGTCCGTCGCGACTCAGGACTAGTCGGAATGTTTCGTCGTTGACGTTTTTCTTAATATCCCAAATAGACTGACGCGGGGCGACGGACGTGGCGGTGGGAGTGGTCGGCGGAAACAATCACATGCAATTCACGCATCACTTGTTTCAAGTTGTTTCTAATTAGGACATCAAATTATTAGGTTTTGCTGAATACTCTAAATTAAATATTTAGATTAGCGTTCATAAAGGATTTTATCTTATTAAGCAGTTTGGTGTTTTGTGTCTTGATTTGGTTTACTGTTACTGACATGGATCCGACTAAATAGAAACTAAGCGGCCACGCATATAGAAGAAAAGCTTTAAAAAAATAGAAATAGAAAAAGTTCACTTGCTTCGGGACAAGGTTTCAGTGATTGAAAACGTGCATATGAAAGACTTCATGTTCATGAAACTAGTTTGGGGCACAAAGGTTGTGTTTTGAAAATGAGAAAGCGAGGACAAGCTGAAGCCAAAATTGACTCCAAATTATTTGAGAAAATACTGGCGCAATGTGTTACTTAGAGTTGTTGTGGCTGTAAGATTTCTAGCGACGCTTGGTCTTTCGTTCCGTAACAAAACAGATAAATTTCCGAATTTGATCCGTTTCCGGCAAAACATATACGGCCAACCCAAGAAAGGTCACACGTCATACTATATATCATATAATAAAAATTATGGCAGCTAAAATCACAACAACAATAATGGAACAACTCCAAAAGGCTAAATACTTTTCTTTCAGTGTAGATTCAACCCCTGATATTACAGGTGTAGATCAGCTTTCTTTAATTGTAAAGTTTGTTCAAGATAATGCAGAACCAGTTGAACGATTCCTTTGCTTTCTGCCAAACACTGGTCACATAGCAGAAAACATGTTACTAGCCACTATGAACACCTTTAAAACACTGAATATCGACATTGACAATTGCAGAGGTCAATCCTACGACAAAGCTAGCAATATGTCAGAGCAGTATAATGGCCTACAGGCTAATATCAAAGACAAATGTCAGTATGCAACATACGTACCTTGCGCCGCACATTTGCTAAACTTGATCAGCTCATCAGCTGAATGTTACACAGAAGCTACGAAGTTTTTCGGGTTGCTGCAGAATCTTGACGTATTTTTTTATAGTATCAACGGAACGTACAAAACTACTGCAATCATTTTTGACTAAACCTGAAAGTGCAACTGTAAAACATTTTTTATATACGCGATGGTTAGCATGTGCCAGCCTTAACAAAGATTGGAACTAAATAATAGCGGCTCTTGAAGCTATAAAAAGTGACTCTGCCTACCAAAAAGCTTTGGTTAAAAATGAAGCTACAGGGCTATTAGCGCAACTAAATTCCCTAGAAACGGCCATATTATTGGAATTTTGGGGATCTATATCAAAACAATTTAATATACTTTCCAAAATTCTACAAAGTGTCGACACAGACGTAGAGGTAGTTTCCAGTCTCTACGATTCACTCATCACTTTCGTAGGAAATAAACGGAATTCTTTTGATGCTTTTGAAGATGATGGTAAAAAAACCCTTACAAGAATACAGAAGCAGTCATAAGAGAGTTATTAATGGAAAGAAACGAGACGATGAGTATTGCGAGGGAGAGGTGTTGTTACTAGAACGTGACCGTTTCAGGGTTAACACCTTCTTCCCACTATGCAACCAATTTTTGGGCAAGTTAAGGATGCGCAAAGCTTCGTATGACGCAGTAACCTCGAATTTTCCATATCAATGCAAATTGGATACAATGTCTGAAGCGAAAGTTAGAAAATGGGGTTTTTTAAAACACTTTTTGACATCTCATGAAAACAAAATGAGTTTTATGCAACTTAACCTATTTATTAAGCAAAAGGATTTAAAAGAAGCATTTCGTTATACGGAAATAGCATTACGTATATTCCTGTACACTGCAGTGACAGATTGCAGGGCCGAACTTAAAAAAATAAGAAATCATTCGCGTTCCCGTATAAGTAAAGAACGTTTGAACAGTTTAACCATCCTTAATATGGAAACTGACTTAACAAAATCCATTAATTATGATAGTGTCATTGATGAATTTGTTAACCGATATATAGTGTTTATACTTTTGTATGGTCTTTTTCATTATTAAAAAATGTTTACTTTTTTTATTTTTGTTAATTTATGGGGCGGCAAACCTTATATAGACCCAGGGCGCCAAATTTTAAGATACGCCAGTGGACATATAGATGAGATTAATAATTTGAATCACAGAGTTTTACACGCACACCTTTCTTTGAAGGTCTAGAACTGTTTCTATCGGCGAAATTTTAAAATCTGAACACCGCTATTTAAAAACTCATTTTTCTGCAAGAAAATCCACCTCTTGCAAAGTTTTTGTAAACTGAATCCTTTTCGAGAAAATTAACCTTCTATATATATTCTAAGTTTTGTACTTACTATCCCAAGTAGCAAGGTCACGTAAATATGACGTCATGTTCGAGTCATTTTTTTAGTCAGATTTACGTCAGTTAAACCGTCTTTTTAACGTAAAAATCGACAAATGGTTTCTTTACTCCTTTTCCTCTGAAACTAAAGGAAAATGCTAACTGATTTGTTAAACATCTTTTCAAGATATTGTTGGTTAAAGATGTTCCATCTTTACCACCAACACTGGATACATAATCACACTGAAAATGACAACGTTTTAGATAACACATTATACATTAATTACTAAAGTCTTTACCAATGCAAACGAGTTTTCCCTTTTTGGCAGGTATTGTTCAAATAGATTAATATCTTACGCATTCTTAAGAGGAAGCTCCACTGGAACGTCTGGCAATAAATTACTACCAATTGCAGTATTTTGACTGGTTGTGTAACTTAGAATTTTTTTATTTGGCTCCTTAAGTTCATACAGTAATTTAATGATCACTTTAGTTGACTCGACTAGAATAATATTATAAGGATCTTTAAAAATACACTTGTAAAAATTTTTGGAAATTTAAAAAATAAGCTTGCCCTCTGATTTTCTTTCTGCAAATGAAACAGGAGTTGATAGGCAGGAGAGTGTGGATACTGATGGAGTATCGTCACAATCAATAATTGTACTTTTTTGAGAATCTAAAATTACCCAAAATGTTTCCACATATTTATTCTAGTTACATAAATTACCTACCAAGGTTTGACGTCTTTTTAAATTTTAATAAAGGAGATCTTGGAAGCACTGAATTATCATTTGTGGCATCGCTTTCAGAATCTGAATCATACAGTTTCCTAGCCACTCGACGCCGTTTTTTCTGATTAGTATCGTCTACATCTGACTGTAAGTCAGACGTAGCTTCAGCTTCTTTTATCTCCTTGAGCGCTTTTTCATAACCATCTGTAAAAACTGTTTATAAAATAATGTTCAAATTATGAGTAAATTTGAAGTTACTCTTATCAGTTTAAAAAAAATTTCTCACTACATTATGTAGTGACGACTTGTGTTCATCTGGAGAGTCTTGCAACTTTAAACTTTTATAGTACTTGTCTTGCTTTTTATAAGATGGCCAGAAAGTTTGTTTTCTTCGAGGGGTTAACCACTTGTAGCTTACTACTGCAATTCCCCCTTCCTCGAAATCTACTCCTATGAATGCCATTATGTACTTAATATAAATCTAAAATAATTATTATTACATGTTGTACAAATTTGCACAATTATTATACAGTTGAATATTAATATACTCGGATTTTAATATTATTTTTAAAAATAACTAAACGTAACTTTTGGTTTTATTTGAATAAGCACTAGTAATGCAATCCCACGTGTCCTTGTACTTCGTTAGTTCGTAGTATTTTATTATATTCAGCAAAACAGAATAACATTATAAATAGTACACTGCACGAGTACGAGTATGTTTTGTGTATAATTTTAAAAATGGAGGGTAATTCACTTAAGCAACTTTAACATAAATTATTTTAGGATTAGATGATCAAGCAGCCAATTTTTAATGACAAATATGCAACTGAATCTCTATCTAGCAAAAGATAGTTAAATTATACGATATTAGACAAGGTACTTACCTCTTCACTTAGCAAACTCTGCGATTGTTGTTAACTGCATAAACACGATAAACACAAAGCCAGAAAACCAAAACTTGGAAACCGCGGGGCGTGAATGCACAGAATGCACCCGAAAAGATAAATAGGAAGTAAAAGACAACGGTTAAGTCACGAAAGCGCTGCTGTCGCTGCTATGGTGTGCGCCGGAGTGCATGCCGCCAAATATTTAATTTAAATTTATATAATAATATTTATTATACCACTAACGTAACATACTATTTGCGTTTGCTTATATTACTAAAACGAATGTAACAATGTTATTTAATTTTTAATTGCTTATTAAATGCGAAAATAAAACTAAATGGTAAGCTCCTTATTTTTTTTAAAGCAACAATTTATAAATATAGAATATCAGAATAATTTGTAGAGTTCACACTTTTCATAGATAGAGCACCGTATCATACATACATACATACATATAATATTTATTTATTTATTATAATCCAATATCAAACAGATAATGCCCAATTACAATGGTTCGGGAAATTCCGCATTACAACAAATAAATAAATAAAATGAGAACATTTTTAGTTCTAGACAGAATGTGTTTTCAATCTATTATTTTTATAATTTTTACAGTCGAGAAATCACGTAATAAAAACGTGAAAAAATGGTACAAATATTACGTCTAGAAATAGTCACAATAATGACGTAAATAAAACGTGACTTTATGATACTATGACGTCCGCGACCACTTTTGACTAAAATATGACGTCATATTTACGTGACCTTGCTACTTGGGATAAGCTTACTGTAACCTTGTCAACAATCCTTACTGACTAAACAAACGACTTTTAACGAATGCGTTAATTTAAATTGTACAAAACATAAGAATAATACAGATGATGAGAAAATCAATCAATTATTCGTGTGTTCAAAATATTCTCGGGTACAGTGAATGCAGGCTTGAACTTGTCGTAGAAGGGACGTTCTTACATTTTGAAATGTGTTTGGAGTTTGCCGAGTTTATCGGGATACATCTAATATTCTGTTCCATAATTCACCCTGAACAGGTGTGCGATAAACTTCACCTTTTAACGAACCCCAGGGATAAAAATCCAGAGTTGTAATATCTGGAGATTAGAATGGCCTGTTTAACTGGTGCATCAGTACTTCGACCAAACCACCTATCAGCGAAATTTCCATTTAAATGATTCCTAACTGGAATGGAATGCGGAGGGGTCCCATCGTTCATGAAGATCATTCGATGGCGTACTGTTCAAGATACGTCGTCCAATAAATCCGATAGTGTAGTTTGCAGAAACATCAAATAAGGTTGGTCATTGAATCTTGTTGGTAACACAACGGGGCGAATTGAAACATTTCCAATAATTCCCGCCCAAACATTAATAGAAAGTGTACCTCTGAAAAGAAGTTGATCGGATTTCGCAGGGATTTTTATCACAATACAAATGAAGGTTTTGAAAATTAATAACATCATTTTCTGTGAAACATGACTCATCCGCAAACAAAATTGTCCATCCTCTCGGACAAAGCAATTAAAGAGCCATTTGCAAAAATTCCATTCGAAATGCATGATCTTCTTTCTGCAAACCTTGAACGGACTGAAGGTAATAAGACGGCAGCTAATGTTCTTGCAATACTCGATGAACGATGCCTTTATTAACATCAAATCGTTTTGCCACACTGCAAACACTTTGCTTGGGATACAACGGTTGAGTTTAGGAAAACATTGCAAGAGGAAGCAGAAGAAGTGAGCTTTTAAATAATAGTGCTCAGATTTTAACATTCTGCCCATGGAAACATTTCTAGGCTTTCAAATAGAGAAGTGCGTGTAACACTCTGTGTTCCAAATTATTAATTTAATCGATATTTCAGAGAAAGGATTATCTCAGCTTCACAAGCCTACACACCAAATATCACTACAATCGACAGATTCAGCGAGACGCACAGTTAAAAATTAAGAAATGATTGTACTGACTTTGACAGGTTATAATTCAAAAACAAGAAATTTTTACCCAACTGTTCTCCAGAATCAGTGGTTAAGCGTTGTCGGTGTTATTTCGGGACACCCTGTATATTTTTACAGATAATCAAGCTTTCTAAGTTTCACAACCTAACTAACCTCCATACACATCTTTATTAGATTTAATCTGATCTATTGCAGCCTGAACAAAGTGCTTCAACAAACAACATTCATTAAAGCCAAGAAGTAGTAGTAATTAGACTTAAATAGTTATCAGTTAGTTTGGCTTTCTTCTACTACGCAACATCTAGGTCTGATAATAAGATTAAAAATTTGCAAATAGTTGATTAAAAATGAAACAGATAAAGATTCTGAATAGAATACTAACATTAAACTGCCTTATTTAAACAACAATCAAAGAATGTCTTTTTAGTTTGAAATAGTAACTACTGAAAATCGTAAAACAGTTGCATTTCACAACAAACACAAAATTGAATAGATATTGTGTTTCAAACAACAAATCCCCACTTTTATCGCATTTATATAATCTAAACAAACGCCCTACATAATATGTTCCTTGTTAACAAGAAAAAATCAAAACTAGTTGTCAATGAAAGTTTTAATTTAAACTTTAAATTAGTATTTTTTTTGTATTTAACTCTAACCAATTTTGCTTTCCAAATTAATTACTTATTTTCCTAAAACAAAATTTTTTTCAACATATCAGTAAAACAAGTAACCAGATAAAGCTGAAATTCGGAAAGATTGATTTCTCAAACAAAATGAAAATACGAAACCCGTTTTATTAACAATGTGCATCTATGTGCGCATTTCGGTAAGTTTATTAACGCCGCAACAAATATCAGTTTGGTATTCTTGTCAAAGACAATAGAAATTTCGTGACTTGTTTCTAAAGATACGCCACCTACCCATTGTGAAACTTCTTGTAGTTCTGATCCCTAACAGAGCAAAACAGAATCGCCTTTGATGAAATTAATTTTGGTTCTGCTGCTATTCCGTGTTTTATTTAATCCCGAAAGCAAACGTTTACGAAAGCAGATGCATTCTGAAGGCTTAAAAATCAGTGAGTTGGCCGGGTTTGCCCGGGCAGAACCGGGCGAACTCGTCGCCTTTGCTGCATGCATTTTAATGTAATGCTCAAGATGAATCTGCTGTAGATGTTCGCTATTTTACATCGAAAAGTGCGAACATGATGATTTTCTCTTGATTTGGTTCTGTTGTTATAAACCGACTGACATTTTACTGCAAGAATAGAATGCCATTTCCATTAGGTAGCATTTTCAGGAATAAAGGAGTCTTTTAAATAAACTGACTTTATCACTTCCATTCACAGCGGTGTCGTTAACGTTAGCAATTATCATACCTGAATCTTTTCCTTCATCATTCTTTCTTCTTTTCTTTATTTCTATCTAAACGTTACGTTACAAAAATCTCACTAGAGCATAGAAATGAATTTAAAATTTCTTGTTACGTTTATGACTACAAATATTCCGAATAAATAAAAATTTGTTGTTACACACAATAAAGTTATCAAACAAATTAGGTATCCCAAGAATATGCGGATCTTTTAGAGAGCAATAATTTTGCTACGTGAATAAAATACCTAAACTGAAATGCTAAATGTGAATTCATGGTATACAATTCTCCTACAGACCATCTGGGACCTCGGTCCCTTTCGACTAGCAATTAAACTTACCTTCAGGCCTGCAATATATTATGGATTTCAGTAATTATTGCATAAGACACAAACGCTTTTTCGACAAGATTACATTTGTATTCACTTATATTGATTGATTTGGATCAAATTTAAAACATAGGCGTAAGTGCAAATATTAAAAATTGTTCTCGGGGTTCTTTAAAGATTTTGTCTGTAACCTAGCAGTAAACTAATTCCAAGCGAATATGTTTTAACTTTATTACTTTTCATAAAAGATAATGAAATTTAATATGTGTTGTTTTCACCGATACTGAGGAAAAATATACACAAAGTTTCCATTTTTTTTTTGTTTTAAAACCTATTGTGCTAGAAAAGAAGGAATGGGAAACGGAGAAAACCCGACCAAAAATCTGTTCCGCCATCCAATTGCCCATCCCACACATTTGCATTCTAATTTTGTTGTCCAGTCTCTGAAATTCCATCATTGCTTTGTTTTGATCTTCTGAACGATAGTACTATGTTGTACTGGAGTCTGAAAAATAATACGGGAAGCATCACAATTATGCATGAAATGCACAACGAAGCCCATTTAACTAACAAATTTTTCCTTTAATGTATTTAAAATTATTTGAAAATATAAAAATGATAATAACACAGTTTACTTTTATAAATGCAATATTAATTATTTTTTTGTAATTAACAAATGCGGTGAAAATATTTCATACCGAAATACCAGACGCGTCTTGATTTACTTTATTTTTATTGTATAATGTTTTATCGAAAAAGCAAGAGTCAATTGTAAAACTTAAAACAATATCCTTTCAATTAGTTATGATGTTCGTAGTTATTTTCAGCAATTTCTACATATTTTGTTCAAAAAAATGGAAAGCTTAAATTCGAATATATTATAGCAAACATGCTAATTTGAGATAATGTACAATTTCCTACCTTCTCTTTAGTAAAATGTTATATACATTTCATATAATGATATAAAAACAAAATACTTAACAGAACAAAGAGAAAACGTCTGCTAATGATGTAGCTTACATTAGCAAAGTATAACTCCAACATCTGAAAAATTATTTCAATTCCTTTTCATCCATCACTAATCACTTAACAAAAATAGGTGGGAGGAGGAACTGGGCAGATCTTGCCGACGTTACCATATTGCAGTACGTCAGATATGATGGAAATGGTTTTTGCGTGATTTTTCTAAAACTAAGTTTTATTTAATCTTTTCTCTTTTCAGATTAGAAAAAAGTAATGTTATATAAAATACTAACTCTTAAATTTAAACGTTCCATTTATTCAGCCAAATTCAGTTTTGTATACTCAGCTAATGCATTATTAAAATCCTCACGGGTCACTTCCACGCAAAACTTAGAACATAATAAGCTCTCAAACTGCATTAAAGAATATCAAATCCTTTGGCGATTAACTGTAATTTTCTACAGCAACGCAATCAGAAAGACAAAAATGGGGGTTAATTTAAAACTCTTTTAACTTCAAAATGGAAACTCAATTAGAACAATGCAATTACAGCGAAAATCAGTCAACTGAAGAGTACTATTCAGAACTTTTATTTTTATTATTTGTTCGTTGAATTACAATGACAAATCTAAAATTCGAAATGTAACTGAAAACCAAAAATGTGTAATTGTTTAGAAATAGCTTAATTAAAGCTATTAAATACCACACAAAAACACTGCTAATTAAATGTAGATAGTTTTAGGGTTTGTATCAATTTTATTAAATAATGGCAGTTACTTTATCATTTTTAATAATGAATTATGGTTTTATAATTGGCAAATTTCAAAAGTAGTGTGAAAAAATTCAATCATTGGGTGA
This sequence comes from Ignelater luminosus, assembly GCA_011009095.1. Taxonomy (NCBI): domain Eukaryota; kingdom Metazoa; phylum Arthropoda; class Insecta; order Coleoptera; family Elateridae; genus Ignelater; species Ignelater luminosus. The sequence goes on from VTPC01091185.1 coordinate 62,746, forward strand.
ACGTATATTCCACAGCTTTTTGGTTAATGGGGAATAATTTAAACCATTTTAATTTTGATTTAGCAACTAATCGTAACTATTTACAGTCGTAATTATTCAAAGTGAAACGGTCGTGACCTAAGAAAGCATTCGTTGTCTAGGAACAGTTGCTTAGCGTGATCATGTATCGCCTCTTCAATGGCAAAATAATGAATGTGCAAAATATTAGTTTTGAGAAAATCAAGGGTTTAGTATTTGTCTTCATAAACAACCTTTCGAGTTCTGGTATCTCGCTTTATCAGTAAACCTGATCATTTATTGTTTTGATTTTGGTGGTATACTCGTATCTCCAACATGAATACGTTTTCACTGCAATACTTCCCTTTAGACTGCCAAATTTGGAAAGTTATACTTTGGGTATTGGAGCAACGATATTGTAAGCATTTTTTGCAATGTTTTTTTTAATTTTTAATGATTGCGATTGCGACTCATTACTAAGTATGAAGTCTTCTACTAATTTTAACTTATAGCATTGCATAACAGAAAGGCGCGGTATGTATTTAACAAATAAATGTGGAATGGAAATGTATCAGTAGAAATTGGGCAAATGCTATTATAGTTCGGGCAATCTTTTTACAAGAAAGCACAAATGGCTATTTTGAATAAGTTTTCCTTTTTTTCGAATATTCTAGATTCTCTAGAATTTCTTCACACAGGGGAAAAGTATATTCTGAGGGGACCGACCTATCGCCAAAAAAACTTCTACGTATATGTCAAAAAAGATTTTCATATACAAAAGATTTTGTTTTATGTTTCTACAGTTTTCAAAAGCATCGATCGTATTGCTTTTAAATCTGCAATAAGAGAAATCACAAAATTGGAAAAACTATTAGATCTAAAATCCAAAATTAGATTGAAAATTGTTAATTTATAATTATTGGAGCTTTACATTCTGTACTAGAAGATTTCAAGTATTACATGATATTATCACTTCACAAGAAAGAAAGCATATTAGGGAAATGATATTAACCGAAAACTATTCTTGCTCTGTCTCACCGACCCGTGGAAACCCTGTATATATCTGTAAACGCTTCAACCTAAAACATTCAAACACAAAAATAAAAGCTAACAAATAAAAGTAAACAAGAAACAGAAAATAATGTACAATTTGTCACACAAAATAATTTCTGTTATATTCAGTTATAATCGCGCTACAAACTAAATAAACAAATTCGTATAAACATTTTAGGTAATTCACACTATGAACAAGAGGTTTTGGCCACTTTAATAAACTCAACTTAAATAAATGTTAAAAACTAATAATAATTGATACCCGGTGGACTCGGTTTTGTTCAGCCAATGCAAAACTATATTTACAATTGAATAAATAACGAACTTGCGTTACAGAGCTCTGTTCTAGTTATCAGACCTTTGTGAATTAAACTGCTACTATTATTTTTATTGGTATTATAAGATAAAGAACGATCCTTCAAACTTAGCATTTACTCGAAATGACTAACAAAGATTCGTAACTATGCAATAGCAGGGCGGTCTAATGTAAAGAACACATTGCATCCGCAGTTGATTGATCGTATCAATACTCTGGCCTGCAGGCTAGTTTAAACTTTAAAATGATTTACCTAAAAGCTAACTTATTTTACTAATAGAAACAAGTTCGATTTCTAAAGAAAACTAACAAAAGTATCAATACGAAGTTTAAATTCAGTATTAACAGTTAATCAGTAAAAACTTTAATCTCCTTCGTACAATTCTAGCACTCAACTAATAATTTAATACGGTCGGCGCACTATTGATTTGACTGCTTGACTGTTGAGATTTACAAATCTTAAAGTCTCCGCTGTAAGTTCCTTGACCGGCGCACGATCTAATTAATAATCTAATATATAAATCTGGATATTTCTCTAGAGTCCATCAGTCAAATTCCTTCAGTTTCACATCAGCTAAATAAACCATAGTAAATATCAATACATGTATTTTAAGTATGAACAAGATTTTATAGGTAACTGTTCAAAAGTCCTAACTAGATTGTTGTGGTGTAGATGCGATAAATCAAGAATTTCGGCAAAACGACTTCTTAAACAGAGCTAATATTATGAACGATAGGCGGTAGTATTCTGAATACCAGGTGATAAAATAATTGGATTCCGTTTCGGCTAAATTCAATAAGTAATAACTGCACGAGAAGATCAATAAGCGGTAGTAGATTCCCACGGTGAGCACTGGAAGAGAATATGGTAAGATGCACTATAGGAAATTTTGTCTGTAATGAAAACATACATGCTTGCAATCCTTTAACCAATGGGACGCGGTTGACCGCCTACGCCGACCAACCCGGGGGAGTCCTCTGGGTCTCAGATAGACATAATCTCTATTTGGTTACTAAATAAACTGTGGGCAAAAACATAGTCGATGTATTTAAGGGACAAAATCCAACTATTAAGTCGCACACGCATGAAATTCCATTGTAGGTATAAATGGGCTGCGTACAAAAAGATAGTATTATGGTAAACGGTATGGGACGCAACTGATTGACAAAATCGGACTTTTAAAATCTATTTTTTTTATCAAAACACTTTCTTTGATGATATATAGTCCTAATTTCTCAAAATATCACAATATAAAGCCATAAAAACTATTTACAACTTAATGTAAAAATTGTTTTGTATTCGGCAAGTACCTACAATTCTACACAATACCAACAATACACAAATGATGGATTGTTCACAACTAAGTTTAGGCAAATGATGAGTCTAGCTCTTTTGTCTTTTCATACACTATTTGGCGTTACATGTAATGTCAACGACAGATGTTCTAACAATCTTAAATTCTACCAAATGCTGACAATTACATGATATGCCTCACCATTTTAAATCACGGATTATACTAAAAGGCTACGATATATATCAAGTAGGTCAAAAACACTGAGATCTGTTTAAAAGAACAGATAATTATTGATCTCCAATTTTGATGAATTTTAGTCATAATAGTAAAAACAGGGGTATTCAGAAGAAAAATCGACTACCACTGACAAAAACAATTGAACTGTTGAACACTAAAGGTAAACAATGAAGAAATATTTCGTTCGAAAAATAAATTATCCTCATTTACAACAGTTCCTGTTCGTCCATTGTCAGATTTTCTGGTTATGAATCCAATTTCAACATTTTCTAGCACGATTGACATTGGCAACTATTCACATTTTACTAAAATATTCCATATAGATTCTTCTAGCAGTTCAATTCTTCTGACGATAACAAATTTCAATCAGACATAAATTGGCGTTGGTCAAGTGGAGAATCAACACAAAATACAATTAGCTTACAACCAAGAAGCTGTACTTGCACAAACCACTTTAAAAGAGACATGGAACGTTTACTTGTAACTAAAAGCGTGTTCATTTGTTTTAAGAGCAAGCTACTGCTAGAAATACGAGTATTCGTCATTGAAAATCTGTTGTTTGAACTATGAAATTTAAAAATTTTAATTGCCGCTTTTAAACATTAACAAGTGAAACTGCATCGGAACGTTTTGGCAAAAAAAACCGCAAAACTTGTTTCTCGTACCTTTATCGTGTATGGTCACTTTCTATAAACTAGAAATTCGTAGAAGATTGACTTATTGGGAAGATGATGGACGCGCAATAAACCTCAAAGAAGGAAGGGTCTCATTCATGTTAATTCCTTGAAGATATTTTCGAATGTTTGGCACGATAAAAATTTCATAGAAAAAAGGTTTTGCCGTTTGTCAACTATATTTTTTAAACTTTAATAGTTTTTTGAAATATCTTCAAGTTTCGCATTGTAAATTTTATTTTTGCCTAAATTCTTCTTAGAGGACCTACAACAATCTTCCCTTGAATATCTAAATACAAAACTTTTGTCAAGATTTTCAGAACAACATTATTGTATATTTTTTACGAAGACTACAATAGCACCCCGCTCTTTGCATGAGCTAATGATATAAAAAGCTTGTCAACATTTTACACTCTTCCTTAGTGTTTGAATCTCAGCCAAATACGAGGGTTGCTATTTATATTTCTGGCCTAACAATGAAAAAACAAGTATTTATGATCGAAACTAGTTTTATTGTTTTTCAAAATATTCTCCATTAAGATTGGTACACTTTTCCATGCGTTTGAACCAATTTTCGAAGCATTTTTACCACTCTGTTTGAGGCAGCTCCAAAATACCATATGCGTTTTGAAACAAAAAACGGTTTCTTCTGGTGTTGAAAATCGTTGACCACGCAGTTTGTTTTTGATGTACGGGAATAAAAAGAAGTCATTGGGTGCCAAATCAGGGCTGTATGGTAGATGGCCCATCAACTCGACCTTCTGGCTGGTTAAATATTCAATTGTTTGAGCAGCGGTGTGAGAGCTTGCATTGTCATGATGAAGAATGATTCGCCTCTTCTTTGAAGTTTTCCGAATTTCTCCAATGACTTCTGGCAAACAAATGGTTGTGTACCATTCAGAGTTGACCTTTTTACGTTGCTCTAACGCCACTGTTGCCACATGACCGGTAATGCCAAAGAAACAGGCAACCATTTGCTTCGATGTGCTTCTTCCGCGAACAACTTTTGTTGGACTTGGCTCGTCTTGAAAGACCCACACAGTTGATTGCTGTTTTGTTTTGGGGTCATATGCGTAGATCCATGATTCGTCACCTGTGCAGATGTTATACACAGCCTTTGATGCACCTTTCGTAAATTTTTTCAACATTTCAATGCACCAGTCGACGCGAGTCTTCTTTTGAGCATTGGTCAGGTTATGCGGGATCCAATGGGAACAAATTTTTTTTACGGCCAAATGATCATGTAATATCTTGTTGATGCTAGTCATACTAATGCCCAAAGATGCCTCAATCTCACGGTATGTCACATGACGATCTTGTTTAATCAGTTCACGCACAGCATCGATGGTTTCAGGCACAACGACAGATTTTGGACGGCCTTCACGGATTTCGTCCTGGAGTGAACATCGGCCACGTTTGAATTCATTATACCAGTTTTTTACAGTGTTGTAGGATGGAGCTTCATCGCTATATAATGTATTAAGTTCATTGATGCACTCTTGTCGTAATAATCCATGTCGAAAGTTATGAAAAATAATTGCACGAAAGTGTTCACGGGTCAATTCCATTTTTTACTAGGGAATGCACTTTTCAATTAACTGCAAACAACACTAATCGCACTCAAATGACAAAATGTTGTGGTTGAGGTTATGTTCAACAATGTAAAGCTTACACCGGAAATGTCAGCTGACGCCTGGAAACAGTCAGTGTTGCCAAGGCCAGAAATATAAATAGCAACCCTCGTATCAACTCACACCAGTTGATCAGGGTTCCACAATAATTGCAACAACTTGTTAACTTGTGTATAAATTTTAGTAAATAACATTTATTATTTTACTATTTATTATTATTAAACGAACTCGTATATTATTATAAAAACGCCTGCACTCCAGTACATCTACAATCGCAAGTGAAGATATTTACCTTCAAAACAGGACGCACTTTTTTATGTTCACCCTGTACCTATATCTACATTGCTGTGGTTTTTGGACAATTTACAAACTAAAACGATTGCAAAAAAAGTTGTCAAAGGTATCATAAGGATGAAAAATTTCATTGTTACTTTTATCTTGACTACAAATCTATGTTGCTCAACTTTATTTTATGATGAAAACCTAATCGTTACTTATATATTAAGTTTTTTGTCTAAAGGTCGATTTATAGAAAATGAATTAAACCTTAATTTAGATTAAAACCTAATACTGAATTAAATGTAATTTCTGATATTTTGATTGGTCAGAATTTGAGTGTATCCAACCAACTCCAAATTGAATTTAATTCTCAACTCTTTTATTACTACCTGCATACATAAATACATTTGTATGCTTTTATCAAATTGCTAAGCTTAAGTCTCTCTAATGTAAATGTACTTAAGCCATATTTAAAACACTTATTAAAAGTTTTTTTCATTATTAGTTGATTAGTAGGCAGATATTTTTGTTCTAGTGATTGAAAGTTTATAGGGTTCAAATACATCTCTGGGTTCTTTTCTTGTAAAATTCTGTTGCAGTTTATTTATTAGCTAAAAAGGGAAGAGAAGAAATTGCTAAATATATCCTGAAAATTTCCGAACAATTACTTGTGCAACCATAACAATATAGCAAAAAAGTATATTGGTCCTTCTTTATCGACTGATGTTTTCTTGTAATGAAGACGGAAAGGAAATTGAGACGGAAAAAATATTTCAGAAGTCACCACTTATAGCTGACGCTAAAAGTGTACATTATTTATAAGCCATTTCCAAGAACGCATTAATGTGATATTCGTGTGTAGTCATTTGTATCTGATTTATTTATGTCATCTAAAATACAGAACGAACTTCGCGTGACCGGTACTCTATTTTGATCGATTTTATCTATTTGCTCTAACAAACAGACAGACCATTTGTGACTTCTTTATTCCTATAATTTATAACTTTACACAAGCTTCAATACGTACGTATTATGTATATTTACCGCAACTTAAACTACAACTTAATCTCTCAAATAATGTTAATATATTAATTAGAACTGTGAAATCCCTGATAACTTCGAGTTAAGCAGCTTCTCCGTATCATCAAAACCTCCTTTTAAAATTTACATACAAAGAAACAATTCTGTCTCGAATAGAATCCCCCTCGTGGAAGTTTTAAAGGAAAGTTTGAAAATTCTAATTCAAGGGGAACAAGCTAAAACATGCGTTTAAAATTCTTATCAACCACAAAGCCGGCAAAATTCGGGGTTGTGTTTAAATTATAAATTAATTTAAAAATTTATTAAGCTTAGGCTATATTTCTGTGTTGTAATTAAACTCATAATTTTAAACTAACTTTGTAAGTGGATAAAATTTTTTATTAAAAATGCTACAAAGACTGCAATGAAAAACCAAGGGGTTACATTTTTCTCAGGTTGTATTTATATAGAGACTGAGTAAATTTTAATCTAGGTGAAGATACATTTATGTAATTAAACCTGTTCTGTTAATCTCTCAGATTTTAAAATAATTGTTTGTGTATGCTAGCTGCAATAAAGTTGATGAAAAGCAAATATTCTAAAAAAGAAAGTTTTATTTTAACTAAATGTTGCTTTTTCTCGTTATGATAATATACCTACTTACAATTTAAACGGACTTATCATAATAGCAAAATATGAATTTAAACAAGAAAGCGTGTACATTATTTAATAAGTAAAATCACCCTAGGTTAACTAAATAACATTTTTTTATATCTAAAAGTTAATCATAATTTGTCTTTCACTAACAAAGCTGGCTTATGTATGCAGCTACTAAACTTGTTAGTTACCATGTTTAGTAACTAACATAATATGAGGATACGCTACACCTGCAATTTAGAAATTTGTGGAATCCCTTTGGTTTCAAACAGGATGTGGATTCTACACATACACAACTTCGTAAATGTAGGAAACTTACGCTATATAGCTCCTTTTACAGGACCATGCGTAATAGTGATATTACGTTATACATAAATAAATTAGTGTAATAACTAGAAGGGAATTTTGGCAGTTTTGTTTTTAATTAGAATTTCATGTAAACTTTTGTTAAATTTCTTTTTATCACCAATAAGTAACGATAAGGAACAATCAATAGTAGTAAACATGAAATATCAGCAATCCTGAAAGATACTAACGGTAAATTTCTTAATGCTTTATAAAATTAGTCAAATACTTTTCAGTAGTTCTTTATAAAAACATTATTTTAATATGCACAGACTAAATGACTCATTTGAATTTAAATGAAGCTCAAAAATCCCAAGTAGTAGTATTTTCTGTCTATATAATTACTTTATTATGGACGGTACCACTTGGGCTCTATAGCGTTATGACGTCTTACTATAGTAATATTGCACATGTTCCAGCTGTTGCTATCTTTGGAATTAAGATGTACTCGGTAGACTTTGGATTCGATAACAACCAGCAGGACCTACAAAAGAATATCAATAGAAGTACCTATTCAAAAACCATTGCTCAAAGTTTTGAACACCATAATCAGAAGTCATTTATATTTCGATCTGAACTATGTGAAAAGTGTCAAGACCTCTCAATATTCAATTTCAAAAGTAATAATAAATATGTCCGTGCTGTGCCTTTTCGTGTTGGTACTTTAGAGTGTGAGGGAAGTTTGTATTGATGTTTCTACGGACGTCATCTAAGTAAAAGTCCCATGACTAGAATGGTTAATACTGATGACACACACAAATAATGTTGTCGATTTTCATATGAGTTTTTTATAGAGAACTTTGGAATCTACATCATATTCATTACCACAAACTTTGCAACTAACTAAGGCTTTTTTAATTTGAACCAGCAAACACGGCGCAATAGAAACTTTTCATTAGTAATAACAATACCTATTTTGCTTTGCATACCTTGTGGAAAACTAAAAAAATTTAATGCTCTAGCGGTGACAGGTTCTAATCCACAAATTATGTATTTTTGAGTTAGGGCTTCTAACAAATTCAGAAAAGTCTGAAATATACTGTGGTTAATAGATTTAAGTCAAAATGCACATAATTGGATATGTACCAGAAAATCGTGCATAGTTGTAAGACACAAGAATTTCGAAGTGAATAGTCTTATGTGAATTAAAACATTTCACCGCCAATAATTTTCTGCTGAGAGATCGTGCATCTGTAGTAGCAAAAAGGTTTTATCAATGGCGCAAAAGCAATGATAACAACATCGAAATTTCTTTGTTAAGACGTACATATACTATGTTGACTCCGGTACCGATCGGTACCGGAGTGATATTAAATTTGATTTTTCGTTTTCGTTTCGTTTTAAATCAGAACATGACAAACGTGAGCGAGAGCAGTTTGTATATTGATGAGCCTTCTACATCAAACTTTCAAGAAGACATTAGCAGTAAAAGCGATACTAGTGATTTAGATCGGAGCTATATTCAAGACTCAACTTATAGTTCCGATTACAAGGCCGAAGAGGATCAACTGTTACTCCACATGGCAACTTAAGAAAGGATGCTGAAGAAGATCGGGAAGGAGAGAAACATAATATTCGTGGCATTACAGAAAATTCCAAACAACTAACTCGAAAAAGAATAAGAGATCCTTCCACCTGGAAAAGAAATATTCAGAAAAAACTCAGGATGCAGGGCAAGGAATATTTAACACAAAACGAAAAGCTTAAACGTGGACGTAACTTCAGAGATATTGATTGTAAGTGTCATAAATGCATATGTCGCAGGGATATGATAAATACGGGGAGTTGATCAATTCACGGATGATGTTAAAATGACAGCTCGATATGGTCATTTCCCTAAACAAATCCAGTAATTTGATCAAATCTTTAAACGGATTTAGTGAAATGACAGAAATAGCATTTCTAAGCTATTAAAAAGATTTATTTAGTAAGCCAAACCACAGAATAACCGATGTCACAGAAAAAGCTCCTGAACATGGAAAAGTCTGCTCTGCAATCTTCTTAGATCTAGTACAAGCATTCGACCGAGTGTGGCATGATGGCCTGATACATAAATTAAAATCGATCCTTCCTGATTCATATTGTCCACTTTTTAAGTCGTACCTAAGGGATAGAAAAGTTTGCATTAAGCACGAAGATGCCTGCTCAGAAAGAAAAGAAATAAAAGCCGGTGTGCCTCAGGGAAGCGTCCTGGCACCCGTCCTTTATCTACTTTACATTAATGACGTCTCAAATACGACAAATTGCATAATTGCTACATTTGTGGACGACAGTGACGCCGGCAGGAAATTCAATTGAGAAATCATCAAGAAAACTGCAACAAGCAGCTGATGATATCGCCACCTAGCGAATCAAGCTTAATGAAAGCAAATCTATGTATATCAACTTTACTAACCAAAAAATCCAACAGCTATTTATTATTGTACCTAATAGGAAGGATATCACCTGCCAATACTGCAAAATACCTTGGTATGATGCTTGATATCAAACTCCGGTGGAAGGAGCACATCAAAAGAAACAAGAGGAATTACAAATCAAATTCCGAGAAATGCACTGGCTGTTTGGGCGCGATCCGAATTGTCAATGTACAATAAGCTACTCTTATATAAACAAGTGCTGTGACCAGTATGGACGTATGGTGTTTAATTATGGGGATGTGCAAAAAAATGCAACATACAGCTATTTCAAAATAAAGCTCTAAGATGCATAGCTAATCCACCCTGGTATGCACGTAACAGTGATCTCCACCGAGACCTCAGTGTAGAATCAGTCACATCCATTACTGCGAAATATGTTATTGCACATGAAAACCGCCTTCAGTAACACGTCAACAAAGAGGCGTCCAGGTTCTTGAATGTGGGAAACTTAATCAGACGACTCAATATTGTTTGCATCTAACGGACCTCTATCTACCTTAGGTACATCATTCAAAACGATGGAACCCACTAACAAGTCCTTAAGTTTCTTCGAAAAAGTATTTTTTAGTGTTTCAGTAGATATTTTTAGATTTTGTGCAGCAGATTCCCATTCTTCTTTTATATTCCCTTCTTTTTGGCATAAATAGCATAGAATTTTTGATTCACATCTTTCTTCTCCTACCGTATTTCCACATATTGTGTACACTGAGTTTTTACAAATGTCGCATGAATGGGTTCCAGTAGATGCCATTCTACAAACAACACAAAACGCATTTTCTTCTCTGTCAACTGCTTCCCCTTCTGATGCAGCTAACAATACAGGTGTTTTAGCTGTCGATGCAAGATCCTCTGAAGTTGAAGCATTGTTGTTAATAAATTCAGCTGCTGGTAGATCCTTTGAAGTTGAAACATTGTTATCAATTATTCCAGATGCTGTTAGGTCTTCTGAAGTTGAAGCGTTGTTGTTAATTAAGGCAGCTGCTGATAGGTTCTTTGAAGTTAAAGTGTTGTGGTTGTGTTGCTGTTTTATAAACTGATTCAGGTCCTTTTCAAGCAATTCTGTTAGAATATGAGTAGATTAGAGTCCTGTTTTTGGCTTTGTTCCAAGTATTGTACGGTAATCGTTTAATGGTACGGTGAAAAGAGTTCTTCTGAAATTGAACAAAGTAACAACTGATAGCCTAGTTTTTTGTGTCATAGTCAATTAGCCAAGCTTCGACATCTTGATTTGATCGCTCAACCGATCCTTGGTTTGCTGGATGTCTAGGCCTACCATTAACAATTTTGCATATTGTTAATTCTTGTATTACAACAGCCGTAAACTGACGGCCGTTGTCACTTTGTAGTATATGAGGACAACCAACTTCCAGAAAGGTTTTTAATAGTTCCATTGTTACTTCAGCTGCTCTTTTCGAAGTCAACGACTTCGGAAAGCTGAATTTTGTAGCGTGGTTCTGATGATATACTTGGGTAAGTCAACTAAATCGACTAGACCACGATGGTTGAAGTCGCTGGACACAATTGGGCGAACGACAATTTCTTTTCTCGGAAATTATAAAATTTATAAAATTCTTCTGTAGGCACTATTTTCACAACTGGGTCAGAGTCAGTCTTTCTCTTCAAAATCAAAGACTTTTTAGTACCTACCTCCATCAGATCGTATCTTTTTCCGTAATAGTACTGTTTCTTTGTCCGTTGAAGCTAATTTAAATTGTTCAATAGCTGCGATAACTTTTTCTATCTTTTCGCGAGTCTATAACGGTTTTTCTTTATCACGCCGCCCCGCCCGTCTAAAAACGTCCTGACAGCTTTATCGAACTGTTTTTCACACACACATTTGGCCTGAGTCTGATTTTGTCTTGTATCCACAGCCATTTTTTGATGTGCATACACTTGGCAAACGTAGAAATTGCGAAAATAATTAATGAAAATGCGTGCGAATTTCCTCACGCAATGTTTGGGTGCAACTCTGTACGCCTGAGCGGGACGGCACGGGTGCCAGAGGGGAACGATGAGGTAGAGGAGCGTGATAACAAGCGCGACGCAGTGCTGTACAAGTACTGACCTGCTGTTTCTGTCATTTCACCAAATCTGTTTAGGGACTTGATCAAATTACTGGATTTGTTTAGGGAAATGACAATATCGAGTTGTCATTTTAACATTTCTTGTGAATTGATCAACTTTCTTACGGATTTGATCAAATCCCTGTTTTTATAATATCTCTGCGACACATACAGTTTTTCTCCAGAGAACAGCGGCAACAGATTTTTAAAGATTTTCTGCAGTTGGAAGCGCAACAGTTGCGCTGGAAGTTTGTATCGAAACAAGTTTCCCGTGTTCCTAAAAAACGAAGTTACAGTGAAAATGTTAATCGGAGAACTTACACTTACGTTTACAATTTAATTTCAAATAACACATCACGCCATTAGTAAATTAACGCAGAGTGGAACTACTGAAGCAGATAAGCGTGGTAAGAAAAGTTCACCGCAACAGAAAAGTGAGGAAGTGAAAGAGATCATAAGAGATCACATAAACCCTTTACCTGTAATTTCTTCGCATTATTGTCTAAGTACTTCAAAAAAAAAGTACCTTCCATCAGGACTTTCTGAGACGCGGCTTTATACTGATTATAAGATGTACTGCCAGTAGTTAGGTGTTGTGCCTGAGAAACATAGATAAAGGGTTTTCCAATAAGAGGTGTTATTTTGATATTCAAAGAAAAGTGCCATTTTTTAATATAAATGATCGGATGTTTATTTCATTATAAAGAGGAAGGTATGCCGTTAATAGTGGAAAATAACATCAGGCAAATGACCACCACGACCACGCTTACAGGACAATATCCTTTTCATGAAATTTTCCATAACCAAATCGCAAAGTGGCTGCCCTATGTCCTCGATAGCCTCACGAATTCCATCTTTGAGGTCTTGAATCGACGCTGGGCTGTTGGCGTAGACCTTCTCTTTCACGTGGCCCCAAAGAAAGAAGTCGCAAGGTGTTAAATCACAAGATCTCGGTGGCCAATTGTGATCACCTCTTCGAGAGATAACACGGTCCGGAAACTTTTTCCGTAAAAGATCAATGGTTTCGTTGCTTGTGTGGCACGTAGCGCCGTCTTGTTGAAAGTAAACGTTGTCCAGATCAATACCATCCAATTCCGGCCATAAAAAATCGTTAATCATCTCTCGATAGCGCAATCCAGTCACCGTAACTGTTGCTCCAGCCTCATTTTCGAAAAAGTAAGGTCCAATGACTCCGCCGGACCATAAACCGCACCAAACAGTCACACGTTGAGGATAGAGAGACTTTTCAACAATAACTCTTGGATTCTCTGAGCCCCAGATCCGACAATTTTGCTTGTTGACGAAGCCACCGAGGTGGAAATGGGCCTCATCACTCAAGATGATTTTTCGATGGAATTCTGGATCATTTTCATGCATTTCAACGACCCAATCAGCAAAGACCCGACGTTGTTGATGATCGGCCGGCTTGAGTTCTTGTGTTAACTGGACTTTATAAGCCTTAAGACCCAAATCTTTATGCAAAATACGGTGTAATGACGTTTGTGGAATGGCTAATTCCAAAGAACGACGAGGAATGGACAAACCTGGGTTTTCTTTAACACTTTCGGCTACAACAGCAATATTCTCGGCTGTTCTTGAGCGACGTGCACGGGTTTTATTCTTCACATCACTAACTTGTCCCAAGAGCTCGAATGTTTTCACCAATTTCTGTATTGCGGTCCGACAAGGTGCTTCACGGTGACCCAAAAATGTTCGAGGTTTACGAACCGTCTCTGCCAAATTTTCACCATTTTTATAGTGAATTTTAATAATTTCAATGCGTTGTTGAAGCGTGTATCGTTCCATATTTATTAATGGCGTAGTTTCTACTTGTCAAATGTCAAAAAATGATAGCTTCAAAAGTGACATCTACCGAAATAGCGGGCTATTCAAAATAACACCTCTTATTGGAAAACCCTTTATTACAGGCACATCTTCACAACCGAATTCAATTATGGATTTCATCGTCCAAAGAAAGATTAATATGACTTTTTTACGAAGTATGCTACTTTGAATGGAGAATCTAAAATTACTTTTACTCGGATACTGCAGTCGGACAAAATCGAAACTGCATCAATGCCGCAATGTTTTTAGGAGCAGTTTCATTACTTCCAGTTGAGACTATCAATCAAAAATTTATGGAGTCTGGACATTCTGAAATGGAATGTGACAGTGTACATTCTGCCATTGAAAGCAGATAAAGTATACTGTGGCACGTTCTGCCAAAACAAAAGAACCATTTTATAAGGTGGTGGAACTGAATTGTACTGATTTCATGGATTTTATAAAATTCTCGTCTACAGTTAAAAAGAATAAAAACAAGGGCGACGATAGATCAGTTGTCAACTGGTTGAAAATCAAATGGTTGCAATATAGAAAAGAAGATTCCACACGAATTTTCTTTAAGGAAAAGCTAAGCGATACTGAGTTCAAGTCTGTGGTTATCAAAAAACCTAGCACTAGAAGAAGTGTTTCCTGTTTAGCCGATGCTGTTTTCTCACTCTATTCAAGTTCACTGTCAATAGAACAGAAGAAATTCGAAACTTTGTCTGTGTTAATCTAAATGCATTCCCAAATCATACCACCAATTTTATAAAAATTTAAAATCCACTAGTGAAACGATTCCGTCGAGTTCATCAGATGATGAATAATAAAGTTTTTAAAATTATCTTTGTTCATTTTTTAAGTTGCTTTGCTAATTCTTTGAGTTAAAACCGTATTCCTTTTACTTGAGATTTGTTTATATTTTCCAAGAAATTTTGATAACAGTTTGTCATTGAGTCAGGTCAAAAATTATAAAAAACTGTTTTACAACTGGGGAGACGACATATTAAATGAAGCAAATATGCTACATTATTTATTTAAAGCAATCAAGTATCCACTCTAATACTACAACACAACATCCCATGTAGCACATAACTTTCCCGAGCTGAAAAACCCGATTCAAATCTGAAATTCTAAAAATACTTACCAACATACAAAGAGACAAACAAACCTACGGACAAATTGATAATTCTCTGTTTTTGAAATTGGTTAAAGATTAATCAAATGAACAATGTTTGCAATTCTTAAATAGAGAACTTCAAATTTTAACTTTATGGCCGACCAGAGATTTCTTCCTTTAAATATTTTTTAATTATTTGGATGAAATAAAAACAGAATTTTTGTACTTTTTTTCTAGCATTAAAACACATCAAACTATTTCAAACAGCATAAATCTCTAGTTTACAGCGTCTTGTTTTATATCCAAAATAAAAGAAATTGAACACCCTCTCCTCCTTAACTGCGTGAGTTTTATGGTTGTTAAAACCTTCCTTTTAAGTCATCTGAGACATTATTTATGTACATAACTAGATTTTTAAAACACATTTACAAAGAGGGAATTTTAATTATTATTTTTGTTGATCTGGAATTATCCCACGAAAGCTGAGGCGGAATATCTACTTGGACTTTTGAATTCACAGTTCTCGATGTTGCAAAATTCCATAATATAAATGTGTGCGGAGGTATTGTACTTGCTGATGTCAATAATTTACGGTCTATTGGGGTTTTGCACTTCCACACTCCTCACTGAAAGCAATCATTCTAGACTCTACTCAACGTACTATAAATAAATTCAAAATCATCATTTGTGCTAAACGTTCACAAATTTATAAAAAAAAGTGTTACTCCGAAATTTTAAATTGAAGCAGCCATGACAAACCACCTTTTTCTTCTAAATGTTCCTGACTTAAATCATTTTAAAGAGTCTCTGTAAATGAAGGTAATATAAGAAATTAGTAGCTGCCTGAGGTGTGCCGATCAAAATATACTAAAATCAGAATTGTACTGGAAATTGTTTTGGAGGTTAAATCGAGGGTAGTGCATATCTTGTGCTAATCATCAGGTGGATCTTCAAACTTAGTTGCGATTTTAAGGGAAATTATAGAAAGGGGGCTTATGAATAAAATAGCGTGTAGACAAGCTGAGGGTTTCGTAACCGGTTCGTAACAAGTTCAAAATGGTTTGATTGGTAGGTAAAAGTCGCCAGGCTCTAAATCGAAAAACTGGAGTATACAACTTACAAATGAAAGATGAGGCTAGCGAATTAACTTTTTGACTTCTATTATACGCGTAGACTGTCAAGCAGATTCACCAGTAGGGCTGTGGAAGATGTGGTGGCAGTGCTGTGTGCTATTGCTGTCTTGGCAGATAAAGAAGTTCCATTAAACAAAAGTGAAAAAGGAATTGTTCCATTTTTTTATAACAAAAACATACAATTAAAATCCTAATAATTATTTTCACCGGAAACTGTAAGTTCAAAGTACAAAACAAAATTTCCGCTAATGGTGCTAAAATAGGTCAAACAGTTTGATGGAATTTTGCGACAGGTACTGTCTCTTGGGGCTACAACATTAATTAGAGGTTTCTATTTGAAATTGTCTTCGATCAATAACTTTTCTGTTTCAATTGATTTGATCCACTATTAGAATAGCCTCAGCTATTGTACAGAACGGGACATCCCAGTTTTAAGTGTAGTATAAGCCAAGCTGTCTCTCTATCGTATTTTGTATCAGAGAATAGATACACAAAAAATGACTTTAGTTATAGTGAAAGCAACTTTTGTATTCTAAATATTATACACCGCTTTCCATCAGATGCAAAACTGTTTTAATTTATTAATTATTTCTATCCTGAGTAGAACAATTGATTCCCAATGTCCATTCTTGCAAAATAGCTGAAGGTTAAAGTTTGAAAACAATAGCCAATTAAAATTAAATGAGGTAATTTCGATTTGAATCCTATGTATAACAAAATTTTTCCTAGCAACGTAATAGTTTCATTCTTTTCCATTTTTAGCTAACTTCATTTGTACACTTTTATCCTGTTTATAAAATCCAGAGAAGAATTGTTAAAACTTCTATTTCCACTTTCTTAAGAGACTCACACAAAAGAAAATTGTTTTCACAGTATAGGTACATACTGTTATGATATGGAGCGCTCTTTTTCTCAGGGTCCTTATTTTTCTTCGTGTGGTTCTTAATTTTTTTTATTAAAACGCTTGTTTCTTGACAATATTAATTTATTTTTATTTTACTGTCATTACATTTATCAAACAAAAAACAAAATTTTTTTTAATGCTCTTTTTTATCATTTTCAAATATCACTACATTTTTAATATCATCACATTTCCCTTCCATATTAATATAAATTTTAAGCGTTTTATACTATAGCTTAAATTTTGATTAATATTAACTAAAATATACTCAATTGTGAATTCCATTACAATTTGATCTTTGTTTCTTTTATTTGTCTTATGTAATATAATAGATATTGTTTTGTTTCATGATATACATAATCATTTTTTTTTATGGTGTTTTATTTTATGTTTTTATTCTAACCTTAATTATTTGAATTGACGGTCTTGCACTTTGACATTTGTCGAACGTCATTTTGACATTAGGCAACTGTCATTCATTCATTTTTTTTTCTGACATTAGTTAATTGTCATTTTTGACATTTGTTAATTGTCACTTTGACATTACATTATTTCAACAGAATAACAATTTAAAATTTTATAAGTTTAGTTAGCATTATTAACATTTTATACAGGATTTTTTTTATTGTTTTTTTTTAACTCAATATTCGATATTTTCATTTTAGTTCACATTTCCTTCCTATTTCTCCCTTATTTTCCTCTATTTTCCAACAAGCTTTCATTCATGCTGCATTCATACAAATCATTTTCTACAACTTCTTAAGAAATTGCAAAATTTATTTTCTCCAGTAGTAACGTTTTCTTCATATAACTTAACTCCCTGCCTCATTTATCTACTTCAATATCATATTTTATCTTTACTTATTCATATTAAGGATCATATTTTGACCTTTTCTTTTAATATTATCAATCATATCATTAATTATTTATTATTATTGTCATTATTATTCTACTAACTTTATATTCAAATCTTCATAATTATCATCATTTTAATAATACTTCATTAATAATTATTTAACTCATTATGATTATCTTTAACACATTCATTCAAGCATCATTCATACCTTTTTGTCAAACCTAATATAAAATGTTACTTATTCTTCATATGGGTATATCATTTGTATATTGAATCTACCCCTTATTTTATCTTTTTCCTCATCTTTAAGCTCGTAAGTATCGTTAAATATCTTTATTACGGTATATGGCCCTTCATAAGGTGCTAACAATTTAGAAGATACCCCTTGAAAACTATCCGGCCTTCTTACACTTTTTACAATTACTTTATCTCCAATTTTAAATTTTACTTTTTTCCGAATTCCTTTATTCTATCTTTCAATTCTTCTTTGACTGATTTTCTTACACCGATTTCTAACTTTATCTAACAATTCTTCAAATTGATCTTCTGTCTTATTCGATACGACCCAAGGTCTTTCGGGCAACATTCTTTGCATTAATAAGATAGGTGAGTCTTGTGTAACCACACTTGGTGTTTCATTTATGTACGATTCTATTCTGTTTATTAACGTATCCCAATATTTATGTATCTTTTGATATAACAAAATTCTTAAAAATTTAATTACTTCTTTTATATATCTCTCTTCTCAAATCTATTTTTTTCATAACACCTTTTATTTTGGTAATTATTCCTTAGATTATTATTGTTCTGACTATATCTATTATAATAAGTTTTTGGTTGATCATCCGGAGTATGTGGATTTATGTTTTCCTTGTATGCATTGGATCTCTTGTATCTATTTTCGTCTACCTTGTCGTAACTCTTTAAAATTTCTAAGAACACATCAAATTCTTGAATATTTTCTGTGTAAATGTGACGGTATATATCATTGTCAAAATGTTCTGCCAATTGCTGTATGATTTCGGATGTGTCTAATTTGTCATCCAGTTGTTGAATAACATAAAAGCGATCTAACGCATATTTTTCCCTTGTGGTTCCATATTTGGGATCATATCTTCCATACGATAAATTGTTTTTTATTTCCCTTTGCTGATATCTTCCCCAAATTTTTTTTATAAATGCGTTCCTAAGTTCATCAAAATTTTTAAATTCATCCTCGTGAATATAGAACCACTTCTGTGCATCCCCTGCTAAAACCAATTTAATGTTCTGCATTATAACACTGTGATCATAAATTCCACACATCTGCTTTTTTATATTGTCCAAATGGTAGGTTAAATTCTTTATGAATATTTTTGGATTTATTAGTTTGTGGTTTCTTGAAGATTTTGCCATATTTTGAATCCCGCTATCTAATATACAATAATGACTTGGTCCATGATTACCTGCTGTTGATTTCTCTTCAACATTTTTGTTTATTTTTTCTAATTCTATTTTCACATTCTGCTGGTAGTTTTCTTGTGCTTTTTCTTGCTCCTTAATTTTCTCATTTATATCTGCATCCCTTATTTGTAAGATGTTGATAATTTCTTCTTGGTGTCTTTCTATTCTCTTACGCATTTCATTCTGACATTCATCTATCTTATTATTCACCTCTTCTTGTATTTCACCTCTCATGTTTTTAACAATATTATCCCATCTATTCTCATGATCTTCAAATTTTCTTTTAATTTCTTCAAATCTTTTCTCTTGATTATGATTGATTTCTTCAAATCTTTTAGTATTATCTTGTTTAATCTCTTATAATCTTTTAGTTTGGTCTTTTATTCTTTTAGTTTGGTCTTCAAATCTTTTATCTTGGTCTTGTTTCATTTCTATTAATATTTTAAGTAAATCTGGTTGTTGTTGTCTTATTTCTTTTTGCTCTTTATCTCCCTTTTCAACATCTCCCATGGTCTCCTCCATACTTGTACTTTCTTCTTCCATCTGTTCAATTTTAATATTTTCTTCCTCTCTTTTGTCCCTTTTTCTACTATCTATCGATTTACCTCGCTTTGACATCTTTCCACTACCAACAGACAACTAACAAAATGATAATTATGTCTTTTATTTAACTTGCCCTACCACGTTGGGACGCCAATTTTTTTATGTTATGATATGGAGAGCTCTTTTTCTCAGGGTGCTTATTTTTTCTTCGTTTGGTTCTTAATTTTTTTATTAAAACGCTATTTTTTTGACAATATTAATTTATTTATCTTTTACTGTCATTACATTTATCAAAACAAAAAACAACATTTTTTTTATACTCTCTTTTTTTATCATTTTCAAATATCACTACATCTTTAATATCATCACAATACTTATTTCATTAACAGAACATTGGTTTGGGCAAATCACTCAATATAGCCACCCTGCCTGTTTAAAGGAGCTCTTCTTTATTGAAAATGCAACTGTTGCACCAACAAATTGTAAAGGAAGGGCTGTAAAAGCGTAGCATTAACTGCATTAGTTATCGAATTGAAACCGAACCCATTCCTAACAATAAACAGCATGTCTACAATACTCCACAATTCAAAATAGCTTGAAAAACTTAATTTTTTGAGATTCTCTTTTAACCAGTTTCTTAACAGAAAAGCAGGAAGCGCTCTAGATTTGATTTATTTAATGTGTTACAAACAAGATAGACGTAAAATGTTAGAATATGTCAATACTTACAGTTTTCCTGCTTCGGTACTAATTTCCTCACAACGCTCAATTTTTACAACGTAGTAAATTAATCAAATCTAAACTTAAATTTAATTATTCAAATTATTTAACAAGTATATCTAACTAATTTAATTTAATTTAATTCGGAGAATAATCACATTTCGAGAAAGAGAACATCAAAGGCTCTCAAGAATACGGATTTGCAAATGTAATTGGGTTAAGAACTTTTTGTTCTTGTTGATAATCAAATCCGATGCAGATTTGACAGCAAAGCGAGTGCAGTCAAATGTTAAAAGTTAATGTTCTTTACGTATCCCATGTACAAAGCTGTTTATAACGTACACATTATGTGGTTTTACAGCGGCGACGTGTTACTTACCAAAGTGAAACCAGGAACTGCCACAGAGCAGAAGTTCGGTATTTCCAATATGCCACAGATTCTTCTATCCTTTACTTGGCCATGTCCCACAAGACCCGTAACGTAAGTTAGGCAAAGTGACGGTTAGTAAAACTGTTCAGTACATTTCTTGTTCGATCGTGAATGTCTGCAAGAAATGTTCATTAGCTAAGTTACGTCGTAACCGTTAAATAAAACAGCTGTTGTGCGTTGTTGTAATATACGGAATGACGTGGCAACGGGCTGCGGTAACGACGGGGCGCTACCGCAGTTCACTGTTATAGCTTGGACGAAACAAGGACAATGCACAGGACGAACTTTGCTAACAAGGTTCGTTAATTTGAGAGCTTTCACTCAACCCTTCCATTCCAAATAGATAGTTACATTATCTGCATTCTTCCTCTTCCTATTTCGGTTACCGTACAAAAATTGTGGAATTGAAAATACTAATTTCAGACAAAATTTTCATTCGCCGTCGTGCTATGTGATCACGATCCCTCAGAGCGTGAATGGTTGTCGTTAGATTTGGAGTGACAATGGCGAACGCTTGACACAAGGATAATCCTGGAAGAAAGTATTATCCGAAAATGTGTTTCACCAACGCTGATCATTATTTCCGGCGAGTGATGCGGCGCAGCGCTTTGCTTTGCGAGGCATCGATTAAACCTCTGCCCGGAGCTGCAGCTATATTGTACAGGGTTTTGAAAGTGGCAAAAATGTTGGTATTTGTTTTTGAAAGCTCTTAATAGCCGCTTGATAAAATAGAAAAGCAATTACTTTCAATTATGTTTACAATTCAAACCAAAATGAACTTTAAAACAGTCTATTAACAACCTCATGATAATTCGCTCGACTTTTCTTACACTAAGTTTGCTTGCTCCGGATTACATCCTAGAAACAAACTCGCAAACTCATTTTCTCTAACATCATCTTTATAAGTTAAGCCAAAGTAGTCTTCCAATTTTGCAACATTAATTAAATCTTAAGAGGATTCATTGAACAACATTCTCTTCTATTCACATAAACGTAATTAATGCATTCGGAAAAATCTTGTTCATAACAGATACAGTCAATTTCTATTAATAATTATTTCTGTGCCAAGAAGTTCATTTCCGCAACATTTAGGTCAACCGCACTGCTCTCCGCAACAAAATAATAAAATCTCCTAAAGAAAACAAACTTTCCCACAATACTGTATTTTTTATTTATCTTGGGAACGAAGTATGTAAAATGTGTCGACCGTCATTCTGATATCTCTCCTTGTCCGTATTCTACATCGCTCCACCCGTCAACCTTCACCCCTACAATCTGCGATGTCAATGTGACAGGCAAATACTTTACGAATTTATCTAATAATCTGATTCATAGTACTACTTTTCAAAGTTTAAAATGAAAAGCGGTGGGTTTATTTACAGCTTTCAATGAAAAACAGTTTAATGTAAATTAAATAATCAATTACATTTTCTATTTCCTTCCTGAAATTTAAGTCGTCTATTTTGCTACAGTTGTGAATTTCTTTGATGGGTCATAAAAATTATAGGCCCTTGACCCTTCTAACTCAATAACAATAAACTACTTATTATGTTTTTTAATTAATAAATTGAGTTCCTAACTAATCTAAGTAGATGTAATTAGGCGGAACACAAAATGCCCTTAAAATATTTAACTCGAAATTAAGCCTACTGTTGAGTAATAGCCTTAGGTGATACGTTTTCCTTCATTGCGGTTCTAGAATGAGAAAAAGTGCTTGATAAATAAGTAAAAACACATCGTTGAAGATGATTTATTAAAAAGGGTTGTGTCTACAGAAAACAGTTGTTCTTTTGTGTAAATGTTGAAATGAATAAGGAGCACGCTTTAATGAGCTAAGAAAATTTAACGTCTAATTTAAATTTGTATTTTTCTTTCTGAAACGACCGGGGCTATACATAAATCAAATCTTGAAAGAAGATGTATTTATTTTTGCGTAACTTTTCTTAAGCTGAGCATTAATAATTTGTCGGGTATTAAATGTTCATACCTACGTATAACTTGAACATCAAGGAACATCTTAAGTTGCTTTTTACGGCATAATATCGTATTTGCATGAGATCTATACGTGTATGAACAAGAATCTAGAAGAATGAAATTTCTATACAACATAAAAGCTAGCGTTATCTAATAAAATCCTGTTTTTTGTAACTACTTTGTCTCGCATAGAAAGAGGAAAAACAAGATGCTCTTGTTATTACTACAGATCCAAGAACGAGAATTTCCTGTAAGAATAAATAACAAGATTTTTTTTCAAAAAGATGTTCTTTACAGAAAGAAAGATTTAATTGAGTGACTATAACACAATAAAAGTAAGAAGAGAATTTACAGAAGTTGCGTCCAAGGGGTACAAAGTGTACATCTCCATCCCCTAAAAAAGTTATTCAATTCTTCTTTTCTTGAAACGATACAATTTGCAAGTAAACGTTTCAGCTGTACACTGCTAGCCTAGCGCAGTTCCAAAACACTTTTATCTAGTTTTAAGTTTAAAAGTATCGTATTTATTCAAAGGTATACAAAAATTTGTATGGAATCTTAAAAACCCGAGGCACTGAGAATTTGGCTTTATAACAAGAGTAAGTATGTCATTACTCATTAGAATATCATGTTCAACTTTGGAATGTATTATAGTATATGCATCATTGAATAGTCTCCAAATAAAAATATTAAAATTTAAAATTGTTTTACAAAGAAAATATCCTGTAGAATTCTATTTTACTCATTAGCCATTAGTTTATAGTAAAGGGTTTTCCAATAAGAGGTGTTATTTTGAATAGCCCGCTATTTCGGTAGATGTCACTTTTGAAGCTATCATTTTTTGACATTTGACAAGTAGAAACTACGCCATTAATAAATATGGAACGATACACGCTTCAACAACGCATTGAAATTATTAAAATTCACTATAAAAATGGTGAAAATTTGGCAGAGACGGTTCGTAAAACTCGAACATTTTTGGGTCACAGTGAAGCACCTTGTCGGACCGCAATACAGAAATTGGTGAAAAAATTCGAGCTCTTGGGACAAGTTAGTGATGTGAAGAATAAAACCCGTGCACGTCGCTCAAGAACAGCCGAGAATATTGCTGTTGTAGCCGAAAGTGTTAAAGAAAACCCAGGTTTGTCCATTCCTCGTCGTTCTTTGGAATTAGCCATTCCACAAACGTCATTACACCGTATTTTGCATAAAGATTTGGGTCTTAAGGCTTATAAAGTCCAGTTAACACAAGAACTCAAGCCGGCCGATCATCAACAACGTCGTGTCTTTGCTGATTGGGTCGTTGAAATGCATGAAAATGATCCAGAATTCCATCGAAAAATCATCTTGAGTGATGAGGCCCATTTCCACCTCGGTGGCTTCGTCAACAAGCAAAATTGTCGGATCTGGGGCTCAGAAAATCCAAGAGTTATTGTTGAAAAGTCTCTCTATCCTCAACGTGTGACTGTTTGGTGCGGTTTATGGTCCGGCGGAGTCATTGGACCTTACTTTTTCGAAAATGAGGCTGGAGCAACAGTTACGGTGACTGGATTGCGCTATCGAGAGATGATTAACGATTTTTTATGGCCGGAATTGGATGGTATTGATCTGGACAACGTTTACTTTCAACAAGACGGCGCTACGTGCCACACAAGCAACGAAACCATTGATCTTTTACGGAAAAAGTTTCCGGACCGTGTTATCTCTCGAAGAGGTGATCACAATTGGCCACCGAGATCTTGTGATTTAACACCTTGCGACTTCTTTCTTTGGGGCCACGTGAAAGAGAAGGTCTACGCCAACAGCCCAGCGTCGATTCAAGACCTCAAAGATGGAATTCGTGAGGCTATCGAGGACATAGGGCAGCCACTTTGCGATTTGGTTATGGAAAATTTCATGAAAAGGATATTGTCCTGTAAGCGTGGTCGTGGTGGTCATTTGCCTGATGTTATTTTCCACTATTAACGGCATACCTTCCTCTTTATAATGAAATAAACATCCGATCATTTATATTAAAAAATGGCACTTTTCTTTGAATATCAAAATAACACCTCTTATTGGAAAACCCTTTATTACACATTAAGGTCTAATCTAAATGTTTAGGTTATTGGACAGCAAAAAACTGTCATAGCTCTTCTGGAAAGTTTGCAGTCACTTCAAAATTTGTGCAAAAAGGTTATGAGATTCGTAACACTTGTTTTAAGAATGATTTCTATTTCTCATGACTCAGTAGCTTTAAAACAAATACAGAAAATCAAGTTTTTCTCAAACAACATACTACCAGACAAATTACAGCAATTAAACACACTATTCGACTAGTATAACCTTACTATATTTGTCTCAAGCGTTTCGATGTTAATGTTAATGTTAAAGCTAGAAATAAACAAGTTGTCAGTAACCAGCTAACGTGATCCAAAGTTCAACCAAATACAATGATTTTTATTCATCCAACACTTGCAGCAACGGTTATCTTATTAGGTCAATCTGTTCATTCATTGCAAAAATGTAAAGTGGTTATTTGTGGTCACAAGTTGATTGTGTTCTATTCGGTGTTTGGCATAACTGGGCTTTTCTGACTGTTTGTGTTTGTAACATCGCACGCGTCCTTTCTGTGTAACATGAAAATTTGTAAGTGTTTGACCAATGACCCCAGTGTTACAAAATGAGCAGTTTAATTTGTAAATTCCAGATTCATGATATTGTGTGTTCTGTGTTTAGAATTCAATAGACGTCTTAACCCTCCAATTCCCATACGTATACTTTATTCAAAACTAAGCAAAATAAAATAAATGAAAACTCAAAAAACATAAAATTTAGCAGAAAAATAATATTTGATTACTTCGAATGAAATTCATACCAACAATGAACGTGTAAACCAACTTTACAATATTGGCACATAACACGTGTTCTTTGGTGACATAATGGGCACCTTGGTTGACTGTAGGCTACTTGACGGTGGTCAGAATAATCTCCGGATATTCTCGTTTCTGGCTGAACTCTTTGTTCTAACGGGATGCCACAAGATTGGTTCTTACGTGGAGCAACAGCATATTTAGAGAGATAAACTTGAACTGTGTTTCTGCGGAACTGACAGTATGTAAACTTATTGTCCGAGCACCTCCTCATAACAAGCCATGC
Source organism: Ignelater luminosus (assembly GCA_011009095.1). Classification (NCBI taxonomy): domain Eukaryota; kingdom Metazoa; phylum Arthropoda; class Insecta; order Coleoptera; family Elateridae; genus Ignelater; species Ignelater luminosus. Next base: position 88,812 of record VTPC01091185.1, read on the forward strand.
ATTCTGACACGCTGCATGAAGTCCGAAGGCAAATAATGGATACCACCATTTTTTTCCTCTTAGACCAATACGCATAGAATGAGCATCTTCATCAAAGCGATCGACGCCCCTCATGTAACTGTTATATTTTTGTACAACTGAGGGAGAGTCTACCTGTATTTTTGTTCTCTTACCATTGACTGATCCGACTCCGACGTTACGATATCATTATCATGTCATCTTAGAACAAGGATACCTTTGTTTGTTTGGAAAGAAAAACTACCACGAGTTTCCTTTTTTAGAACAGAAACTTGCGTAATAGGACATTTAGCTAAACGATTGTCACGAGTCGTGCCAGTCCCGCTTGTTTTATTTTCACTCAGGGCTCAAAGTGATGGTAAGCTTGCAAAGAAATTATCAAAATAAAAATTATATGGTCCTAATTCTTTTGGTAAACGTGATTGTAGCTCCAAAATAACAGTTATTCCTAGTTCATACTCTTCTTGACCTGGTAACGGTGCAGAGTTTTCACTTTGGTATGGCTCAAAAGTTATCAGATATCCATTTCATGTAGCCGCAGACCACAATTTGTATCCAGATCTTATGGGCTTGCCATAATATGTTGTTTGGTGTCGGCCGTAATAAGGGACCATAGTCTTATCGGCATATATATGAGTTGAAGACAGCAGTCCAAAATTTTTTACAAAGTTTTTATTTACCAAGTTGAAAATTTTCAGGTAGTTGCAAGAACTGTTGAATTTCTAGGAAGCGATTTCTTCTCATGCTGTTACTTACAGCCTCGTTGTGAGTGTCGGATCTGATTTTTCAATACATGCGAATATACTTTGGCGTCATGTATCCTGTAAGCAGCAGAATAGCAATATATACCTTTACTTCCTCAGGTGTAAGGTTTTCGAATTGACATTTTTTTGTCTCAGCTGCTTTTTCTGTTGGAAGTTCGTTCAAATCGGTCGGTTTTTCCACAAATCTTACCTCAACTTCTGATCTGAGAATCCTACCAGGTAGTCTGTCTATATCTGCTTCCGCTTCATCACCGCTGTCTTCATTAGTGAATTCATCGTCGTCAGGTGGGAACAAATTAACATTTTCTACATCATCATCTTCCTTGAGTAACTGCTCCAATTCATGTAACTCCAATCTATATAAAAACATCTCGTTAGTTACTCCTACTTACGCCTCTTTGATGTAGTATACCATAAAGCTTCCTAGCACGAGACAGCCATAAATGAGCAAATGATACCCTACTCTCAGGAAATTGCTGATCAGCGGTAAATAACAAAAGCAAAGGTTTCAAAACCACTTTTCAAGTTATTAAATTTCGTCCTAAGACGTTAACAGATCTTCTTCCTGCATACTGTTTAGTTTATTTTGTAACTGCAATGTTTTGGTCTGTTCCAGACTAAATCACATTGGAGGTGTAAATTCAACACTTTATAAAGTCGCCAGATGTAACCCCTAAACTTTGGTGAAAATTTGAGCATACTCGCTGATTAATATTAAGTTAGATAGAAGATCTTCTAGTTTGAGATAAAATAGGATCTTTATTATCGGCTAAGGAACATAAATTTTGATCCACTATGAAAAATCAATCACACATAAAGAGGCCAATCAAAATCATACAGTAATCTATGCTGTAGTGTCTTTTTCTAGAAGTAGATTTGTGGCATAACAAGTATGTAAAGGACCGCTTTCTAGAAAAACTGCTCTAATTACCTACATTACTTTGATTGCCTCAAGAATTTTGCACCACTTTACAAGTGTTTTCAGAACAATAACACCAAATTTTTATATTATTTGACTTGGCATGTGGTGATACCATCCAGGTTTCAGATTTGTCAGATTCTGTCATTGTATTATTCTTTGGGCTGACTTTAATTATGATTTAAATTATTTCTAAATCTCTGGTGGTTATCAGCTTGCGTGTGTAACTTAATTGTTTGATGATTGCTTAATTGGTTTGTTTTTATTTTTTTCTCTTTTGGAATTGTTTATTTACTCTAATTGATTGTATAGCTAATTCAAGATATAGTAGTTGTGATGTACAAAATAAAGTAAGACTAGAAATCCAATATCACAAACTGGAAATTTATGTTTATTCATTAGAATGTCAAAATTTTGTAAACAGTTTTGCATTATGTCGTATCGTTTCAAGACGTAAATGTAGATCCTTGGAAATGCACAATAATTTTGTATTGGCATTACATTTTAGAACAAACGTAAAATAAACTTCAATCGACCGATTTCACTTAATATGGTTGTACACTACTAAACGCTACTGCCAGTGATAAAGTTGCACTGCCAGTAGCATCTTGACTACCGCCACCACTGCATTTACAGGCACTTGATCGAATCATGACAACCGAAGTTCTTATTTCTTAAGGCAAGTCATGATAAGCGGAATTCTCGTTTACGCAAATAAATTTAGAATTTACAAACTATTATCTATAAAAACAGTAACTTAACTTTGGTACACTTTGTAGACCAGCACACTTATCATGATGATAATCTAAATAACGTAAATAATAACAGATTTGTTATCAACATTCTTGCGACTTATACCTACTTAGATGTTTTCTTGTTGTTTATATAATTATTTCGTGCTTGTTTGTAGTGCACAATTTTGAAATTTGAAAGTTATATACCACTTTGTTATGTTAATATTCTTTTATCGACTGTGTGTGGATTGCTATAAATTTATTAATCTACATAGAGTGTAAGGTTTGGAGAAAATACGAAGTGTTTGAATCTTTTAAAATTCACGATAACACTACCTTCTCTTTTTCCACATGATGAATTTTAATGAAAGGTATCCTTTAAAAACACATTTTGTCCTTGCATGGTCGGGTCACTGTATTTTCTTTTCTTTTGGACGTCCCCTTTTTTTTAAATCTAACTCTAAATGTCAGCAGCAGTATTTGCTTCATTTTTATGCTTTTACTGATTTTCTTTTCCACTCATTTAATAACATTGTAGTTAGTCTTTTAGTAACTTTTTTTGTTAGTTTCCATTAGATACTTTTCTACAAGTATTTTCTAAAGTAATCTACTTCATTACATTTTTATTTATATTTACACATCTACTACGTCTTGAAACATTTTCAATCGATTCATTGCATCATGATTTTCCTGGTCATTATTTACATCAATACGACTTTATTTATTTTTCTTAAGGCTTTGCTCAAGATAAATTTTGGCAATGCTATTTACAAGTATCATAAGTGGGATCAACTTTTCATTATGTTAGTGTTTAATATCAGTGCTGATTTTATCAAGTTTCTACTGTCACATGGCAAGGGAAGTGGTTTTAGAGTAAGGATAATGTAGCTCAAAGGAGGATCAAAAAACATCCAACGCAGTAAACAAAATTTGGACTTGTCCATCAAAAACCGCAATTACAGTCAACGCAACGTGACAATTCACTGAGAACTAATCCGAATCTTAACAGTAGAGTTAGTTAGCAAGTCTTCAAATAATTCGTGTTTTCTCACATTGTTTACTTTTACAACATACCTCTGACTTCATCTACCACCAACACTAAAAAAACGATTACGTTGCTCCGTGATCAACTGTATATTAGTAATAATTTGGTAAGTGTTATGTGTAGATTTTGTTATTCTAAAAAATTCATAGCAAACGGAAGCACTGGCGGAAAAAATAAGTATGTAGACTCTAAGCTTGCAAACAAGACTTTTAGAGCTATGCTGAGTATCTTACCTTTTTCTCATATCATTACACAAATTCGGGTTTTTTTTTATTTTCATATTAACACTTTACACCTTGACTGCATTCCTGCACTAGTGATAATAAAGGTAAATTAGATCAAACCTTGTAACAGGTCAGGTGAACAGACAAGACTTATTGAACAAAAAACATAGTAAGACTACTTCTTTGAGAAAGCCCAATACAGATATCGTGACAGTTCTCGTATACCTTCATGCTATTACTCTTATTAATTCTATTAAATCCAATTTATAATGTCTTCTTTTGCATTCATTTGCTGAATAATGTGCTTATAAAGTTGATCACGTTACAAGAATTAAACTGAATATTGAAGTCTTTCAGGTCACAGACAAATCTATTGTTTCATACAGTTTTGCAACTGGAAAGAGTAGATAACTCAATACTTAGTCAAACTGCAGCTGATGTTTTATTACTTTTCTTTTTCCATTTTGATACTAAGTCTAGGTTTCTGTTTTCAGCAACTATTTGTTTTTCTGCGAGTTTTCTGCTTTCCTGGCGATATTTTGCATCCTGATTGTTCATTTGAGCCGATATTAATTGTTCTGTCGTTATACTAATACATGTATACACTACCTCTGTGAGTAAGCTATTGTTTATTCTATTCTGCTGAACAATTGGACTTGTCTGCTACAAAATTGGAATACCTTCAGTAAAAGGTAATTTTTTACCATGGACTGCGTAAAGAAAAACTGAGGATCTTAAGTCATCTGCTTTATGTTAATTCCTACCTATGATTATGTAATCTCGATTATTATCTTTGACCCGTTCACATTACTGTCTACTTTCCTCGAGTATTTGCTATTCTCATCTTGGCACAACTGCAGTCTTTTTTGAAAATTGTTCTTAACGCGTGTAAATAACCTTGCAAAAACCAGTACGTAGCAGTAACAGTCGTCGTTTTCTTCGAAGAGTGAAGAACCAATTTTTGAAACCGCTGGTATTGCGCACCATTCTGTTACACTTGGGTATTTATTTTTTTAGTTTGAAGTCATTCTTTGGATTTTTGAGTAAAATTGAGCAGTTTTGTGGAATGCCAATGACGTTTGCAAATAGATCGTTGAGGATTATTCCACATAAGTACATAGTATCCATAGAGAACGATGCCTTTTAATAAGAATCCAAGCTATAAGTTGCGAAAGGCACTATTCTATGATTATGATTACCAACATTAGATTCTAACATACCTGAGCTATTTAGACAAACAATGAAAACACATTGTTCTACAGGCAAATTTGTTATGACAGAGATATAATATGACACTTTTATTTGTTTAATTGTTATGTTTTTAGATTATCATAATCCTAAATAAGGTTTCCATGTTTCTATAGTTCTAATTGTAAGTCCATCTTTCATTATCTATGATCATCCAATACAAATGATGATGTTTAATAGTAGTAAAAGCCATCGGTCGGTCGACGAAAAGGCACCTTACACCTTTACTATTTGCGTGCAGATCAAAATCTTTAATTTAAATCCTACATAAAACAAACAAAACTGTTATACAATGTACTTTTAGGTTTCTTTAATAAGGTGGCATGTCGGTTTGTAATTAAGTTTGTACAAGTGGAATACACACATATACTATAGATAGAACTAGACTTTTAAATCAATAAAACAAATTGATACGCTCAATATACCTGTAATACATCATAAAGTGGCAACAACATTGAAGAATATCGAGATAAATTCTACGAATTTAATGCATTCTACAAGTATAAACATTAAAGTAAATTATCCTGACACAATTTACATTTATATTTACTTCAGAAAATTTTGAGACTACTACAAGAGCAATTAAGAGTGATAATTACGCATTAATTATAATTTAATTATGCATTATTTTGCAGTATTAGGCACCTAAATCTTACAAGGTGCAAAAGAACGGCTCTTTAATGAGGTACTTTATCTGCATAAATTAGCAGTAATTCTTCACTTGAAATGTTCTCATGCTTACAAAGTTTCTTTCAAACCATTAAGTTGGTTGTTGGTCTTGTTTTTTCGAAACACAAGTTTTACTTCTAGTTTGAATTTTGATCTAGTTTTAAGAAAACTTTTTCCATTTCCTTATGCATTGAGCATTCATCGATTACCTACTTAAAAGATTATCACTATATGCAATGGAAAATTCAAATTTTACAACATTCGAGCTCGCAATTTTAAATTTTTATTGAAAAATAAATGAAATACAGAAAAACATCAGTTAAATTCAATTAAACACGCATTTGGTTGCAAATGGAACAAATCAAATGCTTGGGGCATTATAAAGCCTGCTAACATTTAGGTATTATTTCAGTGTAGTAAGCTTATTTGTTTTTGACATATTAGTCGGACGTAAAGGAAGAGCTTGGTTCGTTCTGCTTTTATAAAAATGCAAATAACTTTTTCGAACATTTGAAATGTGATGATTATTATTCGACTGATTTCCCAAACATAGCGAATTAACAGAAATTTTATTACATTACAACATGCAAAGTCACTTTTTACATTTTCAACATTTTATGCACTACAAGAATTTTTTTACCTAAATGTATTTAATAGAAAGTTGGGTCACGATCCTTTCTAGTCTTTGAATTTGCTCCTTTCACTGTAAAACTCCCTATCTATGTCCTCGGTATAAAAGGGAATGGATACAAGAAACGGACAGATAAGAAGAAATCTACTAAATTGACCTCCAACTTGCAAAGTGTCACTATACGCGATAAATTGCAAAATAAGAATAAAGATTTGAAGGAGTTTAGAAAACCTCAATTCTTTTCGTTTTAAAATTGGCTGATTGCAACATTTTCCGTTTAAGCTTTCCATAATTTCTAAAATATAAGTACATAGTATAAGTGAAACTTAATTTGTGTTTACGTAAATATATTATTATGTTGGTAATAATGATAAGTCTTTAAACACATTTAGTTTGCTACCAGTATCGATCTGAAATGCCTTCTTTTAAAGAACATATTTTACAATCTACAAAAAATATTCTGTGTTGCGTGTGTCTAGTAATAATCAATGAAGGAGAAACTTGTAAAGGTGTGATTCCGTTTCTATTATTATTTTCTAAATGTCTTTTTCATCAAAACGCGGACGTTAACTTTGGACTCACAATGTTTGACCGTACATTTTGTTTATCTGAAATAACTTAAAACAAAAATAGAGATATCTACAGAAACTAATTTAGTTTTACAGCCTGCATGTTTTAAGAGTTCTTACTGTTATTATAGAGGTTGTATAAACTGGGGCATACTACTGAGTAGGGTCTGTTAATGAAACATTTTGATGATGATTATGATGATAACTACAGTAAATGCTCAAACAGTGGCCGACCCTATTGTAAAATCCGTGTTTCCAGTCCTCTTCTTTATTTTTTTTTACATCGACAGGGACGTTAGGACATAACCCGACCCGTTCTCCTATTTGGTACTCTTAAGGAGGACAATGAAAAACCAATCCCAACCCGTCTTTGTATTTCAGCTCATTTAAAAGGTTGAATAAAACAAAGCCCAACCTTGAATCACTACAGGCGATCTCTTCGGTAGCGGTGACAAGTGGTCATAGTTAGCTCCTTAAAAAGTTAATGGAGGATGTAGCCTGACCACAACGATTACTACGTCAAATTATAAAAACGATACAGAGAGGGCCTAGAATAAGCAAAACTCCGACTGCAATATCTCTAGTTACAAATTTGAAACAAGCATATGGATATATAAATTACTTAATACCCTAGTAGAAGGGAAACGCTCTAAAGGATTCAGGCGATTTACGTCAAAAAGACGTGTTATCTTCAACACATTTAAGCGTATGTTTGGAAACCGTAATTAAGGATATCTTAATCAAATTTGGCAAAGTAAAGACAATAATTATAACAACGAAAGTACAACATTTTAACACAAGCGCTAATAGTTGGAGAAGAGAAAGAAGAAGATCAATACAGCAAAAACACAGAAGTTATATCGACCATCAGAAATAAAGATTTACAAAAAAAGTCGTGAAAGAGTTCGTTAAATGCTACAAATAATGATATAGAAATTGAAGTTACAGACAGGATAACTACAACAACAACAAGCGATACATGTGTTCATGTGCTTCAAAGTATATGGAAATCAAAAAACGTTAAAGACATTCTAAAACTAATAAGACCAGTTGCTATGTATGACTCTGCAACATGGAGTTCAACAAAGACAGACGAAAAAATGTAAGGGTATCTAGGAAAGATCGGTTCAAAAAACATTTGTGGATCAAACAATACAGGTTAGATATCAAGGACAAGAAATGACGAACAAATCAAGGAAATACATATTTAAAGATTCAAATACCAGAATCCAAACCAAGGAAACGTTAATTTCAGGCTAAAATGAGGACAAGAAGACTATTTAAATACAATGCATCACAACAAAAACTAAATGTGTAAAATGAACATAATTAGAAAGTTAGTCTGAAAAGCGAATACCTATGCCTACAATGCAGAGTTAACGGAAAACACCTAAACTGGGTAAAGGCAAAACTGTCACAGTAACCATATAACTTTCTGATTACATAACATTACCATTTACATTTCGTTTATTTTATTCTTATCAAGTTAATTTGATACGTATCTAATGAGCGATGCTTAGAGCATATATCACTATGTCCAGAAAGTAAGTTCATTTTTACTGGTAAAATAAAACAAATGTATATTAGGAAAAATAATTTATTGCAAAAGAATCTGTAGACTTAAAACGATTAGTCAACATAGCTACCACCATTTTGTAAGCATTTATCGTAGCGTGGTACTAATTTTTGTATTCCTTCGTCATAAAACGTTGACGCCTGTGACTGTAACCAAGTTGCAACATGTTCTTTAATCTCATCGTCGTCATTGAATTTCTTGCCAGCGAAGTTTGATTTTAGGCTTAAAAACAGGAAGAAGTCACTGGGAGCAAGGTCCGGACTATACGGTGGGTGGTCAAATTGTTCCCATCCAAATTGAGTCAAAAGTTGCTGTGTAAGGTTTGCAGTGTGGGGGCGAGCATTGTCATGAATCAACAAAATGCCGCTAGTGAGCTTTCCACGGCACTTATTCTGAATTGAACGACGCAGTTTCCTTAGCGCATCAAAGTAAGCAATAGCGGTAATTGTTTCGCCCCGTAGTAGAAAGTCCACTAAAAGAACACCACATCTGTCCCAAAACACTGTGCACATGATTTTCCGGGTTGTCAAATTCGGCTTCGATGTTGTCTTTGCTGGTGACGATGTGTGCCTCCATTCCATCGATTGCCGTTTTGTCTCATAGGCTACCCAAGTCTCGTCGCCAGTCACTATACTGTTAAGGAAATGGTCCCCGTCATTGTGATAACGAGTCAAAAATTCAAGAGCAGCACCTAGGCGTTTTTTTCTTGTGATCCTCGGTAAGAGTTTTCGGTATCAAGCGTGTACAAAGCTTTCGATATCCCAGTTTGTCATGAACAATTTCATGAAGAAGAGATCGTGAAATTAGGGGAAATTCCATAAAAAGAAGAGAAATCGTAAACTTACGGTTTCGTCTAATTTTTTCATTCACTGCATGAACAAGTTCATCATTAATCAATGATGGACGTCCACTTCTTCCTTCATCGTGCACGTTTACACGGCCATTGTTGAATTTTTTTACCCATCTCACAACCATAGAATAACTCATTACATTCTGTCCATACACCTCAGAGAGCTGTTGATGAATGTCCACTGGTTTCAAATTTTTCGCATTGAGAAACCGAATCACTGATCTAATCTCGCAATCGGCGGAATTTTCAATTACCTTCGCCATTATAAACAAGCACTGTGACAGGATAACAGCAGATAACTAACTCAAAATGGCGTCAATCGCTTAGTAACGATACAAGGTCATTGCCGCGCATGCGCGGAACTGCGATCGCATCGCTGCAACGGCGGGAAATAGATAATGAACTTACTTTCTGGACAGTTATATTGATTCCAAATGCTGGTTTAAATCGCATATTTGCGCTTTAAATGAAGTACATATTTTAGATTCACACGGTTTACGACGACTTTCATGTTAATTGTGTTTTGTCTTTTGCAATCGCATGTATGATCAATAAATGTAGATAAGGCATACTTTACAATTGAAGTAAAGTTATATTTGGAAATAATTGTTTTGGTCTTATATTTTTGTAAAGAATTGTTTGTTCATGCATATGATGAAAAACATTAATTCTGCAGAAAATTGCAGTCTTAAGGTGTGTTTAACACGGTAGCATTGCTCACCGTAAAACCCCATTATGGAAGCTTTGTAGGGAGAGGCAATAGTTCTGCTAAGATTCAGCTCCATAGAGTAAGTAAGATGCAAAACATTGAAGTAAGGCTATCATCAGTGTACTGCAAATATCTTTTGTAATATAGTAGACATTACGTAAAAGAAAAAATTACAGACAATCTTGTTAATAGGTAGAAGTAAGAAATCAAAGATATGGGGTATAATAATTGTCACTAAAACTACATATGGGTACCTAAAGAAAGGAGAAAGGAACAACTAAGCTGAATATGTTGGTGACATCAGGAATTGGAAACAAATAGAAAGAAATATGTTCAACAGTTATACCGGACCTCTGCTATGGCCTGAAAGATCTTAGAAGATATTAACTGGAATTTAAAGTTGAAAACTTATACGAGTTCAATTTTCTTTTCAAGAAGCAAGATTAACTTGAAACTACAATTTTCCCAATGTAAACCATACAATAATTTGATTTGGTATTCAACTTTTAAACTTCTTCGTAGGTAAACGAGAAAAGTGCAAAAACTGGGATTAGGAGAATTCAACATGTGAAATGTATCAAAAGTGAAACTTCTGCTTCATTATAACTCATAATACATTTATACAAATCAAAAGCAGCAGAATGCAAATCTGTTTGCCAAAAGCTGCGCATAAAGCACGCTATAAAGTAGGATTGGTTCGATACCGATTCAATAACTAATAGTTCGATACTCAAAACTGTTTAAAGTCTAATTTTGTTGGACTGGAGTAAAAATAGGTGCAGCGTTTTACTCAAGTGGTTGCAAGTCTGCTTTAAGAAAATGCTGGAAATTTGTTCCACAGGGTGACATCAAATCTAACTTCGATTAAGAAAGACGCATTGCAATTTCTCGTGAAGCCACCTTAGCTTTCAAAGGACTATATTTTTACAATTTACTTTATACGTATGCACCAAATTCTACTGGAAGTTAAACAAGTCAGGAAAAGACTTATTATTTTAATGTCACTTTAATGAATAGCCCAAAAATAGCATTAAAAATGTGTAAAACTCACATGAATATACACCGCATTCAAAACTTACTAAATGAATGAAAAGAAATCAAATACTTCACTCTTACGTAATTAATTAGGACACCTGTCAAGCACCCTCCTGGTGTATGCATGTTAAATTGAATAATTACATAATGTTGAAGGGTTTATCTTTACTGCAAGTTGTATATCTAACAGCGAAATAGCAAATTATAGCATGTCAGCACAACAAAAACCTTAAAGGTTTATGATATTGTCAGCGCAAATTAGGTTTAAATGATGCTTAATTATCGCTTTCAGAAAAAAGCATTTTCCTTTCACGTTTTTTATTTTTTACCTTTCTCCATTCATCCCGTTATTTATACTTTAATAATTCTAAAGAAGTGCTTTTGTAAAGGGGCTTTAAATTTCAAACGGCTACCAGTAATTAACGAAGCAATGGTAGGATTCAGAAATGCAAAGCAGTTAAAAGCCCTTTAAGCGGTTTGCTTTACGACCTTGAGGAAACACTTTCCTTTCGCTGAACGATGAAACGGATTTAATCACCTAAATCTCTAGAAGACGACTGTGTTAGAGAAAACACGATTAAGATTACAAGAAGTTTAATGTAAGTCGTAATCAAACAAATGTATTTTTCATCCTTTATGTTGACTGAAATACCTAAAACAAAATTTTTAGCTTTTTCTCATAATGCATGCTAATGATGAGATTTTACACGTTCTCGAATGAAATTTATACTTAAAAAATACATAAAATATAAAGAGAAAAGGATTTTGTACCAACAACATCATAATAAACTAAATATTAGTAGCACGTAAGCTGACGTAAAATAAGGTACAAAGCGTGTTTTAACAACAATAAACTCGGAGCTTTATTTACGAAATGGGAGAAACACTTCCTTTCTATTTCTAACACATTTCTCAAATTATAAATTATCCTACGTAAGGGCTGTTGACATTTAATTTTCTGTGGATTTTACCTTTATGATTGTTTATCCGTGTTCTCTGTCGGAGATGGATGACAGGGCCGCGGTCAACTCCCGGGTCGCTCGTTTGTACTTCACTTTGAAGTATGCACAATGCCGCTATGCTAACGACTACGATATATATTCTCACTGCCGCAAGAGGCAAAAGCACAAAATTGAAAAGAATAACTAATCTACGATCGATATAATTTAAAAACTGGGGATGAAAAATCTTATTTCTTTTACAATGAATAACAATTTCCAATTTCTATTAAAAAGATGTTTTAGAAAAGGTTATTGTCTAAAAGTTCCGATTATGAAACATAGCTGACAAGTTGATGAGAAAATGAAGCAGTCTAATTCTGCTTTTGGTTGGTTTACGGTCTTCAGACGCGGGAGCCTGGAAATGGCCAGGAAATAGAGTTTGTCTATCATCAATTTCAGGGTGGTTCAACGGAAGCAGCTGATAGCTTCTGTATTGTCGGGTCAAACGATGCCGCTGCAAAAAAAATAAGCACAAAATAGGTTTTAAGATGTTCCGCGGTGTTCGCTTCGATCTTTTTGTATTTGTTGCTAGGTATTGTAGTTACAAGCAGTTCTGCACCCCTAGTTGTAAATCTCCAGACGTTTAAGTTCCACCCCCACTGAATTCCGGTTGTTGCCGAGTTTCCATCTAATATCTTTTTAATCGCAATTTCAACTCCGCTTCTCATTACGTATGGCTTCTTATCATGACTTAAGCGATGGGGTAAACAATATATCAAGACCAATATTGCCGAACTCCGGCTCAAGAGATTCTACTACAATGGGGTAGCGCTAATGGAATTAATTTTGATGCATAATTAATTGTAGTATGCACGGCTATGTTGATGATCTATTCTAGTAGCGTTGAACTGACGTGCCTACGTTAATCAACAAATTGAATTTGAATGTGGTCTGGATTTGTACAGGTGAAGCCATTGGTGGTGAAGCGTTCCACCAGAGTCATTATACAAGCGAGGGTGTACAATTCAGAATGCGGCTGACAAATGGACTGCGATTAGATTAAACCAGCAAATTCGGGAAGAAATATGATATTTCTGCTTAAATACAGTTTGTGTCTTTTTGCCTTCGCTACATTCCCCTGCATCTGCTAAGCTAAATATGAAATAAATCAAATAAGGGATGTGAGGTCTTTTATTACCCAACCACTGTGCTACATTCAGATTTTAGTCGACTAAAATTGTCGCGAAACATCCATGTTGGATATCTGTAAAACCTAATTTCCTATTCAGACTTCCGCATTAAACAAATTTGTCCGTTTACCATACATTTGAATACGTGACGGGAGTCAAAACATTGATTCCATTAAACAGTGAAATAAGTGAAATTTAGTATTAGCATTATTAATCAGTTGAATGACTTCGTTTAAATAATTTACATACTCAACTGTCACGTCTACGTCATTATACAGCTGCGAAATTTATTCGTGGAATACTTTCTTTTCAGAATTTTGTTTATTAATATTCATAACTAATATTTGCAAACAGATTTTCAGATTAAATTAAAAGAAATCCTTGAAACGCAATAAACAAAGAAATTGGTCAATATCCTAAAACAGATGCGTGAAATGTATTTTTTTGCAAGAGTATTAAAGTGGGTCTCTTGAATTTTGGGTCAAAAAGACGTTTTATACATAAGAGAATGTTAAAAAGTTCTTGCATAAATTATGTTATTGACACGTTTTTACAGCCCAAACAGATGGACAACAAAATTACATTCTAGAAATTTGAGTTCACAATTACTAGCTGGAGTATTAAGTTTATTTGCGATGTAGCAAATTCTAAATTACATTTAGGTACTTTTATTTTTGTGTTAAATGAACTTCCTTTTAATGTCGACCGTCATAAATATTACAGTGAAATTAGTTTTGGGTTTTTAAATTTTATTATTGCATATAAATAATTTGAGATTTTTACGTAAATGTTTATTTGTTTAATTCGTTTGTACTATACTTAAAGGGGAGAGTTCTACATACATTCTCAAGAGGAAGCTATTAATTAAACTCCTGCTTTCTCAATAATTATGGCTAACAATTGACATGAGAATAAACAAATTTTAGTAAAGTATTATTTTATTTTTTTTGTTTTATTAGTTAAGTTTGAAGGTACGATAGATACGTAAATTGTCGTTTTAATTACCAAATATCAAATTTTTTAACTAGAATAATATTTTCATTTCAGTGACTTTATCGAGAAGTTTAGGACAATGGACAAAGTGGGCTTACCTGTTGAAGGTTAACTAGCAAGTTAGCATATTCCAGTACTTTTCGATGCATTTTCTCCGCAAAACCATTATTTAGTCTTACCTTGGTTGGTATTTTCTAGCATTTACTGAAAAGGCATTTAAACAGTCACTTTTTATTGTTCTGAAAACTCACACTTTTGACGACCAAACGATTGGTCGTTTATTATGGCTTACTAATGCCAGATATTTATTTAAAGCTTTTTCCGCCCTCATAACGTCCCAAGGGCTGTAATTAATCAATTACGTCCATGTTCCAAACGAAAATGAATTTAGTTTACGGGCGAAAAAATGTTGTACGTTCCTCGGAAGTAAGTAACATTACAGTCTCGATGTGATTACGGTCTCGGCTTCGCTTCGAACGCAAGAGCTTCATATACAACTTTTTAATGCCAATCTCAAAATGTGTTTATGAGTGAAGACTTGTACAGTCCAATTTCTTTCTACTTTTTCTCGAATATGATCTTTCATGAGATGATTTTAGATATTTGAGTAATACCATGAAATGAATTTCGTACCATGAACAACTAGTGTAGTTGGAAAATTATGATTGTCACTGCATTTACTGAGTTGACTTTTGACCTCGCATTTATTCTGGAAATGGTTTGTCGTACTTACTGTTTCATCGATTAACTGATATTATCGAGGATATTCTTGGCATTCTTACTCTAATTTGATTCCTATTTTTTCTATACCTTTAAGGTATAAAAGTAAGACGCTCAATTGTCAGATTTGAGTTAGACTAGATATTAATCTTGTCATTGGTGAGCACTGGTCTCGCCTATAAACCAAAACTTTGGGTTCGATGTTGTACATCCAATATGTCTGAGCATCCAATTCGAGCGGGACCATCCATTAACACCTTCTGCTTTCCAGCCATTGTGTCTGTACAGAAACGGTGTTTATTTGTCAATTCATTTCAATAAACATTTTTGACATTTTGTTCTGTCTGCAATAAGCACTAGGATGTCGCTAGGCTACACATGAAGAAACCTAATAATCAAACAATAATAGGGGAAACTGTGGAACTTTATATTATGTTAGACATACGGAGGCATAATTAAGACCCAGCAACCAACAATGTCTGCTGTAAACTTTTAAGAAAAAAAGAAGTTTAATATTCATCAGATGCCATGTGTTGTAGAGAAGCGGTATCACTAGTAATATATATTTAATAAAAATTAGTTTACATTTTAGGTATGTTTGGTCACTAAAATTTACTTGCTCCTTTTAGCGCGTTCGTTGTCTTTTCTCTTCCTCATTTTTAGTTTTTCTGAGACTGCTCCGTCAAAGAGTTTGGCTATTTACGAGGGTGGTTTGATAAGGCTTTAGATTAACATAGAACAAAGTAGTTTTTTGGTCAAAATCGATTTTAGTTTTCTACTTTTAGGTTTATATACTTCATCCATCGATGCTCCAACTTTCTGATCCCCTTCAAAAAATACGATCCTGAAAGTCTGCAAAATATGCGTTCACGGTGGCGATCACTTCATCATAGCTTGTGAATTTGTTTCCTCCACGCCATGTTTTCATGTTTAGAAAGAGAAAATAGTGGCTCGGGGCCAGGTTTCGAAACCATGGGGCGTGGGAAACCAACTCGAAACCGAGTTCATGAATTTTGGCCATCGCGATCATCGACGTGTGAACCGGCGCATTGTCATGATGAAAGGGAACTTTTTTCCTCTGCATTTGAGGTTGTTTAGAGCGGATTCTTTTCTTCAACTTGTCAAATAATAAAGCATTATACAATCCTGTTATTGTTTTTCCTTTTTGCAAATAGTCTATGAACAATATGCCATGTGAATCCCAAAAGACATTTAAATTTGGAATAAGCAAGATCCTAATTTGGATTTCGCAAAACGTCGTAGAAAACGTACCGTCATTAGACATTTCGTTCTCTACTATTTTCGTAATATTAACATGCTTTCTTTGAATAAATTATACTTGCGCGGTTCTATATTTGATTCATGCCACGGCCTCCAGTAACTGCAGGCCAAAAGTAATCCTGCCAACTCCTTTCCCCTCTGATCCTATAACTACTTATCTCTAAAAGGAAGACATACCGAGCCGTAGATATTTCTTCTACCGTACTGCTTTCTTTGCCCTTCCTAATCTATCTTCTCAAGTAACATCACTTCTGTTTTACTATTAAATTTAGCTCTTTTGCCACACCATCATCTTGATTAAACATAGTTTATCTTCCCAGGCACTTCTCGTCCGTCTTTTGTCAACTGGCCCGAGTGGCCTATGTTATCGCTTCGTCCGGATACCAAGCCTAACTTCTCAGAAGCCGGCAACGAGACGTATCTACATGACCAAAAGCCCGTATAATTACGCCGGACGAGGAGTCTAGCCCTTTTGGCCAGAAACCCCGCATCCTTAGAAGCCCCATGACTCCCTTATTACTCTGGCGCGCTGTCTAGACAGACTATGGCAGGTTTGATTTCTATAGATCAATTTTTCAGATTGATGAGAATAGGGTCAAGACAGTCACCATTACTTTCCCTGGCGACGGCACAGTTTTAGCCTCTTTCGGAGAAGGTTTGCTTGTTGAAGTCCACTGTTTGGTCTCTGGTGTGTAATAATGAACCCATGTTTTATCAACAGTTACAAATCGTCGCAAAAAGTTCATTGAATTACGCTTAAATCGATCCAACAGCTCCTTTGAGATGTTCATGCGCACGCGTTTTTGATTCAATGTCAACAAGCGCGGCACCCATCGCGCGGACAGCTTCCTCATGTGCAAATCTTTATGTAATATTTTTAAAACGTGTTTTTTTGATATACCTGCGGTCTGTGCTGTCTTTCTTATTTTTATTTGACGATCATCTAACACGATTTTATGGACTTTTTCGATGATATTCTAAACGGTTGCTGTTTTTGGCCTTCCCGGACGCTCTTCATCAAACACACTGGTAGGGCTACGTTTTTGAACTCTGCCACCCAGTTTTTACGGTGGCAAACAAAGGGGCAGACTTCCTATAGACAGCGTCAAACTCGGCTTTTTTCCGTTGGATTTTGATCCTTCAAACGCAAGATTTTTATAACTGAACGATATTCGACTGGCTTTATTCTTTACAAAATTGATGACATTTTCAGCAGTGCCATCTGAAGGATGGACCATCGTAACTGTAAAAGCATTTTGACCTGTGGTACCATCTTCATGGTGAGCCTAAACACTTATCAAACCACCCTCGTACAAATGTGCACTTGGAGTTCGTTCTCTGTGCATGAAGAAAGTGTTACAAACAATATAATCGAGTTCCAGCACCCGTTCGTTCTACTCTATGCGTGCTATACTTAAGAGCGCTCCGATGCAAATGTCAAAATGTTATAAGATAATCATCATTTGCGTTTAACGTGATTCAAATAAGTTAAAGCTTTCTATTAGTAGGAGTGTACATTATGATCTATGCCTCAGAATTTAATTCCTTTAGATTTCTGAACCCTAAATACTACTACTAATTGTTTTTTGCAGCAAATAGATAAAAAAATAAAGGACTACGTGCAAATTGAGTAAAGATCTAATCAAACGAGGAAAATCTCAGCAGTATGTTGCAAAATATTATAGTATACCAAGACTAATTTCTATGAATTATATTAAAACTCAAAGTACAAACACAACATTAGGTTGAAAAAGAATTTCGATTAAAGACAAAGAAACTGATCAAAAAAAATTACTAAACTTGCGGTCAAACGTTTCCAAAAACTTGAAGGACATATAGACTAAAACGGTATTATATACTGCTTTAATAGGAAAACACAACTTGGCGGTGGCAAGTGGTTAGGAATGTTTTTAAGAAACCATTCCAGAATTGTGTTAGGTTCTACAATTCTATCTTTTAATGAGGACTCCAACGAATTATAAGTTTGAGATCCCAAACTATGTCGATCTGTCACTGCACTGTAACGGTTCTTTCTCTATTGATCAACTTTGCTATTGGCGTTTTACTTTTCTAGTGCCTATCTTTGAAAACAGCTTCGTTTGATTCCTTCTATTTCTTTATATACATACTTGGCATTGTTAGGTTTATTTTATATTCACGATACTCTGCTAGGCTTTGACGTATTTATGGTTCCAACTTATACTTTTGACTTTATTATTGTTCATTATAAATCTTTATAGAAGATAGTCTCAGAAGTACCCGACCTAACAAAGAAAACACAAAAGATTTGCAAAAAGCTATCTTTATTTCTCTACATAGTCACCTCTTAGCTCAATACACTTTTCCCAGCGATGTTCAATAGTTTCGATACCCTGTTCATAGTGAGAAACGTCGAGCTACTCAAAATAGCCATCAAACGCAGACTCTAACTCTTCATTGTTGGCAAATCTTTTACCACCGAGTCATTATTTTAAATTTTGAAACAGAAAATAATCCGACGGGGCTAAATCTGACAAATCGGGTGCATGAGGAAGCAATTCGAATTGTAACT
>VTPC01091185.1:107792-175460 GCA_011009095.1 Ignelater luminosus
TCACTTTTTATTGTTCTGAAAACTCACACTTTTGACGACCAAACGATTGGTCGTTTATTATGGCTTACTAATGCCAGATATTTATTTAAAGCTTTTTCCGCCCTCATAACGTCCCAAGGGCTGTAATTAATCATTACGTCCATGTTCCAAACGAAAATGAATTTAGTTTACGGGCGAAAAAATGTTGTACGTTCCACGGAAGTAAGTAACATTACAGTCTCGATGTGATTACGGTCTCGGCTTCGCTTCGAACGCAATAATCACATCTCGATTGCAAAAAAGTGCTTTCCTCCCTTGGTACGTAAATAACTATTAACTACCAAGCTAACATCATTTCATAGAATTGTCAAAACATGATGGTTTGCCACTTCTTTATTATTAGTATCATAATTCAATGTTATCTTTCAACCAATAGTACTACTATACGTACAATCAATTCTTGGTGAAAGCTTCCATCGAAACTATATAGTATAGTTCCCTTTTCAATACAATTGTTTAAGAATAATCTACCTTGTAATGGTGCTATGTAATAATAGCATACTTATGAGTAGGAACTTCAATCTAGGTGTTCAGATGGACATCTTGGAAATAAAATTAGCGTTCTCTAAATTAGAAGCTGAGTGTGGCATGTACTATATATAGCTCCTGTTCAGTATTAAAAAAATATGTAGTAAGATTTTATGATTGTTGAATTTTGATTATAACTGTTGTGTTCAGAGACAAATACAAGAGCTTCATATACAACTTTTTAATGCCAATCTCAAAATGTGTTTATGAGTGAAGACTTGTACAGTCCAATTTCTTTCTACTTTTTCTCGAATATGATCTTTGATGAGATGATTTTAGATATTTGAGTAATACCATGAAATGAATTTCGTATCATGAACAACTAGTGTAGTTGGAAAATTATGATTGTCACTGCATTTACTGAGTTGACTTTTGACCTCGCATTTATTCTGGAAATGGCTTGTTGTACATATTGTTTCTTTGATTAACTGATATTATCAAGGATATTTCTGGTATTCTTACTCAAATTTGATACCTATTTTATCTATACCTTTAAGGTATGAAAGTAAGACGCTCAATGGTCAAATTTGAGTTAGACTAGATATTAATCTTGTCATTGGTGAGAACTGGTCTCGCCTATAAACCAAAACTTTGGGTTCGATGTTGTACATCCAATATGTCTGAGCATCCAATTCGAGCGCGACCATCCATTAACACCTTCTGCTTTCCAGCCATTGTGTCTGTACAGAAATGGTGTTTATTTGTCAATTCATTTCAATAAACATTTTTGACATTTTGTTCTGTCTGCAATAAGCACTAGGATGTCGCCAGGCTACACATGAAGAAACCTAATAATCAAACAATAATAGGGGAAACTGTGGAACTTCATATTTATAACTTTGTTAGACATACGGAGGCATAGTTAAGACCCAGCAACCAACAACGTCTGCTGTAAACTTTTAAGAAAAAAAGAAGTTTAATATTCATCAGATGCCATGTGTCGTAGAGAAGCGGTATCACTAGTATATTTAATAAAAATTAGTTTACATTTTAGGTATGTTTGGTCACTAAAATTTACATGCTCCTTTTAGCGCGTTCGTTGTCTTTTCTCTTCCTCATTTTTAGTTTTTCTGAGACTGCTCCGTCAAAGAGTTTGGCTATTTACGAGGGTGGTTTGATAAGGCTTTAGATTAACATAGAACGAAGTATTTGTTTGGTCAAGATCGATTTTAGTTTTCTACTTTTAGGTCTATATGCTTCATCCATCGATGCTCCAACTTTCTGATCCCCTTCAAAAAATACGATGCTGAAAGTCTGCAAAATAATCATAGCTTGTGAATTTGTTTCCTCCAAGCTATGTTTTCATGTTTGGAAAGAGAAAATCACGATCATCGACGTGTGAGCCAGACGCATTGTCATGATGAAAGGGAACTGTTTATCTCTGCATTTGAGGTTGTTTGGACTGGATTCTTTTCTTCAACCTGTCAAATAATAAAGCATTATACAATCCTGTTATTGTTTTTCTCCTTTGAAAATAGTCTATGAACAATATGCCATGTGAATCCCAAAAGACAGTCACCATTACTTTCCCTCGCGACGTCACCGTTTTAGCCTCCTTCGGAGAAGGTTTGCTTGTTAAACTCCACTGTTTGGTCTGTGCTGTGTAATAATGGACCCATGTTTTATCAACAGTTACAAATCGCCGCAAACAGTTCATTGAATCGATCCAACAGCTCCTTTGAGATGTCCATGCGCACACGTTTTTGATCCAATGTTAACAAGCGCGGCACCCATCACGCGGACAGCTTCCTCATGTAAAAATCTTTATGTAATATTTTAAAAACGTGTTTTGTTGATATGCCTGCGGTCTGTGCTGTCTCTCTTATTTTTATTCGACGATCACCTAACACGATTTTATAGACTTTTTCGATGATATCCTCAATGGTTGCTGTTTTTGGCCTTACCGGACGCTCTTCATCAGACACATTTGTACGGCTACGTTTTTGAACTCTGCCACCCAGTTTTTACGGTGGCGAACAAACGGGCAGACTCCCTGTAGACAGCGTCAAACTCGGCGTTGTTCCATTGGATTTTGATCCTTCAAACGCAAAATTTTTATAACTGAACGATATTCGACTGGCTTTATTCGTTACAAAATTGGTGATATTTTCAGCAGTGCCATCTGAAGGATGGACCATCATAACTGTAAAAGCATTTTAACCTGTGGTATCATCTTCATGGTGAGCCTAAACACTTATCAAACCACCCTCGTACAAATGTGCGCTTGGAGTTCGTTCTCTGTGCATGAAGAGAGTGTTACAAACAATATAATCGAGTTCCAGCACCCGTTCGTTCTACTCTATGCGTGCTATACTTAAGAGCGCTCCGATGCAAATGTCAAAATGTTATAAGATAATCATCATTTGCGTTTAACGTGATTCAAATAAGTTAAAGCTTTCTATTAGTAAGAGTGTACATGATGATCTATGCCTCAGAATTTAATTCCTTTAGATTTCTGAACCCTAAATACTACTACCAATTGTTTTTTGCAGCAAATAGATAAAAACATAAAGGACTACGTGCAAATTGAGTAAAGATCTAATCAGACGAGGAAAATCTCAGCAGTATGTTGCAAAATATTATAGTATACCAAGACGAATTTCTATGAAGAATATTAAAACTCAAAGTACAAACACAACATTAGGTGGAAAAACAACTTTGATCAAAAAAAAAAGAAATTGATCTAAAAAAAAATTACTAAACTTGCTGTCAAACGTTTCCAAAAACTTGAAGGACATATAGACTAAAAAAGGTTCTACAATTCTATCTTATAATGAGGACTCCAACGAATTATAAGTTTGAGATCCCAAACTATGTCGATCTGTCACTGCAGTGTAACGGTTCTTTATTGATCAACTTTGCTATTGTCGTTTTACTTTTTTAGTGCCTATCTTTGAAAACAGCTTTGTTTGATTCCTTCTATTTTTTTATATACATACTTGGCATTGTTAGGTTTATTTTATATTCACGATACTCTGCTAGGCTTTAACGTATTTATGGTTTCAACTTATACTTTTGACTTTATTATTGTTCAATATAAATCTTTATAGAGGATAGTCCCAGAAGTACCCGACCTAACAAAGAAAACACAAAAGATTTGCAAAAAGATATCTTTATTTCTCTACATAGTCACCTCTTAGCTCAATACACTTTTCACAGCGATGTTCAATGGTTTCGATACCCTGTTCATAGTGAGAAACATCGAGCTACTCAAAATAGCCATCAAACGCAGACTCTAACTCTTCATTGTTGGCAAATCTTTTACTACCGAGTCATTATTTCAATTTTGGAAACAGAAAATAATCCGACGGGGTTAAATCTGACAAATCGGGTGCATGAGGAAGCAATTCGAATTGTAACTTATTGATTTTGGCCATGGCGATGTGTGAACTGGTTCATTGTCTTGATGAAACAAAACTTTTTTTTTGCAAAATGCGGCCGTTTTTCTTGATTTCATCATTCCAACGCTGCAATAAGTTTGCATAATACTCGTCGTTGATTGTTTTGCCTTTCTGAAGATAATCAATAAAAGTTATCCCATGCGCATCCCAAAAAACTGACGCCATGACCTAGCCTGCAGATGGAACTGTCTTCGCTTTCTTTGGAGCCGATTCTCCCCTTTCAGTTCATTGTTTTGACTGTTCCTTCGTCTCGGGTGTATATTGATGAACCCATGTTTTATCTATGGTTATGCGTCGACGCAAAAACTCGGCTTTATTGCTGTGAAACTTTACCAAACACTCGATTGAAGCATCTTCACGATGCTGTTTTTGTTCCATCGTGAATAATCGCGGCATCCATCTTGCGCACAGCTTTCTCATGTCCAAACTTTCAGTCGACGGCCATCCAATACCATTTTGTGGATTATTTTCACCATTTCTGGTGTGTGTTCGACCACTACGATGTTTGTCTTGACAACACGTACGGCCTCGTTTAAACTCTGCCACCCAATATCTTACTATTGTAAACGAAGGAGCAGACTCCCCCAGAGTAGAATCTAGCTCCGCTTTGATATTGGTTGGACTGAGGCCTTTCAAATTAAAGTATTGTATCACGTAACGATGGCCAGTTTTTTCCATGTTTACAAATTTACTGAGAGCGTTCACTATTAATGGCTGCCAAACACATAGTAAACAACGTCGTATCGTCTAACGTCAAATTTAAGTTTTAGAAGTTCGGTAGTTTCTGCTATAGTCATTTTTTTCAAACAATAACCGCCATCTATACATCAGATCGGGTACTTCTGGAATTATCCTCTATTTTAAGAAATCATTTCAATTAACCTTCAATATTTTTAGAATGCCTTATCCATTCTTGTGTAACATATGTGTACGTCAAAAATGTACGAAACATGGACGATTAATTTGTTCAGTTTCACAAAATAAAATGACGTACAACATTTCAGCCTGAGAAAGGCGGTTCTGTTTTATTGTGATATCACAGTTTAGTTATTAAACCCTTTCTGAGCATACTGTATATGAGAATATTAGCAATGATCTCTGTAAAATCCTGGCATCACTTTTTCGATAAGGTAATGTATCAAGAAGAGATTATAACTGTAATGAAGAGTTGCTTTTGATGAGAGCATTCAAATGCTGGATTACGTGTGCTTGGTCAGCTAATAAACTTCTCCCTAACGCAAACTGTATTATAATATATGTAGGGTCAGCTTTTTCTTGCCACTTCACTTAACGTTTGCATTACGTACTTTACCAGTGTTATGTTTGAATTAACCCCTTATTAGTTTACACAGACGTGGTATGAAAGTTTGCAGCATTAGTTTCTACATTATACGGAGGAACATGAGTACTATAGGTTAAAATTCTTGGTTTGTAGTTCAAATTATTTTTATAGTATTTCAAACCTGTATTTACTTTCAGGTTTACCTTCTTTTTTCAGCATTTTATTCCATTAAAAAACAAGTTGATTTCAAGTATTTTTCCTGCCTACGAAAACGCTTTGTTTTTCTCAATAAATCCTATAATTGCTCGCAGTTCTTGTAACGCAGTTTAAATTTAGAGAGAGAAGCAGCTTAACAAACTGTAATTAAGTATACTAACTTCCCTCCC
This sequence comes from Ignelater luminosus, assembly GCA_011009095.1. NCBI lineage: Eukaryota > Metazoa > Arthropoda > Insecta > Coleoptera > Elateridae > Ignelater > Ignelater luminosus. The sequence continues at coordinate 113,429 of VTPC01091185.1, forward strand.
GGTCTAATTTTAATTTGAACTGCTTGAAACCTTTACGGTTGTATAAAGACATTTATAAATTAATCACTGTCATGGGGTGTCTTTTACAGCCGATTAGTTTTCACTAAAATATAAATTTTGATATTCTCGTAAAACAATTTTTAGAGGCAGATTATCTTCTGTTAGTGAACTAATAAATCTAAAGGACGAAAACAATCTTTCAGCAGACGCTGGGGGTAGAAGCGTAAACTAGGGTAAAATCTGATAAACATCTCCTTTATTGTTAGATAGCAACTCAAACAATTAATGGATTTACTTTAACCATTTAAAAATATTATTATTACTGGTAATTACAGCTTAATTCTCTTGTAATTATTTTCTCTTTATACAAAGAAAATTAAAAGTGTCGGAAATGTTTTCAATTTGTTTGGTTTTTACTTGAGCACAAAAGTAGGCTTTTGTCTTTCTCAAAGAAATTAATTGTTTAACTATAATACTCTATAACAACACGTTTTAATTAAAACCTTAAATTTAATTTAATTTTTCGTGTTCTCGAGCATATAATATATGAAGATTATAATCGATGACATTTTTTTAGTAAATAAGAATCTTTTCTAGTTGATGATTTTCTACATGTATACCACTAATATAAGTGTAAAAGTTTATAAAGTAGAATTGTTTTAATTGTACTTTTACAATGATCGAGTTTTAAAAATAAACAAAAACTGTTAAAAGGGTAAATCAAACGTAATATAATAAAATGTTTATACTTAAGAATAAGTAACAAATAAAAGACTGTATCTAATCTGTAATATTTATGTCGGCTATGCCGATAAAATAGAAATGTGAGTCAACCAATTACGAAACTGAATTTCTGTAGTAACACGACACGTATTGTACAGGAAAATAAAAAACATCACAATGTGAAACTAGATAACTACGTGTGGTTAAAGAGTAGACTAATTCTTTAATTTAATCTGAGAATGAAGAGTATTAAACATATTAGTGGCAATAAGCTACACATTGGAAAATTCTACAAAAAACTAATATTGTTCTGAAAATTGCGAAAAAGAGTCCTATAAATTAAAGAAATGTCAAACGTATACCCCTTTTACTGAAAACAGCACGCTATCCACCTGTGTAACACAAACAAAAGAAACTCCATTTTCAAGCTACAATTAGTACTTCGTTTTATTTGGAACAGGTTGAAAATTTTTATATCAGCATTTATGATGACACAGCTACAAAGTGGAGAATTCAAACTTTCTCTTTTGTAGCATTTGTTACTGAATGGCTTAAATCTATTTCTCACCTTTTTGTTTGAAAGCACTATTTGTACATAGTTTGACGGTAACATCGTTTACGTGTTTGTTTAGGTAAATCCATTTGTTTTAAATTTTGTCTCTGCAGTATCTCTCTGTGTAGAAGCTTTCGTTTTTTTTGATGTTGCTTTTAGCCGTACTTATTGAAAATTTATTCAGTTACTACAACATAACAAAAGAAAAAGAAAAAACATTTTTGTTTAGTATAAAAACACATTAATAATTTAATCCTTAATAGGGTAGACAATTCTACGATCGACGATCCTTTAAAAACAACGAACTATATCAAGCATTTACAATATTATCAATGTATATTTATTATGTATTTATGTATTATATATGATTTAATATAAAAATTATATTACTTAATAAATTTATATTAGAATTTATTATACTTCAGTATAAAGAAACAGATTATATTTAAAATTCAAGTTTTCCATTCTGAAATATATTAACACATTTCCAGCAGTGTCTTCGTTGAGTTTTCCTATGAGTAATTCAGGGATAAGACTTCAAATAATCGAATTTTACGCTAACTACAGTCCATCCAAGTTTCTTACATATTCGTCCCTGTTCTGTAAGCACTTCTATATTTTGTAAAGGACCTTCAAATTTTGTTGCCGTGACTATGACTAATCAGAATTTTTACCTGCTTTCCACTTGCGAGTTAAACGTACAATTGTACATTGTACTGCACACGAAACCAATTTGTTGTTTTTGCCTTTAACAAATATTGAAAAGTGTACAAGTACAACGAATAATAAACACATAATTAACTTTGCTTTAGTAAATAGCAATAAAAAATTCCAAGCCATTTATTAAAATTCTCAGGATAAGTTTTGACGCAAATTACAAAAGTAGTGTTAGTAGTAGTGGGAGGAACGAGTTATTAACGCAGTTAATACAATACTGTATTACTATGCAAGTGGAAAACAGCTGTTATTTTGATATTTTAGCATGCATTTAAAATATCAAAATAAAATTTCTGATCGTCATAATTATGATAACAAAATCTTAATCGAACAAGCCCATCAGGGTCATTTTTTATTTCATTTGCAGCGTTCTGTATTTGTTCCAACAACTGCTTCGGGACTGTTATTGGCACCTTGTACATAGGTTGTTTTATATGTTGTCATAGATAAAAGTCTAGTGGGTTCAAGTTAACAGGAGCTCCGCAGCTAATCTAATTTCCATGAACATGGCCGTTCAATCACCTTACTACTTTTGCTCTACAAGCCAAGGGACCGTTGCGTCGTGCTGAAACCAAATTCTTTGGGGGAAATCGGAAATTATACTGTCGAAAAGATCTTTGTGTAAATTTTCATTTAACTAATCTTTCAATACGTGCAAGTCAAAAAAGACATTGCTGAGTATTTCACCTCAAGCATTGTTGCCTAATTGTTTGTGGATTTGGTAGAGCACTAGTAATAATTGTGCCTATTTTTGATATCATTTTTGGTAAAAGTGGCTTCACCCGACTACAGCACATTTGAGATAAAACTGACATTGTTAACGGTTAGATGTAATGAATAATAAGTAATAACCACGGGCAAAATAATAATTGCTTTTGAGCATTTCCCAGATGCAGTGCTTACACATATTGGAAGTAGTAGTAAAACCTTGCGATGCAGCACTCGCCATACAAAATTCTAGGAAAGGTCTAAATAATTTGGAATACTGTGGAATGGTTACTTACTAAATCTGTCTTCTTCGTCCTACATATTTATTTGCTGGAGGATATTAATTTTCCAGAGGACGAGAGTTCCTATCTGTCTCTGAAACACTTCAACAAATGGGAATCGACGCTGACATTGCCCTGAAGCTTCAAGTGAGTTTTTGCTATGGTTAAGTTTGTTATATCAAAGAACATAGAATGTGATAAATCGCTGAATTTTGCAGGTAGTAAATCAAGTAAACCTGTCACGATTGCTCACTCTGCCATTTGTTTTAAATCATTCGGTAAACTTCTACCCCGCGATAGAACTCATCATATTAAATATTTTTAAGAATACTGTGGGCAAATATTTATTCTTAGTCAGAATTTTCAAAACGGTCGATTTTATCATTTATATATGACTGTACTGTTTGATTGGTAGTTTATTATAGAAGAAGAATTCACTTCTGATGTTTATGTATCCTGATCGCAAATAGAATTCTTCACTTTTTAAATTATAGGAAGTCCGGATCAAAGTTTCCGCTCCATCTAGCAGTGTAACACTTAAAATGTTTGATATAAACAAACAAAAATTTATGTGCTAATTTTTTGAACGTTGAATAATCAATCATTAAAGTTTGAATTATTTTGGTTGTGAAATGGATAGCCAGCAAATGCAAATTTTAGTGAGTGACATTCATCAACGTCATTTCGTTAAGATTTCCGTTCTGACTTGCAAAACAACGGCAGCGACTTAAAGAAGGCATTAAATGTACGCGAGTTCCATATAAGAACCGTAGAAAGATGGGTGCAAAAAATCAACGAAGAACGATATGACGTCGAAGAAGGTCGTGGCGGTGCACATCATGTCGACCCTCAAAAAGACATCAAGATTGATCAAATCAAAGAGCTCTTCAAGGAATCAAAAGTATGGTGTGTGGGAAAAATTGCACGCCGACTTGACCTGCTCAAGACCACTGTGCAAGAAATTATAACCAAAAAATTGAAAGTGCGCAAGTTGTCGTGCAAGTGGATACCCCATGTTCTGAACGAAGATCAAGTTCAAGCTCGAATTGATGCCTGTCGACATAACTTCCTTCGCCATCGTCACAATTCAAGACTCATCAAACGCACTTTGGCTATTGACGAGTTTTGGGTCAGTCTGTACACCCAGCCCAAACAGAACCGAACGCGTGCTTGGCTACAAGCAGGTAAGCAGCCGCTCGAAGTTGTCGCTCAGGCATACACGACCCCAAGCGAATGCTCATCATAGCCATGGATTTTGAAGGCATCGCTTTCTGGCAGCTCCTGGAAGAAGAGCAATCTTGCACCAAAGAAGTGCATAGGAACTTCCTGGAAGCCAATGTTCCGAAATTACCGACATGCCATGATTGCCCACGACAATGCTCGTCCACATATGGCTAATGTCGTTACAAAATAGCTCGTTGAAAACGATGTGGACACTTGGGTTCAACCGTCTTACACTCCTGTGACTTCAATTGTTTTGGTCCATTGAAGCGTAGGTTTGGAAGTATCCGACACGTCAGCGTTGAAGAATTAAGCGCTTTAATTACCCGTGTTCGCAGAGAGGGTATAGTTGAGGGGCTCTTTCGTTGCGTAAGCATGATGCCGGATTGATGGGAACGTGTCATCAAACAGAATGGAGACTACCTATAAATATTCTCAAATATCAAATTTGTAGCATTTTCTGTTCTCTTTTTATTCAATAATAAATTTGCGACACTTTCATCCGGACTTTCTATATTATAGTAAGCTCACCGATTTTACATTTAGTGGAATACATAAATATATTTTATAGAAAAAGATTATTTCCGCTTCAGATTTTTTTTAAATTTAGACTTCACAAAAATCAGCTAGAAAATTTGTAGGTGCTTGTATCTGCTCTTTGCTAAGTAATCAACTAAAACATAATCCCGAAGACTTAGATACTGAAGTCCAAGATTTATTGTATTTAAACGTATAAGTCTGTAGTAATTGCAGTTTTTTTTTGATAAAATACAAATTTCAACTAAAATTATACTTTTACCATAGATTCTTATCTACAAAATTCCTCACATCAAATTTTCAACAAATATCTCTACTTTAGGCACCTATGGTCAGCCATATTAGATCTGCCATTTTGGATTTTGAACTTTTTATTACAGATTCTTTATCAGTGATTACAAATACCCCTGCATATCAAATTCTGAACAAATACCTATACTTTGGACACCTTTGGTCGGCCATATTGGATCCGCCATTTTGGTTTTTGACCTTTTTATTATAGATTCTTAATCAGCAACCTCAAAGACAATGTTACACCAATTTTTATCAACATAAAATAACAGTTTAAACTTTTGGCCAACTTTTTTCGATTTCAAACCACTGTGCGTCGTGTCCTGGGTTGTATTCAGATTCTATAGCACATAGAGAAGAACATGCACAAAAGTCGTCAGTTCTATCTTTTTGCGTTGCAGGAATAACAACCCTCATACATTTTTTCTTGTAGTTTTAAAGGTATCATTTGTGAATTTGTAGTTTAGTTACCTTTTTTACTGATAGGTGATAGAAGTCAAAAACTCGTAATCTGTGAAACTGTAGATTGTTTGCTTACTATTTCAAATGGGGTATAATTTAAGGGTCCTAATCAAAGAGATAATCATTATCTTGTTGGATATTCAGGTTTGGGAATGTTTTAAACTTCTATTTCAACTGCTTTACAATAATTAGCACAATGAACTCCTGATCTTTCTAAGAGACTGGGAGAAAAGTTATAAAAATCTATTTAGGTTAAAGGTTAAAGCGCGCTGTAAAGCGCTGAGGAGTATTCATAAATCCTTGCAGAATACTTAAATCTTGAAAAAAAAGCTCACTTCTCAATACTAGCTATTTACCTGCTAATGCCACTTTAACTATGTTGCATGCACGGATGTTTGCATTTGAGAGTTTTGCATTATTTTAATTACTTTTGGTGGGTCTTTCAGTTTTGTTACTTCTTTCAGGTGAATTTCTACTTTTACAGATATTGGCTTATTAGATGCATCTATTGCAAGATTCCGTTCAAATTGCAATAGCTACTCTTCTTCATTTTAAGGTTTGCTTAAACTGTGCTTTTTCATATTAGTAAATCCAACAGCGTTTTTCTTAAACTTCCTTTTTTTAGCTGTTTCCAGGTCCTTGTGTTGCCGACATTGATTGAGCTTATCTTTTAAGTGACTTAAGTTTTCACTCTAATAACAAATATGGAATACTACGTGTCTTCTTGATTTTCTTAATGTTCAAAAGGCTTTCTTCCATGTCTTTCTGAGTTCTTATCTTTATGACATATTCGGATGGAATCACCTTTCCATTGTTAGAAGCGCATTAAGAATGTCAAACATAATAGATTGTTATGATTTCCTCGTCTTTCCATTATCGGATTTTAGTTTTAAGATCATTTTAATTCTAGTGATGTAGTTTTAGGTATAAATGTGTTTGGTGTTGAAAGTATAGATAATACCCAAAACTTATATAATTTTTGGCAAATGTGTCAAGGTTTTTATGCCATTGGCTCATTGATGTTACTTTTCAAGATTAAGTGTTACATATTTTTTCAGCCATCTGAGCTTAATGAAAGATATTTAAATGTGGCTACTTTTGCTGGTCTTTTCTCACAATGCTGACAGAAGAGTAATGTGTATTGCATACAGTACTGCAGAGAGAATGAAAGAGAGATCTTTCATCCGTTGAATGCATTTAGCAGAGTGAGTTTGGTTAGCTTTAAACATTTTAAAATTCACAGAGCAATGAATCCACAACGAAATTCACATTGTGTGTCTTTTTTCTTACTTAGTTTACTTAATCAAGAAGAAATTGTATATAAACTTTCCACTCAATGAAGAGCGTCTGACTTTTCTAAAGAGAAAATATTACTAATTGAGTTAAACATTAAATTTGTAATTTGCAACATTTAGTCTAACAAGTCTAACAACGATCATCTTGAATATGTTTAATGTGTAATATATTATTTATTACATACATTATACTTTTTTTATAAAGAACTAAGAAGTTTAGTCTGGTTTTCTATAAATCTACGTTTATAGTTACTGAAAAATGGATAATTTAGTGTTTGCTATTTTCAAAGCTTAAAGTGATCAAAAGCGAATTTACTATTAACTGTTAAATGATAATTACAGAGATGAAAGCTATCGTCTGTTTAATTATAGTGTGTATTTACTTTTTTCTAAGTTTTAAACAATTATTTAAGAATTAAGCTGAATTCAAAATTGTAATATACTAACGCTTTCTACCTCTCTCTTACAGGGACTTCTAAGTTACGAGGCGCTTTAAACTTTGCGTGGTTTCTCTACATTATCAGGTAGGTAAATATGTTCTCGGGCAATAATAATACTTTTAGATCTATCTAATGTAAACAAAACATAGTCTAAATAGTGCTAGAATAATTAGTTAATTACATTCACAGGAAAACCTTTTAATTATGTTCATATAATTTGCATAAACTTAATTTTGTTTCTAATTAGTTTACATACGTAATTAGAAAAAAATTAGATTCTATTATGAAAGAAACTTCCCCCTATTCACTCAATGCGTTATTTAATAAAAAACGTTGCGGTCGAGAAAAGGGATCGTAACAAAGCCCCAGTATGAATAGAACTACTACATTTTTTACATGAGAAAAGTTTAGTTCGGATAGGGTAAAGTTCTACATAATATAATCTTGACTCGCAACTTCTTTGATCTTAAATAATTGCTCTTCTCCTATGTACTTTCAGAAAAACTCACGAACGAATAACATAAACGTAGTGTGAGTGCGGTCTTTGTAATTTATAAAGGGAAAAAACGTAAAGCTAATTTTCGGTAATGGTACATTTAGCTTTGTTTACAGTTCTTTGTACTAAACGCATATATTTATTTGACCATAAAGTTCATTACACTTTTATTTATCTTCCGTATAATGCGTTCATTCTATTATTTATTGTGAAAAAGAAAACGCATCAAATACGATCAGCAACTCAAGCGGTAATCTCAGATTGAAGTGGTTCTCGCCAATATCGTATTTGCACAAGTGTACCTTGTTATCTACTTGTAACATCCTATTTGCAACGAGGATAACGGTGCCAGATTAAAGGATCTATAATGCAGACCGTTGTTGGCGCAAAATCCGTTTTGGAACGTAGGATGCAAAAGAAGCTATCAGGTCACAAAGATACTGAAATGGCCACGCAACAAAAACAATTTAAAAAAAAAACCAAGGACTATTTTGTAATTTATTTTTTCATGGAGTCAGCTCGGAAGGAATTGGTTCCGAGTATTGAATTCGACAGAATTTAAACTGAATGCGATTAAACTTTAATAATAGTCCATTTAATTTATTTTTAATCAATAAGGAAAATTAAAACTGTTTAATCTCTCCAATTTTAAAGAACAAACGGAAAAAGTAATTAAAAATTCATTGTTATTGGATGGTTTAGTATTAGGAAACTTCTGATAAAAGATTTTAAAGGTTGAATTTAATTAATAATATGGTAATGTATTAATTATAAACCCTTTAGAAGAAAAATCTATTACTTTTCATACCTTCAGGGCAATTTTACCCTTCTATTATTCATTTACAAAGTCTTTGCTTACACAGGGTGTAACCCATTCGATAGGTAAAGCTGTACATTCAGCAAATTCAGCATTCATAAAAAACAAATTAGAAAGTTTCATATTATTTTCTTTTTCATAAAACTAAATGTAAAACAAAGGGCTTTGTTAATTATATACCGGGGTGAATTTAAAAAGTTTGATAACATTTCAGAACATATAATGGAATAATTACGACAAAACAGCTAATTGTAATAATTCTTAATTATACTAGGACCAGTTGAGAAGTTTGATAGCATTTCACAACAAATGATCTAATGTTGCAACTAGTGATAAATTTGGAAAAATAGCCAATATACTAGATTTACTTTTAAAAAACTTATCCTTTCTGTGTCACTCTTTACTGAAAACTTTATGTAATGGAAAATAAGTTTAGAAAACACAGACTCGTTTTTGTGCAACCTTTTCTACTAGAATTTTATACATTTCTACAAAATTCTTCAATTATAGATCGTAGAGACGAGGTCAAACGTTTTTTATCTATTAAAAATATCTTTAAATGTTCCAAACACTAATTCAGATAAAATGTTGAGATTATGATATAGCAGTTGCAGATAATTAATACGGTGACGAAGATAAAGAATGTTCGCACATTTTTATATTTTTAGATAAATGAACAGTAGCAATTAACCAATTTAATCAAAGTGGAACTCTCTTTAAGATATTTAAAAATTACATTTTGCATTTATCCTGTATCTAAAAGGTTAACTACAGTCGACATGAATAACATAACTAATTCAGTGGTTTATAAATGTTTTTTATCATCAGCAAGAATTGTTCATGCTTATATATGGTCATGTGGGTTTGTATCGAATGAGACCCAAAGCAGATCATTTAGAACTATCTAGAGAAACATACACTAGACCTTTCGTTTACTCAAACAGTGCAAACCGTCGATATTGAGAAGAAGCAAAAATGCAGTTAGTTTCATGTTAATCTCCTATCAATCATCGACTCGAAATCACAACTCACTCTACATGCCAAGGTATTCGTTTGAGGGTTCGCATCGAATGCATCTGTCTGTATACATGGATGAAGAAGATTTGTAAAGGAAAACGATTGAAATTCAATTGAAACCCTAAGTTGGTGACCGCTTGACAACTATATACACAGCTTACATCAGTGTTGTATGCATTTCCAATGTCAGAGTTTTAGTCTGAGTAATTGAAAATGTTGAGATCGTCATCTAACACAAATTTTGCTTAATTCGAATTTATGTAACTGTGAAGAGTATTAAAACCTCTATAAATTTGCTGCAAGTTATGAAGGGTTGGCACTTATTAAGAGATTGTGATACGTTCGACATCAATGATGTAATAATTCTACTGGTGATACTAAGAGACGTAAAATAATTTAACTGTCACCCAATAAATGTTTACGTAAAATGATTATATTAATGTAACATTAATATTCTTGCAATTCTAATAGAAGAGTCAGCAAATTCTGAAAAGCAACAGTTTATGAAAATTCACAAGTGGAATGCAGTCTGTATTTGAATAGACAACCCTTAATGTGTCTACTAATTTAGACTTTAAATCATAATGTTTTATCTGCGTTAATAGAAATACTCGTCAGAATTTCTTTTCCAACTTTAGCTACTTAAAATTGTTGGCATTATTACAATTTTTATGTATAAGTAAAGCTTCATAAGAATCCGAATATAAAAGAACTTTACCTTCAGCGCATGTTGCCTTGTCAGCTCGAATGAGATGTGATGAGCCTAGTAAAGATACCATATCACGTGAAGTATTATCGTGAAGTCAAGTTCCGGATATCCTCATAATGTCGAACGTACAGGTACAATATATCAGGATACTTCAAAACCTTTAGTAGGCACGTATATTTTGTTTAAGTAATTGCTACTGCTTGTTATTGTATTATAGAGCTTGTTTTTCGTTTTTAATAAGAAATTATGCTTAAAAGACATTAATGCAGTTATAAAAGAATATGATATGTATTTGGTTTCTCAATTAATTATATTTTCTTATTTTTGTCAAGTTAATCTATTCAACAATATTTGACTTGGTCTACCCTTATATTTTCTTATCGAGGCCAAGAGTGGGGAAGCAAAATTTATTTAATTAATACTAACCAACAGAAAATTGCAAAAACTAGAAATAAAATAATGCGCGGTTTATTGCTGGTTGTATTATGTTGTATTTAGGGTAAAAACACCAATCCTCTGCCACCTAAAGGATATTTGAAGTTCAAATTCGTTTAAATTTAAAACGAAATAATATTTATCAATGAAACTTTCTGTATAGTTATGCATATTTAAATGATATACATGCTGAATCGTCAAAAGTCATTAAACGTTTAGTTTTATACGAGAAAAAAAATTCATTAAAACCGACACTTTGGCCCCGTAATCCGCCGCTAATTACTAAAAATCTGCCGTCAAAGTCCTAGTAGCCGCCCTTTAAGAAACAAAGCTATAAACATCGTATAAACGTGAGGAATGATTATTTCTTAAATGATTACATATGAGTTCTTGGAAGCTTTATTCAGATCACCTGTTTGGCAAATTAAATCTGTTTTAGCGATATCTTCGTTACTCGCCATAAGCATAAAATAATTTAACAATTTTATGCTTTTCTTGCATTTGCTCATAAACGATTTATTGAAACGAAAAGAATTTAGTTTAAAAAATATATGCAAATGCAAAATAAGTAATAATTAATAAACAAATGAATTTAATTCCTACTTTCTACATGATACTCTTTAAAAGTTAATTTTTCACTTAAGTTGGTTGTTTGGACATGCTGACTTCCTAAAATTAGATATTTTTTGAAGAAAATAATAATAATCCAATAAATGATGGAAAGATTAATAAATGTGGGTGCTAATCAACAAAATTAAATTAAAAAGTCGAGCAACAATAATATAAAATCCCAGTATTGTGGAATAGCTACTGCACGACAGTGGAAAGCGGCGATCGGATGACTAGACGAATCTGTGAATACCGGTACTCTGCCTACCTTATTTTCGACATTTGTTTAATTAAAATTAATTAATTAATTAATTTATCAAACAAAAATTTTTACGAAGTTGTCCACAAAAATGCGCGAATCTTACCTACAATGCAACCGTTCCTCGTTAATAAAAACCGACTCACTGGCAGTCGCAGTAAACACAATCACGTATTGGCAGTAAATAAATGCTAATAATTAACATATAACTTTTATTTACCGCAATGAATGTAACATAATCCTTAGAACGAAGGATGGTACATAACACAAAGCTAAAAATCTCCGTTATTTATGGTATCATAATTTATTTATAAAACAATAATTGATTCGTCGGTGGACTGTTGAAGCCGGACGTCATTAGGTGCGTTTACCCTATCTTGTGGAAACTAATCTGTTTCTAAAAATTTCTTTTTACATTTTGTAGAGTTAATCAAGTATGTGTACAATAATTTAAATATTATTTAGAGCAGACTATGAAATTAAAAAAAAATTAACGTGCTAACAAGCAAAATATATAAAGTATATAGTATACTCTTCGTTTCCTCATAATCATATTCAAATTTAGGAGCATCTCATAAAACATACACAGTTTAATTCGGAAAGAATTAATAAGCTTAGAGGAAATTATACTTGCGTAAGGGTTTGATATTACTTGAAAAGTTTATATTCATACCGAGCTCGCTTAGGTTTTCAAATCCTTTTGTTGCAGCTCATTATCCATTCCTTTTAGGTGGCTAAGTACAGTGTAAATTGGAAACCAAAGGCCGCAAATGGCAGTACTACGTAGTTACGTAGCAGCTACTTTGTGTAATTTGGAACTGAAGGAGATTCACATTACATCCTTCACTGTTTGCTTTCTGCCTGTTAGTACAGTTATACTTGTAACACAAAAGCCTATCGTCTTACCCATCTTATATCAAAATTAATTGGTATTATCTCGTCTATATGTCAATCAAAACCACCCCGTTAGCTTGTTTCTCTTTAAACAGATGGTCGCGCAGATAGAATAGGTGCTTTATGTAAAGCAACAGCCGTTACTATAGAAAGACGACTCTATTAGGTAAAATACAAAACGACATAAACCGAGTGGAAATTTAAAATAACAGGTACGCAATTGCTGTTATTTACAGCGCGCATTTTTTAAAATAAGCAACCACGATAAATTTGAGACATTCCTGAAGTTGACTACACTGCTAGAGTTTTGTATTATCTAGGTTATAAAAGCAACAAGAAAAGGGCTTTTGACCATAAAAAATATTTTACGGTTGTAACATCACGACCAAAAGTTTAATCTTGTTCTAATTAAGGTTAGAGGAAACTAAACTGCTAAAAAAATTAAAAAAAGAAAGAGTAATTAAAAGTTTAAAATCTGGTCTTCTCAAATAGCTGTGCTATTCCACTATCATTATCATTTATATCAATTTTTATTAAATAATACTTAAATTTCAAAACAATAGGGATAGTGAGAAATTGAGGTAGGGAAACATGAAAAGATCATTAAAACAGTACGGAAAATAGCGTATTCAGAATTTTATGCAAATTCATTATGTCCCCACAGGTAGATATCTGAAACATTGAACAACGGAGACATTAAAACCTAAAATTCCCATGTGAATGAAATATGATACAGAACATGACAATTAAAACAGAGGCGTTACATACAAATTTAAACAATACAATCATCACATCTGAACAAAATTCTTTAAATCTTTTGAACGTATGGTAATTGGGTTTATTACAATTATTCAGAGCAATTATCATCACAAAAGGATAAAGACAATAGAGAAACTCTTTTAAATAAAACTGAAAGTTTAATTTTAGTGTAGCAACCAGAATATTGTACTTTCAAATAAGAAATTAGCAGAAATATATAACAAAATATTTCAAAGTGGCAATAATTGTATCTACAAAAACAAAAAAAGTTATAGCAATAATATTTTGTTCAATATTAAAATATGGTAAAATATAATTTAATTTAATTGTGATACATTAAATAATTTTTGAGAGAGGCAGTTATTTAGAATTCTCTTGAATATGATTACAAATTATTGGTAATAATGAGTAGTTGTGACAATAAATAGCATTATATACATATATTACATAATTGAGGTTATTAGTGACTATTGACTCAGTGATTGTACAGCTGTCTGCATAAATAATATCATGGTACATTCTTTTAATGAAGAGATTAATCAAATATAGGATATCTGACTTGACATTAATTATGTAAACTAATTCCTTAATAGACGTACAGGTAATTTTGTATAATTAATACCAAGTTAGATATTGTGCACTTAGATAATCACACTGCGACGGTATGTATACAAAAAGCTATGTATAATTATGTAAAGACTAAGACCTCGCAAAATCTTACAACTCCAAACAACAAATTAACAAAGTCTTACTGATATTTGATTATGATTGAATCCGTTCCACCTCAGCACAACTGATTCTTCGTATTTATATGGGTAAGTTAACTACTAATTTTCAATTATAATCTACCTTATATGATTTTCAAAGGGAAACAACGGCGTTATTTTCTCTAATAACACTCATTAAAGTGAATAGCGATATTTAATGGTTCTGGCAATGCAAGTAGGTGAAATTTTGCAAAGTAGGACAAGTTGGAAAAAAACACTTTAGGAGTAATTGCGCTTTTTAGTATTCCCATGATTTCATCGGCGGATACAAATCTTCATATTGCACCAATTCTATTGTTTTGTTAATGTTACGCTGATACAACTAATGTAGTTTCTATTTTAAACTCTATTTTTAAATATTGATTTAGGGTAAATCATACAGTTATTGGCACTTTAAGACATGTTTGATTTTGTTTCGATTAGTACAAATTAAATATCACAGCTACATTAGTTTTGACTATATTAATAACTTTCGTAATTATTTTAATTTGATTTGATAAAAACAGTTTGTTCAAGAAACAGATATTTGTATGAAAAAAAATATTAAATTTTGTAACAAGGTGCAAAAGATAGTTATTGGCACGTTTCTTGTAGTAATTGGCAGTGCTTGTTACAGTAATTGGCATAGGGTATTTCTTAATAAAATAAATCTACCAAAATGTTTTATTTCCAAAGATATACATATTTATTCTTATTTAAAATTTTTCATTACACGTTTTGCATTTAAACAACGGACCATTAATGACATCTAGTTGAAAAATACATTTCAAATGATATGTTCTATTACAAGTATGACATTTTATACCAGTATTTATAACGTTTATGTTATTTACGCAACTGTAACATAATCCTCTATAAATAACAGCATTCTGAAATGGATTGCTTACTTGTTCTTCGAGAGTACTTTGGCAGTGTTTATCTGTTTCACCATCTAACACCGTGAGCAAGTTCCTGACGTGGTTCTACTGCTTGGTAATATCTGTATATCACAGAGTATCTTCACTTTTTCGTTGAATTGCTTGCTATTTTGTCTTTCTTCATCATATAATAAGCTTTTCTCCGGAACTGTTACCAAATTTGTCAACTTTGCTTTTTCAGTTTCAGTCTCCGTTTCTTTCGTTTTTGTTTGTTGTCGATTTTCTTTCAATTTTATCGATTTGGAGTTAAAATTACCCCACTTCTTTTTTATGACAGGTATTCTCTTTGTTTTAAGTAATTCTTCTTTTTCTTGTTTCTTATTAATGCGTAGGACTTTCCTTTTTTCTTTTTCTTGTTCTTCTTTTATCTTTCTTTTTTCGTTGTCTCTTTGAATCTGTTTCCATCCAGACGATGTTAGCACAAATGGTAGTCCTTCCGTTGTATTTCGTTTTCCTTTTCGTTCTGGTGTTTTAGGATAAAGAATAAAGTTACTTAAACCTCTATTAACAGTAATTGCTTCTTCGTCAAAAAAAACTTTTGGCAGTACTACTTCATTTTGCTTACTGTTTTCTAAAGTTACTTCATTTCCTGCATAACTGGGTATCTGATCGTTGATATCCACTATGTTAGTAGTTTGGTCAAGTATTATGTTATTATCACAAATATTACTTAAATTTAAAGATTTATTCTCTAAACTGGCATTTTCATTAGCCTCTGTACATTCATCTATATATTCGATATGAACATCATCAATGAAAAGTTCGTTTATGGCGTCTGGATTCCAGGGATTTAATCCACACGCCCTGAATCCATTTACAATTATTTTTGGATTAATGGATTTTTTCAAAAGATTGGAGCAAATGTTTCCTTAGTAACGTCTTTTTCAGGATTTTGCCTTTTCCATTCAGCCAATCCTTTTTTTCCAACCCGTTTTCTACGGCTTAAAGGCTGAAACGTCTGCTGGTTGTAATATCCTTGTGGCATTGGGATACAAAGCGACCAGAATAATTTGTAAGTTACTGCACAGATCACTAAGTTTTATATCCAAATGAGTTTAGTGACCATCCACAAACAATAGTACGGGAAACTCAACTTTAGCGTTTACAATGCTTGGATAGAACACGTTAGCGACATACTTATAGAAAATTTCCTTTTTCATCCATCCACTATCACTGTGGCCAACTCCCCACCCTTGTGGAACTGACTTAACTACTTCTTTTGGCATCCGCTTGTAGGGATAAATTATTAAAGGGGGTGTAGTTTCTCCTGTTGCACTGAAAGTGAACATTACAGTTATTGTAGATTTTGATTGGGCCCGTTCGATCTCATAAACATTTTTGGCACCTTTTGGTACCAAAACGTTTTTATTCCGTGGGCATAACTGGAAATTTGTTTCGTCTCCATTGTATACTCTAGTTGGATTTTGAAGTACGTCATCGAAACCTTTTTCTTTCAAATAGCTGTAAATCTGAGAAAACCATTTTCTAATATCTGTTTCGCTTATACATGCCGAAGCAGAAGTTACACCTTCTGTAGTTCTAGTTGTAATTGACGGATGCCGTTTCATGAACGACTTGTACCACCCTATACCTGGTATATTATCTTCAAAAGGATGTCTTCTTGGTACGTTATCTAAAAACTCCTTTACAAACATTTGGATGTCTTCTACTCGTCTGGGGAACCCCTTCAGCTGACATTCCTTTATCCAATGAACTAGAAGCTCTTCTTCGTCTTGTGTTAATATAGGTGGAGGTCCATGGCCGGTTTTTTTTAATTTATTAGACAATCTAAACTGTAATGTGGCTCTTGGTATGCCGTACTCTTTGGAAGCTTGTTTTTTCGAAAGACCCTTTTTAATTGCTTCAACGGCCTGTTCAATATCTCTCTCATCATAGTTCTTTGTATAACGTTCTCCTGGTGCACAAGTCTTCGGCATCTCTGTAAATTAAAAATCATGGTTCTTGTTAGCAATATACCTAGATAAATAGGTACTAGGGCATTAATCCGGATGGTAAAACAGTACCGGAATTTCGCAAATTATGATTACGAGATCAAAATCGATATGAGAAAGAGGTACGTTTTTGTAAAATACGACCTTTTTTTCAACTGTCTATTATTTATTAAACTAATAAAAAATATGTAAGTCATTTTACTTGGAAAATAAATCTTCGTAAACGTAAAGATTAAGATAATATTATAATTAAACTATTCTTATATTACTTACCTATTACTTTAGTTACCAATCCTGATCCCAAAACATTCCAAAAATCAATCGCAATCTATAAGTCTCGGAATTGAATGCCCTAGTACGTGCCTTTAGTCAGTGTAAATACCTTCTGCTACTATAATAGAACAGAAAACGAAAAGAAAGGACCTAGGTATCTGGGTAACAAGAAACTTAAATATTTCAATTCAAGTAATACAGTTATTGGCTCCCCAAAATGTATTTATTGGCAGGGTGCCAACAACTGCAGAAGCTTTTGCGTTTTTAAAAATGTGTTAACTAAAGTGAATAGTACATAAAACCATGTGTATAAGTGCAAAAATATATAAAATTGCTTTTTTACGCAGAATGACAATAATTGACGCCCCTGCCAATTATTAGAATTTGTTAATTTCTACGACATAGTTATTGGCATACCTGACATTAATAGAAATATGGATGACTTTGAGGTTATAATGCAATATTTCTAACATAATGGTATACACACATGTAATAATGTAAAAAATATCATATCAAACTTGAAAAAACTTGCAAAATGTTTAGCGTTGATAAACACACAATTTAACAGCACCAATTTTATTTTTCTAGAAACACCCTAATAAAATAAAAATTCAGGAATATCTTCAGAACGAATGCAGCCACCTTAAGTAGTTTAATAAAAAAGCCCTAGTATATTTAAATCTTATTATTTTACTTTTAAGTAGAGCATGCCAATAACTGTATAGGTGCCACCAATTGTGTCGTTTACCCTAAATAGAAGGAAGATAAAAATAAAAAATGCACTAATCCTAGTGTTCCACTAACCTAGTGTTTCACTTTATTTTTGCAATTCTCATCAAAATAACGACTTAACAAAATTTAAAAACTGGAAGTCACTCCGATTCGTATTTATCTGTCTCTTCTTTGGTTGCCTGTAAAGAATAAAAAAAGTTATGGTATTTTAAAGGAACTAACTTTTGATCGCACAAAGATAGTAAAACATTATATAAAGGCACCAATTTTATTTCGCTTCGTTTTACACCTAATATGTACTACTCTATATTCTTCTTCTTCATAAGAAGTTTTATAATACATCTTGTTTTGCTGCTCCTTTCTCACTTCCATTATTTTAATGCCGCCCCACATTACACGCTCATTCATTTCATTAATAACAAAGTTTTTTCCCATTGTGCCACAAACTTTCTTCCAATCCACAAATTCTTCTGTTGACATTCAATATTAGTGTATGGATTTCCAGTTTTTCTTGGCTAATTTTGCGACGGCATATATCTCACTCGGTACATAAATTGGATTCTTCTTTAACATACCTTCACCTTCACTTTTGGTATGGCCTGCTATTAAGTATTTGTGAGTAATTTTTTCTATATCAAACTTTTCGACTACATACATGTACATAGACATTAAATATTTATTCTTATTTTGCACAGAGCAATTGTGACTATAAAAAATAATTTGTTTTTGTAAACAACAGGTCGTTAAAAACTTAAAGATACATGTAGCTATTTCGCATGCCCCTCGTTTGGCCTCTCCTTCATGCCACATGTAATAGAAACAAATTGTAAACGATTAACTTGCTTTAGTAGTAAAATGTTGATACTTTTGCATTTGGCATAGGAATTACAGCTTGCGAATCGAACGAACATACCAATAACTTTTCATTTTTCGTGGTAGTTACTTTATCTCTGTTTTTTTTTCTTGACGCGATAACTCAATCTCTTTTTTGTGCCTTTCAAGTTCTTCTTTCTTGGCTTCTTTCTCTTCTTCCCCAAGGTTTTTGTACGTTTTGCATGACGAATACAAGTTCTTTTTTTGTTTAAAGAACCCTAAATTGAATTTTGTATTAAAAACCTCTGCTGCTTTACAAATGGTTCTCCACGTTCACATTTGTCAACGTAGAGCCTGTACATGATGCTTACGTTTAATAAACCTTCAAGATATTGCTTTGTGCTAGTGGATCGACAGTAGTAGAAAAGCTATAGATGTGGTCTATTACTCTTTGACTTAAGGCATTGTCTATTTTATTCACACGATTTGTATGTTTTCCTCTCTGTTCGGTACTAATAAACCTATGGTCATATCTTTTCTTAAGGACTGCGTCTATGGCAAAATTCAAAATGTTTAAAGTTGATTTGATGAAAGCTTTACAAACACTTATCTTTTTGTCCTGGATATGAAGATAGTATGCGCAACTGAATTTCCTTTTACTATAAATCTTATTAGATTTGTTCTCTGCCATTTTCTTACATCTTGCTGTATATTCCCTTTGCAAGCCTTTATTAGCTAGTTCATAATATTTTGCGAATAGCTGTTGTCGATCTTCTATAGAAATTTTGCTTGTACATTTAAAAATGAATTTTTTATCACATAGAGGCTTTAAACTTTTAGCATTGTGTTTTTTACCTAGCTTAGAGGTATATTCTTTTCCTGTGTTTATTGCTAGTTTTTTTATGTTTCTTTCCAAGTTTCTTCTCTTCGTAATCTTTTCTTGCTCCTTATAATGATATTTTCTTTTTTCTCATCATCCCCAGTAGCTTTTATTTCTTTTTACTTGAATTTTCTTCCACAGACTTATTTACTATTGTTTGAGTTCCCATTTTAATAATGGAACCGTCCTTTGCCGAATCCAAATCCTGATTAGTGCATGGAATGAAATGAGGGTCTTTTAAGCTATCATCACCTGAAGAGCTTTCTGGATACTCGTTTTCTGTGTCTTCGTCCATTACCAAATCTGCATTATTTTCTGGGTTATTCTGCTGGAGTGGTTGAAGTTTAGTTAATTTTGCATCAGCAGAAAAATACTTTACCTAATCAGGACCAGAGTCATCTATTTTCTGAACAGCAGGAGATATACTTGGAAACATTTCGTTCATGGATTCTTCTAAACTTAGATTTGCATATGGTAAGGTTTCAATCCACGCCGCAGTTCTTGTCTGATATACTAGGTTCATTGCCAATAGATGGTAATACTGTACTTTCATCAATACCTAAACAAAACATAAAACGACATTAACGTTTTATGCTTACTGTGGGCGTGGATCAACGAGATAGGCGGCAAAGAATGCAAAAAACATTGCTCATACAATTAATAAACTGCTCAATAATTCCTTTCCATTATATTTTGCGTCCACCGTGTTTTTTACAAATTCTCTAATAACAAATTCTCATACTCAAAAGTAAACCATTCCGCATTCAATTTCACTAATTATATAAAAGAAAACTGCCAAATACGAACAAACCAAATCAAAAACATCCAACTTAATTTATTAGAAATTAAGGTTAGGATTCTCTTATAAAATATATATTTTTCCATCTATTTTAAGAAACCTACAAAACATATCTTCATTCTGTTGTAATTTCTGCAGTGTTAGCTGTAGAATATACTGTCCTCTGGACATTTTCACACATTGACTTGCACTCATTTAACACCTTTTTTGCATTAAGAATAATTCAGAGATACACCAAGAAGATTTGCAATGTAACAGTAGGTTATGTTTAGGATAAGCGTCCAATGCTTAAAATTGTTTTGTGAGACAGTATGTTATATTACTTATCCTCGTGTTGCACTATTTAAAGATGTATTTCTGAACAAATGCAGTACTAGATTATATCTAAAATCATTCTGTGGTGTTATAGTAAAGATATCTTACTGTTTCATCAAAATACCTAACGTGTTTTCAAGTGAAATGTTAAAAAATCCTATTTTTGAATCTTTTCGACATATGTTAGTGTTGCTCTGAGGCAACGAAGTACACAACTTTATTCTCACTGTTTAGTTGCACAGGTCACCGTATTATTCATATTAGTCAACTTCAGACTGAGCAAGTTCGCACTCACGTTTCAGGAAACCATTGCATTGCAAGGTCCCAAAACACGTGGGTTAGAGATTTCTACAACGCAGTTGTATGTCGAGGATAATTTAGTGGAATCTACCTCTGGATCCACTTCTTGGAAAATTCAATATAAAATTGAAGTAGTAATCAGAAATAACTTGTGTTACTTTAGATTTAGATATGGAGAATATTTTTAAATCCATCTTACTGCTTAGCTGACAATCCACCATTGGTTGAATCACGTTAAGTGCCACAATAGAATCTGAAAATCTGGCCCCAAATGCCCAATTTTTTTTGAAAAATCGTTTCATTTGACGTCACTTTATCAAAATATAGTTTATATTTTTGAAAATTCTTATCCGTTTGCTTGTTTTTGATTTTTTTTGAGGTACCCATATTATGTCCTACGGCCTATATAAACAAATGTATGTTCTAGGGCCACGTGGTACTAATGTTATGTCGCATTTTTACTTAAAGAAACTTATAGATTCCTATATCTCACTGTCTTATAAAAATGTTGTGCATTGTGTTAGTCGGTTGTGTGTACTGCATCAGTCAACAGCGCTTTTTATTCCCATGGCCACTTACGAAGAAGAACAAAAAAAACTTCAAAAAATGTGGAACAAAATGTTATCTGAGGAGGAAAGCGATGGCAGTGAATTTAGAAATGTGTATTTATCGGATACTTATTCTCCAAATGGTAGTGAATCAATTAGTAGCGGTAGTAATTCGGATAGTGATGTTCCCAAGCGGAAGAAACGTTTCAAGCTTGACAAACCTAAGAAAAGTTTACCCGTTCAAGATGATGCTGTAACAAGCAGCTTCCCACCTAGCAATATTATAGATCAAGTAATAAACAATGTAATTTCCCAGTTTAGCGTGCGAAACAAGGCGAAAAAAGTAACGAAAATGCAGACAAGAATACTGTCGATGCGCTTAGCAATATGACTTGGAATTCCCTGGATGGATTGTCCCTAAAACACTTCCCTTTTACCGTCAATAATCTTGGAATAAAACCTAATATCTACGAAGATTACTATTACAAGAGTCCCCTTGATTTTTCAAATTGTTTGTAACGGATGAAATAATAACTCGAATGTTAGTAGAAACAAATCGCTATAGAGAACAATGCTTAACCAAAAACAAGAAGCCAAAATCCCGTATAAAGAAAAGGATTTCCCCTGATAATACAGAAATGGAAAAATTTTTAGGATGGGTTTGAGCAAAATGCCTACACTAAGATCATATTGGAGAAAAACTCCTTCATATTCGAAAGATATCTACAAAATTCTACCTCGAAGTAGGTTTGGGCTCCTCTTGGATACTTGGTATTTTAGCGATAATGATGATTCTTTGCTTGAAAATGATCGACTCAGAAAATTAGCTCCTCTAATCAAAAACCTTGTACAAAGATTTCAAGATGTTTATACTCTTGATCAAAAATTGTGCATCGATGAAACCATGGTCCCATTTTGTGGGAGTACATCAAAAATAAAAGACATTAAATTCGGAATAAAAGTGTACAATAGTTGTCCTAAAGTGGCGCGACAAAAGGCATGTACTAATGTTGAGTACTGTATACACAAAGACGACCTGAAGCAGGTAAAACAACGAGGTGGCAAAACCGATAACCCTGAGGTTGTTGTCGATTATAATCAGGCGAAAACATTAATCGATATATCGGATCAAAATAAAATCATATTTACATTGCTTGCGACGAGGAACTAAGTGGTACAGAAAACTAGCAATAGAGTTCCTGTTAGGCTCAGCAGTCCTCAATGCGTACTTAATATACATGGATGTTGCAAATGATGAAATCTCCATAACAGAATTTCACGAGAAACTTTCTATGTTTTTGCTGCAATTATCAGAAGCTACTATGGCTACCGAACCAGAACAGAATCAACCAAATGAAGACCATACCTTGGTAGATATGTTGTGTGTTATCGTAATCTGAAAGAACAAGTTGGACCTAAAGCTGCTCTGAATAAAGCATCACGCACGAAATGGCAGTGCACTAGTTGTAAAATGTTTTTCTGTGTTCCACGTTTCTTTGTTGATCATTACTCTGTAGTCAATAAAAAATAATGTTACTGTTTTTTTTTTGGTAGTTTGTGTTTATGAAGGTAAAAGTTACAATCAATGTAGTGTAAGAGTTACTTTTTTATTTTGTTTTGTATTTATTTTATTTGTTCGTATAAATAGCACACACTATATGACTGTGTACACTTTGTATTGGAAGTATTTTTTAAATAAAAAATATAGAAACTATTATATAAGTTTTTCAATGTTCCATCATATTCAATTGTATCTACAATGAAACAGGGGTCAGAATTTTATGAACCAACACCAGAGGATGGTAACCTGGGCCGCACTGTTTCGATTGACGTAAGTAAACTATATCAGTGCGACACATTCGTTATGTTACATAGCAAAATAGAACAGCCAGTAGTGAGACACAGCATGTGTAACGCGGTGTCCTAAGAACACAAAGAGGTGCGACAATGTGTTATACCTCATGGCGCTAAACGTGTCAAAGGTATGCAATGTAAATTGAAGTTGTAATCGAACTAGTTTTATCTTCTACATCTTTTCAACATTTTTTAATAATATTTGCCAATAATACATTTAACTCTGCAAAAGATTCACAAGTACGATATATAGCAGCGAACCGATTTTACTATTTGTCAAATGTAAGATTGAAGATTTTGCACTACCCGATGTGTTTGAAGTTTGACAGACATTAACTTGTTTTTAGAGTAATAACAAAGGATCTTTGAACAAAACTTTTTTTAATTATGATAATTAATGAGAAGCCCAAATACCCCTAAAATCATTTACAATCACTTTCTAATTTTACTAGATCAAACAAACTTCATACAAAGAGCAACAATAATTTTTTAATTAAAAGTTCTGACTGATAGCTAGTGAAGGAAGGTCAGATAATAATAGCTTAATTTGGAGAATGTTGAACTGTCTTAACACAAGAATCGATCGTTTCCCTCCTTTCTTGTAATACGTTAATCTATAATGTGTTGAACATTGCAAACAACTAAAAACCCTTGAAAGACAAAACAGCTGGCAAGAACAATTTTAGTCTTAATGTGATAAACTTTAAAAATTTCTTTAATACATATCAAATAATAAAACTCGTGTAAAGATTTAGTTTCACATTTGAATATCTTCTAACAAAAATAATTCACTTCCATAATTTATATAAATTTAAGACAGTCCTTTATTAAATAATAATTTATTTTTAATTACTCAAATTTACTGTACATTTAGATGTTTACGAGCCTGAATATTATAAAAAATAAGGTAATTCTATCAAACTGTCTACCTTACTAAATTATTGCTTGGTTTCTGTAAAGAAAGAAAAATCCATAAAACAAAAATAGGAAAACATTTTATTGCTCTATACAGAAAAAGATGTTATATTTCAAACGCAATTACGCTTTAATAAATACATTCCAAAGAAATTTTCTACAAATTTATTCCGTAAAAAAGGAGACTACAAAAATTCATGATGGAAATAAACATTTATAGACATTCTTCTTTTTTATATCGTCTGAAGTTTATTTCAAGACTACAATCCTTTTTTTTATCAACTACTTTTGCGGTTGTTTGCTCTGACCTGATTTTTGAGGGAAAAATATTGAGATTTTTATTTATACAAAAGGTAATGTGGTAGTGAATTTATTGCTGATAATTTTTAGCTCTGATTTTTGCACTAAAATGGTCTTCATACATAACTGTATAAATCTTTATTCTTTTAAAAACGAACATAATAAATATTTTAAGCAGCGGAAAAACTTGAAAGGTAGGGGTAGCAAAGTGTTATTCAAACACCGTTCTTAAACTTACTCTTTCATTCTACGTGCTGTTAATTGCGATAATTAGCATTTCTATTATTTACCAAAAAAGTTGTATAATAACATAAGCTGATATTTATACCTTTAAGTCAATCTCGTACTTTAAGCACGTAAACCCATAAAAATTCTATAATTGCACCTCATAAACTTTTATTAAATGTCTCACGGATTTGCGCTGTGAAATATATGGGAAACGCATTCAGGAAGCTCACTTGGATTTGTTAAAATTGCTTTATACAAAAGTTATGAAAACCTTTATTTAAAACTAATCATATTACAACTCTCTTAATAGTTTCAGGTGCTCAATATTGATTATAACATAGTAACGCCTAAAGAAATATTTAAAAATTAAAATATTTACAATAGCTTCTTAAATGGAAAGTTTATTTGCGTTTCGTATTTATAAATTATTTAGAAACAGATAAACATTCGCTAAATTATAATTAACTAATATTACCAAATAGCTATACGAAATCGTTCTTAAATCTATTTTATTGAGTTACTGGAGAGTCCAACTTCATTTTCTAGTAATGACTGTTGTTGTTGTGATTTAAACCTAATTTAGTGCTAAACAGAGCTTAAACTTGAATTGAAATACCGACCCCAAAGACTAGTTGTATCAGTTACGGTTAAACTTCATTCATCACCGACTCAAGTTCAGTAATTATTCCTACAAAAATTAATAGTCCCTGAACAAATAATAAGTTTTAATACAGACTATATTGACAGATATATATATATATATATATATATATATATATATATATATATATATATATATAATTTTAATGATAATTTGTATGAATGGCAGAATTTCTAACAATGAAAATCTAACCAGTTTGTTTAGTGTTTTACGTTTATGTGAAACTGAACAAATCCTTTCAATCTTTCATTGGAGATAGAAATATTGGAATATTTCATATTAACCAGATAACTGAATATAGAAGGTGGAAATACTGAGTTCGTATATAAAATGCTTCCGGTTTAATAAAAGATGTTCTGCTATTGGAAAAAGAATTCATATAAAAGAAAAAATTACCTAGTAGAGTCGCGATAAAAAAGAGCTTTACAGATGTATTTCGACACCACCTATATTTAATGATTTGTTTTTGTTATTCCACAAAGTATGTACGCTTACTGGAATACAAAGGTAAACTTCTTTTATTTAAAATGAGATCTTTACTGGTCACTTTAACCTATTTTTCCTATTTAAAAATATCCTAAAACAGACACAGCCCTATAACATAATTTTGAGTTTAGTCCTTCTAGAGAATAGTACGCTAAGCTGAAGCCGTACGTTCATCGAAAGATTCTAACGTCTCAAACTACAAGGTAAAAAACAAAGTATCTCTATTCCAGGATGTTTCTAAAATGTGTTACGGGAAAAATGTAAATTAATGATGTTGGGGCAGGAACTTACCGTTAACATCAATTAAACTGCCCCTTGGCTAAACTCCGGATAGGGTAGTTCGGCTGTATACTTCGTGATAAACTTACTCTTAAAAGATAAAGTAGGGAAATGAGCCCAAATCACTGGGCGCCAGTGACGATAGTATAGACATTTGGGTGTGTTTATAAAACTTGCTAATGCTTAAGAGAAGTAAACTCAAATGATACAACCGGTATATTGAAACTTGCTTTAACGTTAATTACTTTGTGACAAATAAACACCAACAACTCCGGATTCTGAACAGCGAACTCAAAGGGTGTTAAACGTATAGTGGTTTACAGCTGATTCATATGCAAGTACTTCAAACAAAGCTTTCAAACACTAAGGTACAGTTTAGCAAGCATATACCGTTAACAAAAGAAAGGGATAAAGTGGTGTTTAATTTGATACATAGAATAACTTGTCATAAACCTAATAATAGTTATTTATATAACAAGAGTGTAAAGTGAAGTTTTTTGAATGAATAGGAAGTTTATGGCACGAGCGACATTCAAAAAACACACTTTACACTCGAGTTGTATATTTTTTGCACGGCCACATTTTAAAGAAAACAGAAAGAAACATATATTAAACTAATTAGTAACTTCTATTTTATAATAAATTCAACAAAAAATGATAATGAAATCATATTACATATTATTTGTCATTATTAACAGTTAAATGTATGATGAAGTTTGAACAGTTATGAACGGTTATTCCGGAAGTCACAAGAGAAGATCGTTAGTGCTGGTACCTGATGATGGAACTTCTATATAGAATACAACTCGAATAAACATGAAATAAATTGTTTTAATTCAGTGTTTGTCGAACTCGTTAGTTTGCATTAAGGCACACAAATAAATAAATTCTTTAATTACTTGAAACAGAGCTCTATTTAGCTAACTTATGAGGCATTTCCCGGTTTGTTACGTTTTTCTGCTCATTTGACAAGATAGAACTTTTTGAGCTAAGCATTTACTGGGACCAATAAATAAACAATTAATCTTTGTAACTAAGAGATAGCGTCTATATATGACGAATCGTCGTTAGAAAAACCTGGAATATTAGCGTTTTGCATTTAAAGTAAGAAGTTTTGTAACATTAAAACGAATAAACTGTATTGGGTACAATACAATTTTCAAGTGAATTCTTGTTTTACTTCTAACTTATAAATATGCCCAACAGACTAATTTTGAAATTCGTATTGTAAAATAGTTTGGACTTATAACTTAAGGTGTCGGTGTATCTGTTATTTTGTTCCCGTATTGGTTAGCACTTACTGGTACTACACAAATAATTTAGTTCAGTTCGCGCGCAATTTATTTTAAAATGTACAAAATCCTGGGTACCGCTATGAGTTCGACGAGTGGTTGTTTAGTATGTCGGAACAAACAACTTCTAATGCAAAGATCTTAACTGAATTAGTGAATACCCAAAGGGAAGGGGGTTATCTCTAGAGCTCACATTTACGGATTGGCGATACTAAAAAGGACTGGAGCGTTACGTTAACGCGTCGGTCCAAGAGTTGTCGTATAGTGGTGGGCCAGGCTGAATTACTCAAATAATCTTATGATAAAATTTTTAGGCAAAATTTAAAAAATTTCGTATCTGAATTTGTACATTCTGCCTGTCTGTCTGTGGTCATGTTCTCGTATCTTTACAGGACATGTTATATATGAAATCAACTTTGAAAGTTTTCCTATTTATAGATACATAATCGGTATTTCGATATCTCAAATACTTTTTGAGATAATCGGTATCGAAAGTGGTGATTTTTTGGCATGGTGATATTATACAGTATGCTGATTAAGTATGGAACAAATTCAATAAGTCGAAAAATATCAATATTCCGAAAAAAAACTAAAAGAGGTAGAACGATTTAAATTGTTGGGCATCTTTTAATATTATATCCAAATCAATGACGTCATAATTATTTAACCAATGACGTATCGATATTTTTGCAGATTATTATTCGCCATTGAATTGTGTGTACAATGATCTTTAAATTTTTCAAATTTGCTCACGCTTTTCGTAGATATTATTTGTTTTGCTTAGAAAATTTTAAACATTCTTAATGGTATTTCACCTTTTTAAATTTAGTACCCTTGATTTAAATTAAATTAAAAAATCAAGTTTGCGTTTGTCCATCGCAGCCGACCATTATCAGTATTTCTATTCTCCCATTCTCTGTTAAACGCATCGTCCTCGTTTGTTAAGAATTTCGGTAATTACAACAAATAATAATATCGAGATTCAAATACTAAATGTCAGAAATCTATCTATCTATCTGACCGTCCATTAGAAAAAGGTGTCCATGCCTAGACTAGATAGTATTATATCCTATTTAAACTACTCAGAAAATGTCATTGGCACAGACATGATGGGTAATAATTAAGAGACCTTATTGGTGAATCAGAGTCAATAATGGCTCTGATATAGATTTTTGTGGAAATCCATATTATACAGGGCATGATTAATTTAACATCTTTACTTCAATTCTAAGTGATATAGATTATAACTTTGATTGTAACCTTATTGATTCTACTTCTATCGCTATAAAACTCGTTAGCTCAGATGGTTTTAATTTCTTTTTAGGAACGGTATCTTCTCAATCTCATATTTAGTTGCTCTAAAAAACTAGTCTTTAATACTTTTTTTAAGAACTGCTAGACTGAACATTTAAACTAACAATTCTAACAGTACCTTTTTATTTAAACAGAGATCTCATTAGACAATACAAAGGGTGAGGTTATGACAAGAGGCATTTTTAATAATTACTTATAGACATGCATTTCTTTTGCACAGAAATTACTTTAGAATGTCATTTGACGTTTGTATATATTTTTGTTAGACTACTATGTTGTGTCATCATTGTTCTTTAATTTCTGTCTCTACAACGAGTAATCGGTTTGATTAAACAAGGAGCACACTAACTGGAAAACAAATTTACTTCCAGTTACAAGACCATATAGAGAATGTGAAAGAAGAAAGAAACTTTAAAATTACGCTATATATTACTTAGATTATTGACCAGTGCTTGTTCTTGATAACTAACTTGCATTTTCTTTGATATGGAATTCATCAGTTTTCTTAACTGGTCCTTGAAATACAGAGATGCCAAACTTCAAATCCGCTTAATTTCTTTTTTATTCTGTGCTTTTTCGAAATATGATGCTTGCTATCCTTTGCCATACGTTTTCTGTGAGACTGATATCTGGGAGATATGGTTGCCAGTTCCCTCTGATAATTATATTAGAATTGAATTTGTCTTACTCTATGGTAAAGTATATTATCGTCCTAGAAAGTAAAATCTTCTTCAAACAAGGCTTTCCCATTAGATAACATCTTATCCTGCAGTACTTCTAAGTACTTTCTTAATCACTACGTACCGTATGTAGCAGACATCCAGCCCATACCATGACAGCACAGTTGGATGCTTAATTGTAGGTAATACACATCTTGGTTAATATTCTTTTCCAGAATATATCTTTACATGCCTATTTTCGGTACTATTGTTATTGAATAGTAATTTTGGCCACTACATACTATGTAGTTCAGCTTCTATGTTCTTTTAACTCACAAAAGGGCTTTTGCTTTCCGGAAACAAGCTTTTTGTGTGACCTACCCTTTTTAGTCCATAACCGAGCAGTCTTTGCCTTACAGCGGATATACACACACAAACATTGGTAACTAACTAACTCAGTTAATTTAGCAAAATCAAGGCTTCTGTTGGCCAGGCTTGTTCTTAAAACAGTATCAGCTCGAACTGAGGCTTTTCTTGGTCACACACTATGCGGTTTGTCATCAGTCTTTTCTAGTTCAGCTTACTTTCTGCTAACTCGAATGATTGAAGGCTAATTGCACCTACCTTTGCCAACAATTTCATGACTACAAACGTCTTCTTTATAATGAAAAATAGCTTCATATTATGTTGAATTTTATAATCTTGTTGCTTTTTTCTGGGACATTATTTTGCAACTTTTGACAGAATTAATAAGAATTCTCGAAAGTCATTCCAAGACTTAGAATTAGAATAATAGTAATAATTAAAACAAGCTTGTAATTTCTATGCTTTTATTCAATAAATGTTTTAATAGTAAAAATTTGAAATTTGAATTGTTGCACTCTTAGAGGTGGGGTATTAAGACCACCTTGAAAGAAACAGTTTATAAAAATTCTTCGCCTTATTTTGAGTCAAATGAATTCTGATTAAAATTTGATGGTCGAAGGTGAAGACATCCTGAATGTTGGACGCTCACAGAAATTTGCGGAAACTAAATAATGATTACGTTTTGCGTTTAATTGTTTATCATAAACAAAAGTACATTAACGCTACCTTTCCACTATAAAATAGTATATTGAAGTAACAACTGCTTAACTAAAAAAGGTAGATCATCTCTACCAGCATTATGCCATTAGCGTTTGCTTACCAACAAACAAACGTAATTAGAACAGAAATCAAAATATAGACTACTCAACTAGAAGCAGCAGTGTCTAGTATAACAATCACTTATTTAAATGGGGGTGGAACAGAATGAGAAACGTTACCATTAGATAAATAATAAAAAGTTAGCATTGTCTACACATTTTACACATTAGTGGTGTCATAAGTTATAAAACTACAAAAAGATGTAAATTGTAATTGAACTCATAAAATTATTAATTTTGGAAATCTGTAATATTGTAATTCTGTTTGATGAGGCTGTTATAAATTTAGGCTGTCAGTTTCCATATTCCTTATGAACGCTTTCTTTACTAATTTCTAAATAATTCACGCGTTTACCTTGTTATAAATAAAACCGTTCATAAAAGAGTTTATGGAAGAAAACCATTAAAATCTGCTTGAATGCAACATTGTGGACCTGATGCTCGTTAGTTTTTGTTAAGATAGAGTCAGCCGTTCTGTTCTAATTTTGGGAGAATAATGAAAGGCAATTAGTTTTACCTTGAGTTAATCGCTTTAGCAGTTAATGAATGATATCGCTTATATTAAGCAAAAGCAAGGACTTAATAATAGCTGGAAAGAGAATAATCAACGATAGCAACTGATTAAGTGAATTAAATGACGATCATGACCACTGGTACGTAATAATACTAATAACAATTAACAGTCAGCAGGTCATATTTGCTATTAAATGCTCATCTACTTTAGAATTTCCACTAGCCAAGTGGAAATTTGGTCTCGTCTTTGGCATTGTTCTCTAATAGGCATCTCACTTACAATGGCTTTAAAGGGTGGGTTGCTATTGCCTTAGACTCAAGTATATTATCATTAATTTGATAATGACCTAGCAAATGAGGCACTGCGGGGTAGGTTTCCTCTTACACTGCACTTCGCCCTCTAAACACTAGGCAGATATTAGGACAATTACAATGATAATCTCCTTAACGACGTACATAATATAAATCTGGTATTTCTGCTTGTGTAAAACAATGTCAACAACGTACTACGCTCGCTACACAGCACGCATCGTTAGTCTTAGGCTTCTAATTTATATGCAGAAAATCATATTCACTGCGGAAAATTCCTTTGTCGGCTATGAACATTGAGGTAGGATAATTAATTAGAGCTTATTGTGCCTAACGTTGCGGTAAAATTTGAATCTATTGAAGAAATGAAATGCCGAAAATTTCTACTACCCTGCTGTATAGAACTAAATAAAGTCGAACTACAAAAGCCAGTAAAGAGCACGTAGGTAGTTCTTTTACGTTGGAAAGCCAACGGGGTTACGAATGGAAAATCAATTGTAAATACGTATTTCAATACACTGAAAACATTGAATCTGTATTTTAAAGAATATCTTACTGCACAAAACAAAAGAAAGCAAATTCTTTTAAAATTGAATCAAGTAAAAATTACCTAGCCTTCTGAATTTGCTATTATGTTTTGTATTTTAAAAGAATTTCGTATATATAGAAAAAGATTAAAAGTGAATATTAAATTGTAAATTATTTTTAACTTAAGTGAAAGAATCGAGAGAATTTCGCAGTGGAGAGGAAATTCGTTTATTCTAGTGTGGATTTTCTACGAAATATATATAAACTGTTTCTCTAAGCAAAAGCAGCGTTATTATTTAAAAAAGAAGCAATAAAATAACAAAAGTTCAATAACTTATCTTTAGTAGCAATTGAAGAGTTTTCAAGTATACTTGTAGGGTTTTTGATGTTAAGACGAGTAATATAAAACTTGGTTTTGTTGCCAGCATAAATACTTTAGTAAGTATTTATAATATAATAATCTGGAAACTTTGTACGAAAAACCACAACGCTGTAATACACAAAATATTATATTACCTATCAAGTGAGCAAAGTTTTTTATGTAACAGTTTTCTAATGCATTCCATTTGTCATCCTGTAGCCTAAAAAGACGAGAATTTCTTGTTAACGTTCTTTGAACGAATCTACCTAGCTTTTCCTGTAAATTTAAATTAAGGAAAAATAACGAAAATTCAATAATCCTACATAATTCACCATCAACATAATAGTTGATAATTTTTCCTCAGCAAACATATCGTTGGGGAGTGCTGGTAGAGCGCTGGTCATGCTAAGACTGGTTATATGTGGCTGCTTCACAGCTGGCAAAACGAAAATCGTTGACACCGGCATTATCGTGATGACATGGTGAGGGTCCAGCTAATAAAACGCTGACCAAGACAGGTTGATTTGGTCATCTTATTTCAGACGGCTCTTCATTTTTCAATACTTCAATACAGAACTACCATCGGCTTCTAGCGGGGAAATCGACTAACTTCCAGGTGTTAGTCGCGACGATTCAGTAATGGAATAGAAGCTGAGTTATGCGTTACAGGATATAATTTTGTACTTTACCAGCTGGCCGGCCGCTGAGTACACTATTGTGTAAAATTCAGTTGTGCAAATGTGCTCTATATTGTGAAAAACAGATTTCTTTATAATTTACGTTTATTTTTGTATAAATCCATTTTTTATTTTATTAATGTAGGGCTACGTATTTTTTATTAAATTATAGTTTTTCAACTATGATAAAGTAGAAAAATACTTTTACAGCTCATTCAGATACTAATACTTTTTAGACGTGAAACGTATTACGCTGTTTGAAACACAATTTAGTAGAAGCATTCACGCGAAAATGCTGTTTAATCTTTCCAATATTTAGTAATTTTAAACTGCACAAGGTTTAAATATTGGCAATATTACAAAATATGCATTTTAAACCACTAACTCAGTTGGTTAGACGAACAATTACCAGTCAAGAAATACCGAGTTTGAACTCCGGCAGAGTCAACTAATAGATACAAGAAATATAAACAGGCAACTCTCATCTCATTTGAATATTGAAGATAAAATTAAAATATTTGCAAAAGATATTTAATCCAAACATAGATAATAAAGAACATACATACACAGCAGTGACTAGCGTGGAACGGCCTTGTAAAAACCAGTATAGCCTATACGCTCCGTCCTCACAATAAATGTTTCCTCTGTTATTAGAGAATATGAATCGTAGTCTCTGTCAAAACAGTGACTGCGTTTTATCTTGTAAAATAAATAATTTTAATAATCAAAAATTATTCTGTTTCCGATTAACCCTATGTACATTTTCTTCCTGGCAATTAAACGAATTCTTCCAATATGCAATATTCCTTGCGTTGCAGTACATTGTTTGGTATTTTTTTCCCAGGTTCTATTTTTGCTTCCCAATTGATAATTAATACAATAACAATGATCATTGTTGGTTTTCTAGTTTCTATTTTTAAGATACTGTAATAGGGTATTATTTGCCAATGTATTCCTGTTATTTTCCAATGTATTCCTGATACCTCTTCCTATTTTTCTAACAATTCCTCTTATGTGTGTAACAGTGTTTCTCCTCTTTCTACAGGGCTGACCTCATTGTTCAGATTTCTACAAATTAATGGTTTCTAGGCATCATCTACATGAGTAGGCCGTGTTTTCTTGAAATGTCTTCAGTTTATTATAAGACTTTCATTATTTTAAGTTGAACAAATCATTTTAGTAAGTTTATTTCCAAGCACCTTTGCCAAAGTTTCTTCTACATCACTTCACAAAGCTATCGTCTACGCCTACTTAAAAAATTTAAACATTTATTGGATTCAATCTACGTAAATAGTGACAACCTTAAGAGTTCAGGATCTGGAGTTGTCCGGTTGGTTGGGTGCCTACACAGTTGATTTCCAGGACGAGTCCGTGCTAGAACGTCTAGTCATCACAGCTGAATCGGCGCGCGGCGATGTGGTTTTGCAAAGTAAAAGATAGTTTTTTACTATCATTGTCTAGTCTTTTCAACGTTCTATAGGTCTTTTTAATTTTATATTTTTACAAATGAAAAAGCTCTGTCACCGATGTGCTTTGCTGTCTGGATGTCTTTTAGCGATTATTAATGACCCAAGGCAATTTGCACCGATTTCGGGACTCTACATTGGATACCATCAGTTCCTTTCGTTATTCATCTCCTCTGACCATGTTCTTTCAGGTGCATTTTTGTTCACCGCTTCATTACCTACCTAATTACCAGTCTACTGGTTAGAAAAAAGATTAATTTTTATAATAACAACATTTGATTGATGTTAATGATAGAAAAGTAAGTTCAGAGTAGTCACACCAATTGTGTCACAGTTGCAAGGCGATATAATTTAGTAAAATAAGGATTAAACCTCGGAGTGAAAGATACAAAGCTGAAAATTTGAACAGACCTTTGTCCCGACGTTATAAAGACGGACTGAAAAGTCTCATAAGATATCGTGCCCGCTAGTAGAGATATCAAAGGTCAAAGGCTCGTATCATAGGAGGTTATTACAAGAGTTGTAGAGCATAACATTCTCTACAAGTTTCGTTTTTTGTATGATTAACTGTTTTCGGGATAGAGTACGGAGAGTGGGAAGCGCGCATTCATTTATAGGTTAACGCTATGTAAACTGCGGAACCAGATGCATAGTCACTTTACGAAATTAATTATATAATGAAATATATTATTGTTTGAGGTAGAATGCAAAGCCGGTTTTCTTGACATGGTATCCTGGATAGGCCTAATCCGTGTTGTACTGTTGTAATGCAATACACAATCTCCTAGTGAATAGTATCAGAAGCTAATCGGTTCACTTCTGAATACCATCACCAGTAGACATGCCTCTCAAGATTTCTCATCTTTGTTGTACTTTTCTTCTGGCCGCCCAAATTCCATTTTCTGATACTTTGCGTCATCCTCGTTTTCCGTCACATTGGATTCTAAAACCTGAAGGTTCTCAAGAACAAATTTATTTTCTGTATCAAAATCATTTGATATTGATGAAGCGTTGAAGCATGCTTGTCCATGACACTGACCACAAACTGTGGAGCACTGCAACCCTTCTTTCCTCCATCCACAGTTTACGCCACAACCTTTGTTGAATTTGCAGAAGATTCTATTCAATAGTTCGTCCGATAATGGTGGCAATAATGTTTTTGTCGGCTTTAGGATCTCGTTCTCTAGATCCCAGCCTCAATTTTTAAGATGTAAATCTTTCCCTAATTAGTCTGGATCTGGAGATAGGCCTGATAGATATGCTGACGAGCTGCTGCACTTGTAGATGGAAGAGATGATAATTCCACCGATTTCTTGAGTCTTGTTGATTTGATGAATTGTGTGTATCTAAGATTGTCAATACAGTGTTCTGATTTTGAAGCATTATACATTGCTAAAAGAACAACGTATTCCATTTTCAAATAATGTATTTGGAGGGCAGTTTTCCAGTTGGAATAATGAGCTGACTGGTAAAAATCGGGGTTTTTCTCGAACATTTTTATAATTTGCAGTTTTCCTTTGTTAAACAAGGCAGATGTTGTGTCGCATCTACTAATGCATCCGCATTACTTATAATGTATTTAAAATATTTAATTTCAATAACCGTTTGTTAACTCTAATAATGACAATAATAATATTTTATCATATAACTAACTTTGTAAAGTGTACTATGCATCTGACTGCGCAGCTTACATAGCGTTAACCTAGAAATGAATGCGGGCTTCCCACTCTTCGCGGTTTATCTCGACAACGACCACTTATACAGAAAAATACACAGCACTAAACTTGTAGAGAATTTTATGCTCTACAAGTTCTGTAAGAACCTCCAACAACATGCGGGCCATAGGCAGCGAGATATTTGTAAAAAACCGATTTTCGTGGCCTTTGACCTTAGATATCTTGACTAGCGGACACGATATCTTATGAGACTTCTCAGCTCGTCTTTATAACGTCGAGATAAAGTTGTATGCAAATTTTTAGCTTTGTGTCTTTCATTCCGAGGTTAGGTAATAATTTTGCCTTATTTTACTGGACTACATAAGCAAATACGTAAATTTCATCCCATCCCATAAGTCAATGATTACTCAAAATATAATTGCAAACTTTAAATTATCGATTGGTAGAGTGAGCATTTTCATATGTCTGTAGCTGATCAGTTTTATGAATTTTATCGCAATTTAATTAGAATTAGAAAAGTTTGAAATTCATAACCGCAGAGCAATTATTCCAAAAAAGTGAAAATCGCAGTTTTCTAAAATGTCAAATACCTCTGTAATTTAAAAAGCTATGTAAAAAGCTTTAATACAAAAGTTGTTTGCTTCGATGAAACACCTACACTTAAAAATGATGCCAAAACAAAATTCAAGTAGGTGGATTCCGACATAATCATGACAACTTTCTTTTTTTAAATTATTATTAGTATTGAATTTTTACATGATTAAATAGATTTTTTTCTCTTTTAAACGATGTATTACAACCTATGTTTAAATTAAGAAATACCGACAATATTAATTGTTTTCATCTTAAATCAAGTAGGCCCGACGACAATTGAATAATAATAAACCAAAAATTGTTATAACACGTCAGAATATCTCGTTGCAAAAGTTTAACAATTCTATAGTAGTATATTATTCAATGAGCACATAATGTAGGCTATTATTCAATAGGATGAAGTTAACACACGAGCCGAAGGCCATTCTAACACTTCTGAGGAAGATTTAAAGGTAGACTCCCCTGAGGGAGGCGATGTCCAAATTCTTGTATACGTAGAAGTCAATGAAAGTAAACATTCTTCACAAAGAGATTTTTAGACCTGGAATACAAGGATCCTCCGAAGGCGATGTCCAAATTCTTGACGGAAGTAAGCATTCACCCGTCATAAATAGGCAACCAACATTACAGGATCCGAAGCATTTTTGTGCATCAGTAACTAAGCTGGCTTTGCAGTTGTGTATTATTTCCACATTTATTTGTTTCCAAAATCAAAAATTGTAAGTTGTGGTGCGTAATTTTCAAACTGTTCTGGGTACTTAACTTTCAATTTTTTTCTAACAATAAATAGTTTGAGATTATAAAAATTTCTGTGTTTTTTTACATCTATAAATAGGCAACCAACAAAACACTGCCAGTGAATAAAATCCTTAAAACACTAGTGTTTTATGAAAGTGATTATAACGTTACGCGTATAATGACTATATTATTGAAAAATCGTAGATAAACAATATTATTGGTTCATGTAGTTGTAAAGTGGTGAATTACGATAATTGTTTTATAAACTACTCACTTAGTTCAAATGCCGAATTTTTTAACAAGCGGACAATATGACAGGTTTTGTACATACATCAAATGTTACAAAAGCTCTCACATTGCTGCTCAAACATACCAAACCAACTTTCCTGGAAGAAGACAACCAGACATTAAAATATTTAACAGATTAGACAGAAATATACAGCAGTAGGGATGTTTAAAAAAACCTAGTAGAAACATAAATGTGGCCATTGATGCTGAGGAATTAACATTGGCCTGTGCGGCAGCTAATCCGAACATTTCGACTCGGGAAATACAATCCCAAGTTAATGTATCTAAATGTAAAGCTTTTCAAATTTTAATAAAGCACAAGTTTCGCCTCTATAAAATGAATGTTGCCCAAATGATCAACATTTTGCAGATGGTTTATTACCAAATGTACAAAAAATGATGATTGTATCAACAAAAATTAAATCGACTGAAGATTCATCACATGTTTAGATCTCGACGCATATACGTTTTAGAAATACGTACGGAAGAAAGAGATAAAAACTAAGATATAAGGTTAGTTTATAGATATCAAGGCCGCTTTTTAAAGTAAATTGCTGATACGAAAAATTCTTTTGTAAATAAGGTTCTCATAAAAATAAACCTTTTCAAAGTAGCTTTAGACCGTCTGCCTAAATTGCAAATAAATTAACTCTTTCATAAAATTTCCACTTGGTAAAATTTCTGTCGAGTCCTCTCCCTCAATATGTTTGAATAAGAAATACTAAGTTTTTACTTTCCTTTTCAAATTTAAGTGCCCTGAACGAAATTTGAGGGTCAGAAGAGAACAAGTACTCGGTTTGTTTAATTTAATTTGGTAGGGAACAGCAAACAGATATACCTATTCTTTCAACTGGTGAATCGGACTGCGAAAACATAATTTGTTATACCCCAGTTCTTCTGTAAATCAATAAGATGCTCTCAAAAAATAAAGTGCTTCAACTTCAACAGTGTAGAATTCAAACCTTTTTGCATCGTATATTCTATTTCCACAGAATTTAATTTAACTTTTTCAATTGCCATGAAAATGTAAACCTCTATACTATCCGCGTTCGTGTAAAAATTAAATATTAAACTTATATTAAAAATTAATTTGCGTCTATTGTTTGCATGCATGTATGTATACCAAAACACGTAGAATAATTTCCATTGTACTAATATTCACTGCATTGTTGAGTAACTTTGATAAAATGTTATTTTGAACGGAAAATTCAGGTAATAAGCAGATAAAATAAAATAGAAATAAATTCTGAAATAAACAGTGATGTTATTTTCTACATGCGTGACAACATTTACATATTGTTCACGATATCTCCTGACGTATGCGTTGGCATGACTAGCCTATAAAGAGAATCAGGATCTATCTGATGGTGTTAACGCTGATGGCCTCTCCGAAGTCTGCTATCTCAACGACTAGCAGCTTGAGATCGTGGTTCGCTATAAGACCCATTGTTCCTGACTATAAATCATTCTTCTATAAATCTTACGTTCTCCATTGATCGGTTTATTGCTCAGGATAGGATTTCCTCTGCGCGCGTAAAACGTAATAACTGTGACCTAAAGACCGTTCCTGCAAATATTTGCTGGAAATTGTCAATAACAATACAGTATATCGCAATTTCTATATCCTATTGTTCCTTCCGTCGATATTGCCGGAAACACGGAGAATAAAACTAGAAATTAAATGATCGTAGAAATTACTTCACGCCGTGCAAAAATGCAGTTTTATATGTCAGCGAAGAAACTAATAAAACTGTTTTACAAAGATCTCTCGTTTTCAGAATGAAGTTTTTATTATATTAAACAAGTTAGATATTTAATACTACAGAATTTAAATAAAAACTAAAGCAGACATAGCGTTCAACACTATAAAATCTTGTGTAGCTTCTAACATTTTTGAGATTTACTTATATTTATACCAATAAGAATAAGGTTAATTTATATGAAATATGACCAAAATCAAAAGAGAGTCCATAAATCATTGTCGGAGATCTAATAATAAATGAATGAATAAAGCAGTTATGTATTACTCACAAATTCTTGAAATACCTTTGATATGAATAATTAGTAAATTTGTAAATTTTCGACAAATTGGCAATATTTTAATCTAGAAATATTAAACAGTACAATATTGTATTAAGTAAACTATGCTGTATCTACTCAACGTTGAATCATATTGTATTAGTTTTCAACAACAATTTTTAGTTTTAATTGTTCCATAATATATTACACAGGTAACGCAGTGGTGAGATTATTTTTGAGAATAATAGTAACTTTTGATATTAAAGCGTAATGCACACAAAGAATGATGTATATACCACGTTAGGATGAATAGTAAACATTTAGTAGCAAAACTAAATGTTTAAAATTAAACAACTTAAACCACAGATGGTTCAACATCCAGCACTGAAGCATACTATGAACGAGATAAACAAATGTGTAAAATTATGAATACTCCTCTGAATGTTGGTAAGCTAATTTTATTAAGACCTAGAAAGGCTTATAAATTTTATAATTACTGTTTTTCTAGCTCAATTTAAATTTTCACTGTTAATTATTGCCGTCGTACTTCATTCAATTTTAAATTAATTTTAGTCTAAAGTAAATTATTTAAGGTTTTAAAACGAATTTTCTAAATAAATACGATCTAGTATTTTGTGTAATTATTTTGAGTAGGCTGCTATAAAAATTAAATTTGATAATTTGTTGAAAAATAAATTTTGATTTGGTAGACAAAAACTCATGTAACATAGTAAGGCATTTCTTCTTCTGATGTAATGGCATTTATCACGATACCGTAGTTTGGGGCGAATTTGATTTCCGGAGGCCAAATTGATCACTAGTTCCCCGCCAAGTATTTTTAAATACAATACCATATTTACCCTTTTGTTTGCGCTTGCGTTTATTGCATTCAATGAGTGAAGGTTCAGTTGTGAGACGTGCATTATTGTATCGATCATTTTCTCAATTATTTCTGTAAAACAAGAATTAGAAATTTATAGTGTGAAATTGACACCTTTTGCATACTTAGGAACTTTCATTGGTAAGTATTATTTGAGAATTTTTTTTTGTAATTATAAAAGCGGAAAACTTTACACATTGGCGGGAATTTTGCGACTAAGATGGCGGGGTCAAATAGATCACACATGAGGGGTGAGATTGATCACTGATCAATTTGGCCCCATCATTTTTTAGCTGATTGTTGTTTCTATTGCTGTATCTATTTGTTTTTTATTTTAGACTAATGTAAATACAATGGTACGTGTATATAAGAGAAAATTAGGTGCCAGAAAATACAAAGACTACAGTAACGAGAATGTGGAGCAGGCCTTATCAAAAGTAATCGAAAGCGGTTGGAGTTTGCGTAAAGCTGCTAGGGAATACAAAATATCGTATGGTACACTACACAATAACTACCATGGACGTCATATAAGAAAAAATGGAGGACAAACTGTCTTTACATTTAACAAAAAAAAAAGCTTTTCTTTCTGCTGCAAGTACTTGTGGCGAATGGGGATTTCCGTTAGAAACAGCCGATCTAAGGCAATTAGCAAAAAATTATTTGGATAGTCAGGGCCGTACTATTACGTCATTTAAAAATAATTTGCCAGGAAATGATTGGGTGTATTCACTAATTAAACGACATAATAATGCAATTGTAAAGAAACTTGCTGCTAATATTAAACGTTCTCGAGCTTCTGTTTCTAAAAAAACTATAACAGATTACTTTAACAACTTACGTAAAACATTGCAAGATGTTCCACCGTGCAACATATTTAATTACGACAAGACAAATTTGCAAGACAACCCAGGGAATAAAAAGATGCTCTTTCGGCGTGGTACTAAATACCCAGAAAAAATATGTAATTTTACAAAAAGCGCTACCTCTGTAATGATGTGTGGGTCGGCATCAGGCGATTTGTTACCTCCATACGTTATTTATAAACCTGAAAAGCTGTGGGTTCAGTTGACGGAGAACGGCCCCAAAGGGTGTCCTTGCTGCAACAAAAGATGTTGTGCATTAGGGTCTAGATATAATCGCACACATCATGGATGGATAGACGCCCAAACATTTAGTGACTGGTTCACTTTATGTTTTCTACCTCTTGCAAAAGAACTAGAAGGTAGAAAAGTTTTGCTGGGTGATAATTTATCATCCCATTTTACCAATGAGGTGTTGCGGTTATGTGAAGATAACAATATTGCCTTTGTTTGTTTACCAAAAAACTCTACACATCTAACACAACCTTTAGATGTGGGGTTTTTTTAGAGCATTTAAGACATCGTGGAGGTCAACTTTATGTAGATGGAAGCAGTCACATCCGTCTTATACATCAATCGATAAAAACTATTTTGGTCAATTACTAGCTAGCTCTCTAATTGAAATGGATAAAAAAGGGGAAGGTGGTACCTTTGCCATTAAAAAAGATTTAATCGCTTGTTTTAAAGCCACTGGAATCGTACCTTTAGATCCAAAACGAGTTTTAAATAAGATTCCAGGAGAAGATGACATTGACAATAATTCTGTTAACAATGTTTTAGTAAACTACTTACAACAACAAAGATTCACGACGGAACATTAAAAGACAAAGACTTGAAGTAGAGCCAGGTAAAAGTGTAACCGCTCCTAATGAATCAACTTTAGAAGATGAAACAGAACTACAACTACACGACGATTCTGACAACGAGCTTACTGAAGAAACCGGAGACGAATCTGAATATTATTCAGCAAATAAGAATTTAGAAAAAGGAACATATTTGTTGGTTAAAGTACTAGGAGGAAGTAGAAAAAAGACAACATATAGGTATGTTGCAATAATTGAAGAATCAACAGATGAAGGAATTGTAGTACTGGGTATGAAGTCTGTGAATAGCACACAAAATATATTCAAAGCTGTAAAGAATGACGAATTTATAATTGGAAATGGTGATATTATGGCTGTTCTTCCAAATCCTGATTTAAAAAACTGTGATGGTGAAGATATTTACACATTCAAAAATAATATTGATGTAAAAGAGATATAATGTTTCACTGAGTTTCCAATACTGATTAATATTTGTTTCTGTTAATATATACGATGTAAGAGTGCCTTTTTCTGTATTACGTAATATGTATTCGTTCTTTGTCTTAATATAAAGCAAATTTTGCATATAAAAGTCTCTTTTGTAGTAATCAAAAAGCGCTTAAGAATTGATCAATTTCACACTAGTGATCAATTTGACCCCGACTAGTTCTCAGCAGAATATTTCCTAAACCAATTAACATATTTAAACCGGGGTCAGATTGATCAATATCCTATCTTTTCTGCAACATTTATGTGTTATAAAACAAGCATGATCAAATTCGCCCCAAACAAGGTATGAAATTGTTCAGTTTTTTTTCTTCTATATTGCAAATATTTCGACTTATGTTAATGTTCTGTGTGCAGACAATAGGAATACTAATTTTACATGAAAATTTAACTAACGAGTAAAATTCTACGCTCAAAATGAAAAATAAAACTATCAATTTAGCCCCAAACTACGGTACCAAAATATCTTATATAAGGTAACAAAAGCAAAACAGCAACTTCAAAATAGTGTGTTGTGTCGAATAATTGATTAACTAGTTTTAGAGTTTTAATGTTACATGTAACGGATAGTTTTCTTTATGGGTTGCTCATAGTTTTGTTTAATTTTTATTTAACGTGATTTCTGTGATTATCTCAATTGATTTTATTGTCAAACTCTACTCCTAATATAACATTATTAGTTACATCGATTCTGCTTTTATTTTTAGCTGAGAATTAATAG
The DNA here is from genome assembly GCA_011009095.1 of Ignelater luminosus. NCBI lineage: Eukaryota > Metazoa > Arthropoda > Insecta > Coleoptera > Elateridae > Ignelater > Ignelater luminosus. Next base: position 157,060 of record VTPC01091185.1, read on the forward strand.
TTAAGTTTTTTTTCCATTTTATTTATGTATTGCTTGTGAAACCATTATCATAGGTAGGTAATTCTACTGATTGCATTCCATTGGAAAAATAAAGTTCGATTAACTTTAGAGCTGTGTCTCTAATACCATAATGCTAAAGCTTTTAAAGAGAAATACTGTGGTCTGTCGTGTTGAAGGCTTTGGTTAAATAAACACTTAACTAAAGCCAGTAAAATTAATCATGTTTAGTTAGGGGTTGCAGGTTTTCTAAATCTATATTGAGCGCTACTGATTAAAATTATAATAAGCATAAATTCTATTTTTTAACCTATTTTCTTCTAAACTATTCTTCTGACTCTTTTATGTACTGAATGTTGATTAGTTTCTTTTATTGTAGTTTTGCATTGTTTATCAAGATTCGAAAAATCTTATAGCATTTTTTTTAATAAAATCTTTTATATTTGGTTTTTAGAATAATTCACAGTTTCCAGATTTTAATAATATATTAGATTACAGATAATATAGAAAAAACTCAAGTCGGGGTCTTGGATCGTGGGCAAATGAGAGGAGCAGATTAAATAACAAGACAACACTTTAGAGAATTCTATTGATTTTAATTGATAAAATGTTTACACATAAATTTCATATATTGTACCAAAATACTTATCAATACCTATTACAAGTAATTGACTACATAGTCATCAATGAGTACTTTGAAATGAAAACAACTTAATAGAAGATCAAATCCTAGAATTTCCAAAAATAGCATATTAGAGGGCTCCAAGTATTAATTAATTTAATACTATCTAAACTTTAATAAAATGATTATTATTCAATGCAACAAATGACCAATTAAATGTCACTCTCAAGACAAACATTTTAATATTTTTCTTTTGTTTTTAAAACAAAAACCCTAGGTAAGCTGCAATAATTTCAGGATTATAGATGAGTTGCAACAAATAAAAATGTAACATAATAAAATTTAGATTTACTAAAGGAATATTTGTCAACTGTGGACTGGTCCAGAAAATACAAAAGAAATTTAACTTCGGAGAAATAATCAAGAAAGTATCAACACAAAACACGCATTCCTCTAAGATAAAGCTATATATCCATAAAGACAATAAAAACACTAATAAGGCAAGCAGAGAATTGGTTTAAAACCTAATAGGTAAATAGAGTATTTAGAAAAAAGACTGAAGTCAAAAATCTCACAAACATTCGCATGCAAATAGCCCTAAATTAATCAAAACTGTTTCACTAATCCCAAATCTAATAGTCAATCATTAGCTAACGGAACTATAATAGTTAACCTCTTTTAGTTAGCTGAAAACAAATAAATGTCGAACAGCGTTATTAAACAAGTGAAATCCCATAAAACAAGCAGTAATTAATTCTACAAAAGCAAACTACTAGCTTAAACTACATCTGGAATCTACAGATAACTATAGATTACAAAAACAATTAATCATGGCCATCCCTAGAGCAATTACAGCGAAATAGTTCTTAAGATTTTTGATACAAAGAAAATTCCCATATGCAACATAAATTCAATACAAGCAAGTTTATTAGAAATTTCATTTCAATGATATATAAGGTGGTCTAAAAGTATATATTTTCGTACGAATTCTTATAGGAATGGCGAAATAAATGGAAGATTCTAAACGGCAACCGGTGAAGATAACCAAAATTAGTGAAGATAAAAACCCATGTTAGGTTCATAAAAAAATGAACGTGACAAGATACACAGAGCGTAGATCATTCTTACATGTGGGATTGTTGTCTTCTACCCAACTATACATCTTTGGCCAGTAGCGTTGTCATTGTCAGTAACTTGCATATTTTATAGTTCGTAAGCTACTACTGTGCAAGTTGAAAGCAATTAGTTTTGTTTTGCGTGGGTAACTATTACCAGAACTTCTTAGCAGAAAATGTTTTTTATTATAATTTCTGGTGATGGCGTTGTTTGTTTTTGTCAGTCAGAGTGGTTTGTTGAGTTTAGTTAGTAAGTTTACAATAATAACTGTAAGTTATAACAAATATCAAAACCTTTTAGTTAATTTATTCTGTTAAGAGAATATTACATTGTAGTGATTTACGATGATTGTCGAGGACGGCCGAACATACAAGTAAAAGGTGCACAAGGAATGTAACAGCAACCCTCGCTCTCTTTCTCAGCGACAGCCGTCGAATACAGACACGCTCAGACGTGTCAACAATTGACATTTAAATAAACGTCTTTTACATTTACAATTCCTCCCGATGTAGATGAAGTTACTGAAGGAGAAGATTTTGATGACAACAAACACTTGAGAAAAAAATTGCAGATACGAATGAAATTCATTCGCATACAGAAGTCAACGTTTCTGATGATGAAGACAATGTTCCTCTGAGCGAAATATCTAAGAAACGACGTTATTCTAAAATGGGTTGTAACTAACAATCCAACCTATTTTGCATTGCCTGAAGATACTACGAATAAAAAGTTGGAAGACGTAAAAGCCCTTCATGCAGAAACTATTAATGAAATTCTAAATTTTACAAAGTTATATGCTACCCAAAATAATCGGCATAAATTTTCACTAACGGAGAAAGATCTATAAAGATTTATTGGCATTCTAATTTCATTAGGAAATCACCCTCTGTCTCAGACGGATATGTATTGGTTCAAAGACGAAGACAAGGGTGTTTCGATATTAGTGAAAGTATGAACAGAAACAAATTTAGATTGATAAAACAAAACATTATTTATCGGATAATACACAACTAGCTAGAAAGGACAAATTTACTAAATTAAATCCCACCTCTAATGTTATCAATAAAAAGTTTACGCGGTTTTGTATTTTTAAGTACAATCTATTAATAGACGAAGAAATGGTTCCTTGCTTTGGACGTCACTGTTGCAAGATGTTCATTAGGACAGAACCTATAAGATTTGGATTCAATTTATGGTGTCTCTCTATTCTTATACTGGTTATCTATATCAATCTGTTCCATGTGGAGGAAAAACAACTAACAAGATCAAACGATATTTCTTTAGGCAGTAGCATTGTTTTAGAACTAGAATAACATAAGAGCTTTCTGGATAGTTTGTTTTACTTCATTCTAAATAGAAAATGAATTTTTGCTACAGAGACTGTAGGAGATATCTAATCGCACAACCAAGTACCCAGTTGAAGCTACTTAAAGTATTTCTTAACGCGAAAGGGAATCCTTTGTGTATGCATCTGTCTGCTGTTGAGATTTGTGAACTGTCATTCCCCAGGCCTGTAAACATACGCAAGCATTGACGCCCGTTCCTAGTTCCTATTGGGTGCTCCAATGGTGAACAATTAAAGCGTTTACGAGGATAACGTTTGTTGGTTCGTTAGTAGCAGGGTGGTGTATTTATTATTTTTTACGTTACTTGTAAAAAATACAGTAAAATATGTAAAACCCGTTTTACATTATACTTTTAGTTGTTGATTTCATCGACACCAAACATAGAAACGCTGAACAGATGCCAAAAATGATTTTTGAAGAAGATCGACCAAGATGGACTCAACATTGAAAACTGTAGAGGCCAAGCTTACAACAACGCTGTGTTATGTTTGGATTACATACTGGAGTCCAAGCGAGAATTAAGACAGTTAACCCCAGGGCCCAGTTCGTCGCATCCACTAACCATTCTTTGAACCAAGTTGGTATTCACGCCGCTTCCGTCACTTCGGAATCTGTTACCTTTTTCGGGACGATGGAGAAAATATTTTTGTTTTTTTCGTCATCAACCTATCCTTGGTGCGTTTTGACTGCTGCTACTGGCCAAGGGGTAAAACCCTAATGAAACCCAGTGGAGCTCAAGACAGGAAGTTGTCAAATTGTTGAAGAGCTATTTTTTCAAGATCTTGTATGTTCTCAAAAAGTTAAGCACCGATAGAGCAGAAAATGCAATCACTCTGTCGGATGCCATCAATGCACTCGTTTTCTTTCTTTTGTTACCTCGGGTTTTGGTCTGAAGTTCTTTTATTGATTAACGATGCTCAATTTTACCTGCAGACCAAGCCACTGGACATTCAACAACGTGCAGCAAACACTGGGGCATTAAACATATTTTTAGTTAAACAGAAAAATGAGATAGTGGACTACAGTATCAGATACTCGGAATCTAAGTTGAGCCTCGAAGAACAACAAAAAGAAAGCAATTTTTTGGTGATAAATTAAAGGGTGCAAACTTCACCTAAGAAGAAGAAGAATTACACCTGGGAGTGTTCGCATGCATTGACCGAATAATTCAAGAAATTAGTTCAAGGTTTGAGCAACTGGAAGTGTTGGCGAAGAAATTCTCCGCAAACCTCTTTAATCCGGAATACGTCTGCGATTCAGTTAATTTTCCAGATGAAATCGATGAAGTGGAACTTTTGATCGAACGATATCGTCTTCAAAACTGTTGCAGTTCATCCAACAGTATAGCCTCAATACCTTCGTCCCTAACCTGGTGATACTGTTGCGAATTTGTTTGACCATTGGTATCAGTGTTGCGAGCTGCAAAAGGAGTTTTTCTAAGTTAAAACTGATAAAGTCCTACTTGAGGTCCACTATGAGCCAACTGGAGTTATCCTATCTGGCTAAATTGTCCATTGAGCAAGAACTTACAAACCAGATAGCTTTTGAAGAAACGATAACCAAGTTTGCTTCTCTTAAAACTAGAAAAGTTTGCTTTTAAGTTTCAAGTATTGTAGTTTTATTTTTAAGTTTCTTCTTGTTTATTTATTTATATTTAGCCTAGTTTCCTGTTTAAATTTTAATACAAATATCCAAATATAATCACAGCCAACAGTTAAATAATTTTTTTATTAGATAATTATCATTTAGAAAAGCGGTTTAAAGTTTAAATGTTGTATTAAACGTTTACTTTAAGTTTTTAAATTTTTAAATTCGAGTTTTTATTTCTTCTGAAGGAGAGAGGGCGGCACATTGGAAGGTCCGCCCCGGGTGCCAATATCCCTTGCTACATCACTGCTAGAGGTACTAGTTGGTCGTTGTTGCAGTTATGACTAATGCCTCTACCGTAGAACCTCCAGTTCAAGCTAATCGATTCAGCAGGAAAGAACATAAAGACATTCTAATACCTCAACCGTATTTGATATCTAAATACAATAAATATATGGGTAGGGCTGCCTTCCAGGATAACATGGGATTTCAAGTTACAGAATTCAAATAATAGGCAAAAATGGTGGTATAGTAGTGCATAGCTGGAAAATATTTTGCATTGCAAAAAATAGCAAATTCGTTTACAGTTGGTAAACTGCTTTACTAAACATGATGGATATAGATCAACCCAGTACAGCTTATCCAAAACTAGTATTCCAGGAGGCAAAACAAAAAGAAAAGACAATAGTGCTAGAAAAAGATACCACCTTTGTGAAATATATTTGGGTAAGAAATGCAAAGTGCATCTTCATTCTGATTTTATTGCTGTTTTTATACACAAGGATAATTTTTACAAGTTTGTAATTGAGAGTACTGTCCGGACAGGAAGTTAATGGTTCGCTAATTGTGCTAACCATGGGTTTAATAATTATAGTAGATGTATTTTATCAATTTTATTTTTATTTTTATGGTATCTGCACTATTTACTGGAATATAAGAAAAGAATTAACACACCAGCTGTCTGTGATAAGAAAACCTATTAGAACTACTCTGAATAATAATTTATTGGCAATATTGATAAAATAGCTGTAATGTAGTACACCGTAATTCATTAAACATTAGGATTAGACACAACACTTTTTTAAATTCTGTATACTTATTCCAAAGTTGGTTTTTGTCAGAACATTGTCAATATCAGAAGAAAAGGAATATCTTACTTGGTATGTAGTGTATTCATACAGCAGAAATAATTTGTTATTACTAATTGATGAATTGCACAGTATCTTTGTCTTTTAAAATCAAACTAATCCTGTGGTTTACATCGTCTCTTTCTCTTTGTAAAATTACATATACCTCAGTATAACGGATTCCCATTTTCCATATGTTACTACAACATTCTCATATCTAACGTCAAGCAAGTGTAGCAGTTTAACAGTCTTATTTCAATATGAATAAATTTTGGAGGCAGTGGATGATGAATAGCAACAAACACCAGGCTATAACAACGAAAACATTTTAATACAAAATAACTGAAAATTTTAAAAAAGTAAGTTATTTAGCATTACTTGCAACTTACTTAAATATTGTAAATTGTTTTACAGTGACCTTCCAATTAACGTGAGTTAACATTATACTGTTTAGTTAACATTTATTTCACGCAAAAGTTAATTGAAAGTTTTTCGTGGCAATATGATACTATCCTAAAACTATTTTACGGAAGTGACTTCCCGTACAATCTAAACTTTCTGCGTTCAAATTACACATACAACTTTACCCTGCCTGGAGTCATAACAAACCGAAAACAACTGTCATTACTATAGCCAACGCATTTCGTTTTTGGTCCAAAATAAGGTTAGAAGTGACTAGAGATACGTTCTTAGGGGACAAGCTTACGTATGTCTCTATTTGTTTGATGTTACAAAAGCGAATATTTATCAGACTACAATTTAATCTTGTGTAAAGTGAAATTTACTTTATAAAACTTATATTAATAACATTATTGTTTGTGTAATTTTCTATGTTTGATTAGTTGAAACATTTTAATCCTTTATATTAAAAGAGCATATTAATTCAGTAATTGTCAAGAAAAAATAATGAAAATAAATGTGTAGCAAGAAGTTCACCGTTTCAGCCCTACTAATTAACTTCAAGTCGTTTACAACTTTAATAACAAAGTTTTTTTATTTACAATGTTTTCTTTGATAAAATGTTTTAAATATTTTGATATATTTATAAATGCGTTGGCATGCTTACTGCCTCCTTCGTTACTTCTTTCGCGCTGAGGCGATAAACTGTGTCCTAAAATTTCATCTCGCAGTTATTAAACTTGGAAAAGATAACGACGAAACTTTAAATGAATATCACGACGATAATGTCACGTTGTATAACAGATATACATTGCCACTGACAAGCTGTTCTTCTCTGATTCAATAGAAAGCGTTCGAGATGCACCGAAGGACTAGAATATATCCTTGATCCACTTCGTAGTCAGCCGCTGTCAACGACTAAGATTTATCCTATTGCTTTCGAGATTTAGGAATATTGAGCAGTATAGTGTTCGTGCTAACCCCACATCCGAGTTTTTTTTTATGTTCAACGTTTTCTCCTATTTGGGTGTATAACTGAACGTATATAAAACCTCAATCGCCGTTGTGAGGATTAACAGTCTCGATACTTTCTAAAAGTGATACAAGAGAAATGCGTAAAAGATAAAAAGAAACATTGATAAAATATCTTACTGGAGAACAATTCTAAATTTGAATATTAAATTTAACTTCTTTTAAATAGAATAAAATGTATTGCTGTAGCAACCTCGTGTACAAATTGGTTTTTGTAATTTTATATGGAAACGCACATATTTTCCACCAACATGAACAAGAAAGTAATAAAAATGTTAAACGTTGTCACAAAAAAAAACATTCTTATAAAAGCCATTTTCAATTCTCCTAAACCTGGAAGGGGTTGGGTTCAACAAGCGCCTACATTCGCAGTCTGAGCAAACTGGTAGCCACTGAGATGTAGTCGGTTACGAAAAAAGAACATCAGGCAGCGGCCATCCTCTACTTCCTTTAAAGTCGATTGCCATATAAAATGAGATACTACATCGGAAAGAGCATGTTTTATTCTACATCAGTATATTTTAAGTTTCCAGAATTTCAAATCCTGTGTTTGACTACGCTTCCTTTTGTAACAACAATTTGAGGTTATTTGTATTCTTGCTACATATTTAATGTTTTTCTTTTACAGTCGGTGATCGATCTGTCAAAACACTCAAACTGCCTTAACAATTTCTTTTGTTAAGGAAACCTAGTTTTTGGAAATCAAGTAATTTACATTCAGGAGTTGTGGAAATCGAATAAAAGTCACAATTATTATGGCAATTTGTTAACGCATTTTCTATGTGGGCTATGATTTGGAAACTGAAATTTGCTTGGTGTAGGAAAATAGCTGTATTTTTTATGTTTAACTGAATTCATTTCAATTAGACGAGAGCTTTCATAAAAGTTTTGATTTATGTATTCGAATAGTTCTTGTTTGCTAGCAAACTCAACTTTAGCATTTGCCTATACAGAATATATATAATTTGAAATGGCAAGTTAGATAAATATAAATAGTCAAATTTCAGCAGATTAATTAGTTAAATGTACTTGAAAGATTAACACATTTAAAATAATTTTATAACAACATGGAAATGTTTTAGATTTAATTCCTTAACAGTCTGCTTGTAATCGTTTTATATTATTGTTAAATCTTTGCTGTAGAATCTTTAAGGGTATGTTGTAATACTGCATTGTGTAACGGGAAAAGCTGAAAAAGAGGCCTAGGACCCGTAAATAAATAATAAAAAAATATTTTGAATAAATAAATAAAGAGGTTAGTAACTTAACATAGATGACACAAAAAAATATGACGAAGGACATTATACCTCAAGAATTCTTCCCGATAGAATCAAATTTATAAAAAAAGAACACCAAGATTTCTTCAATTATGTATAAAAAAGGATTATCAAACGCCAAATAAATGAAGAGTAAAGTTTTGATCACAAACTATAATCAGCTATAATTTAGGTTTTCTATAATACAGAACAAATGACTACTTTAAAATATTTTAAAATACGGAACGCAAAATATGTTATAATAAATAATAAATCTTTCTAAAAGAATTTTAACCTTATCCGCACAAAATGTACGTTACACAATAACAAAAGATATAGCCCAAAAAGAGAGTTCTTACATTCCATTCTTTCTTGGGTCTTTAAGATTTCGAAATGTTATCGGGGATGCACCAGGACGTCCAAATACATCGGGAGGATGTCCGGAATTTGGCCCACAAATTGCCGGCTTTCTTCATTACGGCAAAAATCCTACACGACACTGACGAATTCAATCGTCTTTTAACACAAGTTCTTAACAAACGGAAACTAAATACTTAGTGTTCGCTACATTGTTTCTTTAACTCGGAGGTTGAAACAATGGACACAAAAAAAAGGTATCAGGACTGAGAGTTCGAATCACGGACAAACGGACAAATAACAGAAACGAGATGCACTTATTTCACGGACAAACGGACCGTCACTTTACGCAATCCCTCTCAACGGAGGATTGAATTCGATGACAAGTCACCTACGGTATAAAAAGTTAATGGATTTAATTCTTTTGCTTGTGAATTCTTGGTCACATCCGCCTAGATAAGCGATTCCTTCAACCTCTTAAAGAACCATTCTCCCAGGATTAACAAAATGCAGCATTGCAAACACAAAGATGAATTCACAGCCAATTCTTGTTGTGACAAATCACGACCGTGTCCGAAACATTAAAAAGGTAAAGATAAAGCGCATGTAACTAATCGTTGTTTCCCAAAGGCAACAGCCGGCCTGGTCAACAATCCAAATTCGACTCCCTCGAAAAATTCTGAATAATTTTGCACATAACCAATTTGATACAATAAAGGAAGCTGGTTGTACACTGCACCAAGGAACAAAAGACAAACGATACATTAAAAATGGAAAAATACCAAAACATGATTGTTTCACTTTAATACGGCCTTTTATAAAGACACACCTCAGCATTTCTTCTGGCAACGGAACCTAAACATCGGCGACCACAGAAAAATATATTAAAGTCTATGAACAATTTCAAACTGGAACAAGATGCGTTTTGATAATAAAAATTGCAGATCAAATCTCATAAATAAAACCTGAATTAAGCTTTCTCACAACGAAGAAATGATCTCATTAACTACAAAAAGAAAACATAAAACAATTTGTTGAATACATTTTACGATAAAATAAAATAATGAATTTGAACGAAATACAAATACAAATACTCAAACCAAATGTTAAATTTACTGCTTAAAATGCACCCAAAGTTCTATTGAGTTCACAAAAAAAAAGGTAGTTCTGTACATGACTTTCATTGATATTTAAATTAATGTCACAATTGTTGTTGCTAAGGAACCATTCATGAAAAACAGTAACTTTGCAACCAGAAACGCTTAGTAAAATTAATATAAATCATAATGCAGCGTAGTCAGCTCTAGAAACTTTTAATTTTTATGTTTTATAGCGAAAGATGTAAATATTAAACTTTCTGATTCTGAATGAATTAGCATTATGGCTATGTAAAAGACTTTTATTACCCTCAGTCGGTATAATGAAAATTACAATTAATTTGTCATAAGCCCTAGACCTTACTTAATTTTAAATTTTGAAAATTCTAACCTACAGAAGAATAGCCAACTTGCTTTTGAAATTGCAACATACCATTCCTCATTTGGTTCAGAACAACGGTTTTGATTATCTTCTCATTCATCACAAAAAACCCTATTTGGCAACAAATGTCTGCTGAGAATGGGTTTAAAAGTACTATCAAGTGCTGGTGTAAAATAAATTAAAATGTAATGTACACTAGGCATGAAAGGCAATGACGGAAGTCAAAATTGAGCAAGATAAAATATGTATAACAGAGTACAAATTAGCTATTTATAAACAAGTAAAGAAAACACTAGACCAATAAATTTTAAAATTTTAAAAAGGCAATGCAGCATCTTTAAGTCAAGAAATTTAGGAAGAAAACGAATACTCAGTAGAGAAAAGAAGAATTTATTCCCTGAAACAAGTTCAGTTTCTATTAATTCTTATCTGTATAAGTTTGTACTATGTAACGATAGCATTACTGTAAAAGTTTTTCAAGAAATTTGCTAGAAGAGTGCCATTTTATCAATGGTTGCAAGATAGTTTGTTTCCTGGTAAGAAAATAAAACAAACAGGTATGGTCCATCCAATAAAACGCAATGTGTGTTGGTAAAATAGCTAAGAAGACTCTGATTCTGTCTATAGCAACACCTGCAATGTACAACTGAGAGAAACTTGATAATGACAACAAAACTAGTGTGACAAGTATAGTTGTATAGTGTGTTCACTATGAGCTTTGAAGTCTGACAGGATCTATTGCAAAAATCCTCAACCAAACGGTGAAGCTAAATTTTATGAAAATATATCAAAACAATAACAAGAGGGTGAGTAACAGCTACAGCCACTGTTGTCAGACCTGGCTATATTGTATTATATATAGTGATGGACATATTTTGCAGCTTCAGAATGTTTCGAATCTCTTACCGAATTCGCTCATGGTAATTATTAAAATAATCATGTAATACCTCAAATGGAAATTTAGAAAATCACTACGTAATTTTATTAAATTTGTAGATGCTCAACATACTTGTTTTAGAAGGAAAATGTATTTGCTGTGCCATTTACTTTTGTATAATGAAATTTTATGGCTACAAACAAGTGTCTGATAAAAAACAAAAATTTGCTGCTGGAAGTTTGAGCTTAATTTGTTTTTTACGGTCAATCTCTGTAATCTTTGTTTTCAAGTGGTTGACTGTATGGTTTAGAGCTTTTGGTTACGTTTAATCGCATATCTTCCTATGCTGCTTGGATGATTTTAGCTTTAATTAATTACAGGCGATGCTTTTTCAAAGTGGTTTCTTTGACATTTTACCACAAATTAGTTTTATTTCATTACTCGATCTGCATAAGTGGGATTTAATTGATGTAAAAGAATATTTATGTTCAGGCAAGTATGTATTTTAGAGATATAAAAATATATATAGTCATAATTTATACTAACAATAATTTTGTTTGTCATACATAGTCATTAGAAGGCTGACTAACTGTACTGCACATATTGTTAAAACAACTAATGATTGACAAAATGTAAAATACAGTAAAATGGTATTATACTTAAGTATCTACAACAGAAGTGTTCTAATAATATTTTAAGTAAAAGTAAGTAAATATCGACCAGTAATAGAATCGTTTCAATTAAATGAGTTGATACTGTTTCTTTTCTAAAGGCAGGTATACAACACTAATGCTTGTAAAAATTTGCAAACTGCAAGCATTAAAGAGAAGACTGCAGTATGCATTCGCTATTCACAATCCAAAAATATCGTTTAATGAAAGCTTGAATACACAGAGCCTGGCTAGTGTCCAAAAACACTTAAGAGGGAAATTGAGCTTAGCTATTTAATTTCCGAGTAAAGTTATACACAATGCAAATGTCTTCTGAGGCAGCGTTAGTAATAAAGCGGATAAAACTAAACGATCAAAGTGCAAATACGTGAAAAGTATGCACTAAAACTTTTTATGTAACAATTGCTTAAGTTACTAGTCTTTCTGCTTAGGTATGAAGAGACAAGAATCTATTATAAACCTTTATAGAATCAAGCTTACGTAGTACATAGTTAAACCTAAATGAACAACAACCCAAGGCTAAACAAATACAAAAAATTTTTAACAATCATCCCTTCAGTTTAAAAAAGCTTAGTGTATATTCAGCTTGTATTTTGATTTGAGCTATTATATCAAAGTTGTGTTAAGGTCCTTTTTAATAGAGAATAATAACAGAGGCTTTATTTTATTCTGTAAGTGCATTCAGGAGCTTGGTTATATATAAATAAATTTTAATAAGACATTAATGACTAAATAATGTATCACCGGTTCTATCTATGGTATAATTTGGAATAAAAATACGAAATGAAACATGGATGGTGTTAAGTGTACATAACTTCATTAAGTATAGAATAACCTACCTCTTAATTAAAAAACGGAAATATTTTCATATGTATTTTGGCCATTTACAAACAAATAACAAAACAGATGTCAAGATTACAAGGGTATGACTTCCAAACCAATTTAAAAAATTACTTGGTTGATCGATTATAGCTATCTAACAATAAGTATGGGTTTATTCATGAGTAATCGATTGCAATTTATTATTGTCTATAGTACTTAATATAACAGCAGTTTGAAAATTACAATGTATCCCTTATTCGAACTACATGCTTAACTATAATAGATTGGCCTGAACCTACGGACAGAATATTACCCAGTAATCAGGAATGCGGTTATGATACATCATAATTTAGTTTGGAATTCGAACTATATGGGGTCTGCCTCTTAGAATGTATAACTGCTCCCCTTGGAAATGATAAAGAATTAAATTTTGTGATGATCACATTAAAAATTCCAAACAGGTTTTCATTTCTTTTAAAAGTAATTTTTGCAGAAACCAATTTAAATTAAATTTTATATGAATTCCAAAAACATTTCTGCGGCTAAAATTTGATAGGTAATGCGACGTCGAAATCTATGCACGTTCCACAGACGGATAAGATAGATTTTCTGATTATATGAATTATTATTTTCCCTCTCAACAGAATCACAACTAATCTGTTTCCTCTTGAATAATAAAAAGATAAGATTATAAGAAAGTGCAAAATCAGAATTTGATAATTACAGAAGAATAATTTAATAACTAATTAGCGGGTACTGGCGAGAATTAATAAGAGAAAGAGTAATAAACAGAAAAATCAATCTCTGTTTTAATAATTTATTTTCTAATTTACAGAAATTATTATTATTATTATTATTGCAGATAACTTTTAATAACTAAGTTATTAATGAAATTAGTTATTTTCTGCAATAAATTTATTCATGTAATGATCAAAGGATTTATTCACTGTACATAATTACTACTGCTATAGTACAAGTGTTAGTGCAGATTGTTAGTATTGATTTGATGGGAAAGAACAATTATATTCATTTAATCTATTAGTCAAACACACAGTGCTAATTGGGAAGCTTATGAATTGATGTTATGCAGTTATACCATCATGTTTATCTTCAAATACAGCTTTAACTGTATCTATACTTAATAAAAATTTTTATCCAAAGTAAAACCATGTTCCACGTAGTTAAACCATTTAAATAATGTGTTTCTTTCTAAATTATTTGAATATTTGAAATTTTCTTGTAGGAGCTCCTTTTGCATTCCAGGATTTTTAACTTAATAATTTCTAGTAGAATCTGATCATACTGAAGATTCCACAGACGCCAGAAGTTTAGTCGATAAAAGACCCCATAAATTATTTAAGCGTCCACATATCAAATTGGCAAAATCAGGTAAAAAGCAACTTTGCTAAAATAATACAATGATAAAGTTGTGAAGCAAAATCGCAGGACAAGTTACATAAAAAAACAGACAATTATTATCAACTGCTGGTGCAACAAGCTAGACATTTCAGAAATGGAATGCTATGAATGAGATTAGGCAAACTAAGTAAAGCTTAATCCATAAAATTAATAACGCTAATGACATTCAAGAGAAATTACAGCGTTGTTAGTTTTAAAGGAACAATACCTCATCTCCATAAGCACGTAAGGTTAAAGCAACTAAATAATTTGCTTGTTTAAGGGGTTGTTCAAACCTCAGATTCTATTATGCCGTTTATTGTTAGAAATAACGTAAAGACCAGAGGAAATAAATCTAATAAACGTTCTATTTTACTGTCTTTACTTGAGAATATTTGTTTTTTTAAATAATTTTTAACATAAGACAACCAATTTTATTTTCCAAAAGTCCACTTGGTAATTTGTAACTACATTCCTATACAATTACATTTCAAATTTCGTAGACGCTGCGTCATTTCTCAAGAAAATTTAAGGTGCTTATAATGAAATTTTAATGCTGTACAAAAGCTACAAAGCACCACACCTTCAGAATTCTTTTTCCTGAATAATCTCGGAAAATTTGCTCAAGTATTTTTCGTTTTCTCGTTTATTGCAGTATTTTTCTAAAAGCTAATTTTTAAGCTTGCTTATGATTCGAAATTCTTTTCCATTCATTTTATATTAAGTTGAAAATAAACAAATCGTAGAAGATTTGAGATGCTGGCAATTTCAATTACGGAAAGTTTATCAATGAGAAGAGAACATTGTATTGCTTAATATTAATCTGAAACTTTACACCTGTATAACTTACTTCACTTTAATTTACTAAAGTTTATTAAACATTTCACAGCCAGCTTAAAACTTTGGCGTATTATTTATTAATAAAATGTCCTTTTTCGTAGCATAAAACGCTGTGGTCACCGACCACAGGGTATTAGCAAAGAAGATCCTTTAGTATAAAATTATTAAAAAGTGGAAAACTTTTGTTAATAAAACAAAGATTTAAGAAGTTTCTCCTTTTAAGCTTCTTATTTTATATCTAAATGTATTATTCGCAATATAAATACCTCCCGAATTAAATGTTTTATTCTTTAATATGAAACGACGTTTACATTTGAATTTTGGTGATTTTCGTTCGTTACCTGCCGCAACTGTCGGACATTTCAACCAAATCTAAGTTAATTAAACTTATTGTAAACGTGCAATCACTTGAAATTTGTCAGTATGTCAACAGCAGATGTATTGTGATTTCTAAGCTATAAACTGCAATTGAAAAGTGGGATATAATAATAATAATAATATATCCTATTATTCCACACTTCAGATACAATTTACATATAGGAAAAAATGCCTAAAATTGCACTGATAGACAAGGATTTTGTTACAGGAACAATTCTGGCTGATTTTTATGTAACTTCTCCCGGTCAATCCCAATATGTCATCAGAATCTGACCATCACTTACCATTTTTTTGTAATTGTTGATTTTTACTCCAAATTGGCATATCCAGCCCTTATAAAGGGTTTTCCAATAAGAGGTGTTATTTTGATATTCAAAGAAAAGTGCCATTTTTTAATATAAATGATCGGATGTTTATTTCATTATAAAGAGGAAGGTATGCCGTTAATAGTGGAAAATAACATCAGGCAAATGACCACCACGACCACGCTTACAGGACAATATCCTTTTCATGAAATTTTCCATAACCAAATCGCAAAGTGGCTGCCCTATGTCCTCGATAGCCTCACGAATTCCATCTTTGAGGTCTTGAATCGACGCTGGGCTGTTGGCGTAGACCTTCTCTTTCACGTGGCCCCAAAGAAAGAAGTCGCAAGGTGTTAAATCACAAGATCTCGGTGGCCAATTGTGATCACCTCTTCGAGAGATAACACGGTCCGGAAACTTTTTCCGTAAAAGATCAATGGTTTCGTTGCTTGTGTGGCACGTAGCGCCGTCTTGTTGAAAGTAAACGTTGTCCAGATCAATACCATCCAATTCCGGCCATAAAAAATCGTTAATCATCTCTCGATAGCGCAATCCAGTCACCGTAACTGTTGCTCCAGCCTCATTTTCGAAAAAGTAAGGTCCAATGACTCCGCCGGACCATAAACCGCACCAAACAGTCACACGTTGAGGATAGAGAGACTTTTCAACAATAACTCTTGGATTTTCTGAGCCCCAGATCCGACAATTTTGCTTGTTGACGAAGCCACCGAGGTGGAAATGGGCCTCATCACTCAAGATGATTTTTCGATGGAATTCTGGATCATTTTCATGCATTTCAACGACCCAATCAGCAAAGACACGACGTTGTTGATGATCGGCCGGCTTGAGTTCTTGTGTTAACTGGACTTTATAAGCCTTAAGACCCAAATCTTTATGCAAAATACGGTGTAATGACGTTTGTGGAATGGCTAATTCCAAAGAACGACGAGGAATGGACAAACCTGGGTTTTCTTTAACACTTTCGGCTACAACAGCAATATTCTCGGCTGTTCTTGAGCGACGTGCACGGGTTTTATTCTTCACATCACTAACTTGTCCCAAGAGCTCGAATTTTTTCACCAATTTCTGTATTGCGGTCCGACAAGGTGCTTCACGGTGACCCAAAAATGTTCGAGTTTTACGAACCGTCTCTGCCAAATTTTCACCATTTTTATAGTGAATTTTAATAATTTCAATGCGTTGTTGAAGCGTGTATCGTTCCATATTTATTAATGGCGTAGTTTCTACTTGTCAAATGTCAAAAAAATGATAGCTTCAAAAGTGACACCTACCGAAATAGCGGGCTATTCAAAATAACACCTCTTATTGGAAAACCCTTTATTTGTTTCTTTGAATAACCAGGCAACTTGGAAACCAACCAAGGGACCATTTTTTAGACTGCCACTTTTGTACAACTAAAATCTCTGGCATATCAAATAAGTTAGGAAGTAAAGTAAAATATCAAAACCCCCCTTCAGTTAAAAGACCTGTGCTGCATAATACTACGGACCTTCCTATACCATCCCCACCAGATTCATAGACTTTGGATCTTGAGGAGTACCCAGTAGATGATTTCGGGGGTCAAGAAAATAGGAAAGCAGACCCTGATTTTGTTGACGTGTCTACGCAGCCTCATAAAATGAGCCAGTGAATGATTTACTCTGTGATTTCAGTTTGTCAAGACATCAAGCAGAACTCCTAGCTTCAAGGCTCAAAGGATGGAATTTATTAGACAAAGAGACAAGAATATGCATATTCCGTAGCAGGCAGCAAGAACTGTAGCATTTATTTTTAAAACAAGAAGATCTAATATTCTGTAATGATGTTAATGCTTTACTAAAGGCAATAGACCAGCATCACAATCCAGAAGAGTGAAGACTCTTTATAGACTCCTCGAAAACGAGCCTTAAAGCTGTTCCACTTTATAATGGAAATAAAAATCCTGCTATTCCCATCGCTCATGCTGTACACATGAAAGAGTCTTATGAAATTATGAAGCTACTACTGGATAAAACAGAGTATCAGAAATTTTGAATGGAATATTTGTGGGGATTTAAAAATTTTAGCCCTAGTATTGGGTTTACAGTTGGGGTACATGAAAGTTTGCTGTATTCTGTGTGAGTGGGTTGTAGGGACAGAAAATATCATTATATTAAGAAAAAATGGCCAGAAAGAAATAACCTTACTCCTGGAATTAAGAATGTTATTTGTGAGTCTCTCGTTAACTCAGAAAAACTCTGCTTCACATCAAGTTGAGATTGATGAGGAACTTCGTAAAGGCGATGAAAAAGCATGACGAAGGTTTTCTATATATAAAAAAACAAATTTTTTAGATTAAGTGAGGCTAAAATAAGAAAAGAAATTTTTGTGGGGCCTAAATCAGGGAATTAATGAAAGGTGTCAGTTTCGACAGTAACTTATATGAAAGAGAAGCATCTACTTCAAAACTGTAGTGACAAACTTCTTTGGAAATACAGAAGTTAAAAACTATAAACAGCTGGTTGATGAACCGCTGCAAAATTACAAGGATGTGGGGGTAAATATCCCCCCGAAAATTCATCTCCTGCATTCAAATCTGAATATTTTTACAAACACAAGCAAAAATCAAGCGAAAACATGCTTGCAAACTACTGCTTGGGCCCTTAAAACAGATGCATCAGCAACGAAATACAGGCAAAATTTGTTTTGTAAATAAATTATCTTTTCATATTCCATAAAAAATTTAAAGTTTCTAGAATTTCCAATGCGTTTTACTCAAAAACCTTATGTGCTGGGAAAATTCGGAATCAGCA